>JAHTLZ010000111.1:12280602-12298081 GCA_023846285.1 Phrynocephalus versicolor | reverse complement strand
TAATAATAATAATAATAATAATAATAATAATAATAATAATAATAATAGAACTACAGAGCTGGAAAAGGTTTTATGGATCATTAAGTCCAGACCCTGTCAAGGGGGCATAGTGGTGAATCAAATTCCAAACCTCAGACCCTACAGCCAATTACTTAAAATGTGATTCTTTCCATGTTTGTGAAAACTGCCAAGGAATATTATGTTTAATTCCTGAAGACCAGTCACTAAACAAAGTAAGCTAATGTGTAGTCCCAGAGGTAAGAAAAGCTTGTGCTGTGGCACTCATGTACAGTACTTATATGAGTTAAGAATGCCTTTTTTTCCAGATGTGGACTAACTCCAGCATTTGTTTCTGGCCTCAGGCGATGTCAGATGTGAGAAATTATAGCAGACAGTGTTTGATTGTGACACCTTGTTTTAGAACTGTGTAATCTTTTTTTTTTTCATCTTGAAGGCCACACTCTTGTTTTGTATTGTTAAGAAGGCAGGGATACTAAGAAAATGGGGTCCTGTCAAAGAGCTGTCAAATTTCCCAAAGGATTAGCAGTGACCACCACCACCACCACACCGGTATGTGTAAGCATGTCCTTTGGTATTGTAACTGAATCCAGAAAATACAGGATGGAAGTCTAAATATGAATCCTAGTCCATCAATTTACTGTCCAAACTCCAGAACAGCAGTGACCAATTGACAGATCACAATTCATGGTTTTATATGTTTTAGTTCCCTGTTGAGTGCTGGCACTGCCAGATGGAAATAAAAGTTAGAAAAAACATGGCCCACATTACCTTGTGAGGAAAAGAAAATTGTTTTCAGATGTTCTGTAATTTAGATATATATATTCCCCCTTTTGTGGAACTTTTCTTTCAGCTGCATGTAACACCATGGTTGTGCTAATTTACCTTGTGGCTGATTTCATCATATAACACAACCACTTCAGATAGAGGGTAGTATCGAAGCAGCGTATAAATCTTCCCTCAAAACCACAATTTGGTGATTATCATGTATGGCTTCTGAGAATATTTATTTATTTATTTAGAAGATTTTACCCCACCTTTTCGCTTGGAAAAGGACCCAAAGTGGCTTACAATAATGAGGGACAATATACAGCCCAGATCATTTAAGACATATTCAAGTTATGAACAGGGGATTCAAGTTATTTTATTTATTTATTTATTTATTTATTTATTTATTTATTTATTTATTTATTTATTTATTTTACATCTCTTCTCCCCCCCCCAATCTAGCCCTAGGGCTACCCATCTCAACAGATCAATAACAAGAGTTAAGAACAGGGAATTAGAAGAGGCATCTTAGAACATTAGAAGGTAATATTAAAGCTTCAAAGAGTATACAAAAAGAAAAAAAATCCATTATGAGAGGTGGAAACTAACATGGAAAACACAGGTGTTCTTATGAAATCAGTCAGTGCAATCATGCATGGTAATCCATATACAAGTCACATAGTAAGCAGTCCATCATTAACGGAAAGCTTGCCTGAAAAGGAAGGTCTTTGCCTGTTTCCAGAAAGACAGCAGAGATGGGGCAGTCCTGGCCTCCAGTGGGAGGGAGTTCCAAAGTCTGGGAGCAGCAACAGAGAAGGCCCTTTCATGTGTTCTTCTGAGATGTACCTGTTGAAGGTGGTGGGATGGAGAGAAAGGCTTCTCCTGATGACCTTAGCACCTAAGCTGGTTCATACTGTGAGATTTGATCTTTGAGGTAGCTAGGACCCAGGCCATTTTGTGCTTTGTAGATTAAGGTCAGCACCTTGGATTGTGCCCGATAGCTGATTGGCAGCCAGTGGAGCTGCTTTAGTAGGGTTGTAATGTGATCTCTGTAACGTGCCCCATTCAGCAATCTGGCCGCTGCATTTTGGACCCTGTCGAAGTTTCCTGAGACTTTCCATCGGTAGCGCCACATAGAGCGCATTACAGTAGTGTCACAGTGGCCAGAGCAGGTCTCTCAAGAAGTGGGCATAACCAAGCTACACACCTCTTTTTTCAATGGGGGGAGGTAATCCCATCCAGTACAGGTTGCATCCCTATCCCTTGATCTCCCTTTCTACTGACCAGAAGCACTTCTGTCGTGTGAGTTGGGAGATGGCATGTATTTTCCCTTGCAAAATGCAAAATGCTTAGGGCTTTATTAACACTATAGAAATGTACAAATGAACAGTAAGAAACAAACATTTTAGTCTCAATTACTGAAGTAAAACAATGAAGCATACTAATCACCATATAAGATACATAGTGTCATGTAGTGGATTGAGTGACAGACTAGGACCCAGGAGGTCTGGGTTGAGATCTCCACTGAGGTGTGGAAATTCACTGGAGCTGTGGAGCTGGTAAGCTTGAAAGGCTAATCAGGTTTGCTATAAGTTGGCTTAAGCTTCACAACACATGTGTAACAATATTCACCACTATTTAAAGAAAAAATATTAAAATATTAGCAAAATCTCAAAACCTCAAGTATTGTTATTAAAATCAGTTTGAACTGCTGAATATCATACAACTTAAGCAGTTTCAAGTCTCAGGCTGAACCAGATGCCACTGTAAATATCCTTTTGTATTTACCATATTCATTTAAAAACACACACACAGATAACAGTTGCTGAGCTATAGGCTCATAATTATTCAGTTCGCAGCAGTCAGGGAGGAAAATTTAACTTTTCCTTTCTTTGTATTACTGATGAAACTAACCTTTTAAAGGAGCTGTTTGCATTACAAGGAAAATCATGCTAAGTATATCAGAAATTGGCACTTGATTATTTTTAAAAAATGTTCAAAGCATAAGCACATTTAAGATCATGTCTGGTTTACCTGGATGTCTTTTTCTCCATTCTTTCACATGTGTTTTTCCCCATTTTATCACTGGCTTGTAAGAGCTGTCTTTCTGGTCACTTGTAGCGATTAACAGTCTTTTCCATTTAAGCACACGTGGCGACAGTAGCAGTACTGATCAACCTGCCCAAGTAGGGTATTGTTTCATTTATTCATTTTATAAGTTAAAGAAAGGCTACTTTTATTGTTGTTGTGAAGTCAGTTTTTGTGCCCCCCATTGCAAAATATAATCTGGACGGCGGGTGAGGGGACAGCAGTGGGGGGGTCGGTAGGCAATTTGGTGCTCCCTAATTGCTGCGCCCAGGGTACCCCGCCCCCTTGCCCTCCCTAAGCCACGCCCCTGGCTCAGGAGGCTTGGGTTCAAATCCCTACTCAACCATAGAAACTCATTGGGGATGTGGATCTGGTCAAACCACTCTTTACATATTTCACTTAACTTCAAAGTCCTATTACAGTGATCATCTGTTACGACTTGTTGACACATAGCAACTATGAATGATGATATTTAGAATTGACTGGCTACTTTTGGCTAGAATTGTATTGCATATATTCTTTAATCCTTTTTTTTTTTGAAGGGGTTCCAGCCAGATTTCCTCCAACACAAGATGGGTCTGATGACAGCCAGACCAGGAGTTTCATCCCACCTCCAGCAGCACACAACACCCTTGAAAATGGTGAGTCTACATTGTCAGATCGTTTATAAGATGGGGTGTTTTTTTACACTTCTTAGTGGGAAGAGAAGAACCAAGGAGGTGCTCAAGGTGTATAGAGTGATTAGCAGAGTTGTGTATTGGTAAAGTGCAGGATAGTCCAGCTCAGTCTAGGAGCGTGGGCACAGTTGAGGTGTTTAGGCAAGTGCTGAACATGGTGAAGTGGGAATAGTTTCTGGGATTTTAGTAAGCAGAGTGATGGTGGTATTTTTATATTGATCTGTGTGTCTTCCTGAACAGTGTACTTTTCTTCTTCCATTGAACTGCACGAGATGAAAGAAGATACTTTAAAATATATTTATAGTTAGCTCTCAAATAGATTTGACATATGAAGTGCTTTGGACTTCTTTGGGTGTGCAAATAGGACAGCCGTGACTCGGGATGTGTCAGAAAAGAGCTGACTTGAAGAAAAGGAGGAACTTGGTGGTCCTGATGAGTTCTTCTGTAGCGTATTAGGGGTCCTGGCATCATCCTATTATCATTACAGTAGGAATTTCATGATAGTGGAGAAATCCTTGAGCCATATAGATTCCACCTGTTCGATTTTATATACTCAGATTTTAAAATGCAGATAGAATATTCAAAATTATGCCCTTTGTGATTTAGGTTGAGTAGGAGCAGAGGGAGCAGAAGGAGCACCCAGAAACAATATATTTTTGATAAAATAAAATGACTTCCTGAAATTATAAAAGAGAGCTGTCATCTTTCCCTGCCTTTTCTGCACTCCTCAGGGTATAACTGTGGACCCCCTAGTAAGTCAGGGACCATGTTACTTCAGTTTTTTTGGTTTAGATGTCCCTTGGATATGTAGCAGTGACAGAAAACAGCTGGCCCTCCAGCTGTTGTTAGACTGTGACTCCTGCCATTCTCCACAATTGCTTTGCAGGCTGCAGCTAAAGGGAGTTGCAAACCTACAACATCTGTACAGCAACACATTTCGTACCCCTGATTTATATATGCATTATGTGTATGTATGTGTGAGACATGTGAGATTTGGTGTGTCTATTCAGCACAAGTTTATAAAATAAGGTAGATTAAAATTGAATAATGAGATATATAGTCTTATATCAAGAAGAAGAAGAAGAAGAAGGAGTTGAACCAAAGTTTTCACTTAAGAGGCTAGGCTAGGTGATAACTTTTTAGGTCACTAAATAAAATTTAAAAATGCAAGCTGAACGTTCCAAACAAATCAGCCTAGTCCATGCCCATCCACCCCCACTTCTCTCAGTTTGGCTCTCTTGAGACCATGATCCCTGTGGCCTGAGGGGGTGGGGTGGGGAGGTAATGCAAAAAGCCACCATTTGGAAGTTGGGTAAAATTTAGTAAAACTCACTAGGTGTAATCAATTGGGGGCAGATTAAGAAGAAGCAATTTTACCTAGTGGTTGCAGTCAAGACCTCTGGTGTATTCAATGTGCTGCCGCCTCCTTGGTGCCTGAGGGAAGGGCAGCACTTTTCTTGGTTACAGTGCCTTCATCAGTCTGTAGAAGTAAAAAGGTTTGCCATGTGAGGGAAACTTTTAAGAGGGAAACTTTTCGCAAACATGTCTTTGGGCTGCTTGTGAAGGGGAATTTGAGGGCTTTACAAATGGATAAGGAGCAGCATGCAGTCCCTGGGTCCCATAATTCCTATGTGATGTTAGGACTGGCAGCTGAGGAAGCCTTAGGCAAGGAATCCTTTTTAACACTCATAGGGGTAAAAGGGGGGGACTACAAAGTTTGTGGGTAGCACGTGGCCAGGAAGCCTTTTTAAGCGACCAACAGAAAAGAAATATGGAATAACAGATTTTTAAAGGGATTTATTAAATTTGGGGTTTGTGAGACGGTTAAGCAAATGCATATTATTGGGGGAAAACTGTTCCGTATTAGACACTTCCCCTTTCATTTTCTAGATTACATGGGAGTAACTGTGCATGACTGAAAATATTTGAAAAGTATGTCCAAACACATTTACTTTGCACAATAAAATGCATATGTGAGGAAAGTGGTATTTCAAAATTTACAAACATTTATGTATGGGAATTTAAAAGCAATCTTTCAGCCCTGTAGCTAACAGGGACCAGACAGGTGTGCTAGTGGGATTCTGAGAAATGCAGCAAAAGTGAAATGGACAGATGTTTATGTCCCGTATTTGTGCTCAAGGTGAAAAAAAGTTACATAGGCCAAGTTGAGAATTCTTCTTGTCTTGTCTTGTCTTTTTAAGGTCTAGGCTCCCCATAATGGGTTATAATCATCATCTCATCTTTGTCTAGCAAGTAGATAGCCTGGCAAACAAGCTGGAGCCTGAGTCAACTTTTGCTTCCAAGCAATCATTAACAGCACCCTCCCTCTTCAGTCGCCACAACAGTAAAAGTAAAGACAATTACATGTCTCTGGTATAGTGGATGCTGCTTTGAAACTAGGCTGCCTCTTGGGGAATTTCCTTGATGGTCTTTCAAGGAGCCAGTCAAACTGGAAGGAGGCCAAAGCCATACCAGGAATAGATATGCAAGCAAATCCCCCTGGTAGCTTGCGTTCTGTAAACCCTTTTTCTTTTCTCTAACACAGAGAGATAGATGCTACTTTAAAATTACTTTGGCATTGACTCAGGTTCCCACAGGGAGGAAAAAGAGCTGCTTAAAAGACTCTGGGAAAGTACTATGCGTACCGCGTTGTTATTCCCCATAAATGAAGATGTCCAGGAACAATCATTTCCAGGTTTGGCAACTGTAAACTGTTGGTGGTCTCGGAATGTAGCCATCCCCAATCTATCTGAAGACAAATATTAAGGGGTTGGGGGAATGGCTTCCGTAGAGTATTAGAGAACAACTTTATTGCCCTGAGGTCTGGCAGCATGCACACTCTAATTTTGGAAATATTTATTTACTAGCCTGTTCACATGCCATCTGGCAGCAAGGGGCCTTTTTCTGCAGAGGATATGTGCCATGGGCTGCCTGGTTGTCTGGCATAGCTCCTTTAAGGGCACAGTGGGAGAAGCTGAGCAGCTTTAGGCAAAGCATTTGAATGGCATGGGGGGATTTGGGAGATACACACTTCAAATGCCAAAGTTCATAAGCAACTATTGTTACATTAAACAGCATAAATGTCTGTATGACCCTGGCATGGGCAAAGTGTGACACTCCAGATGTTGTCATCTGCAGTCTGAGCCCATAGGAGTGAGGATTGATGGTAGGTGGAGCCCACAACATCTGCAGCAGAATTTGGAAGTCACTTCAAACATTAGTTACAGTTACCACTCCATGCCCCCTGTCCCCTCCCACAGTCTGGAGTTTGCTACTGATATACAGTGGTACCTCGATTTATGAATTCAATCCGTTCCGAAGGCATGCTCTTAAGTCGAACTACTCTTAAGTCGGGGTACCTATCTAAAAAATAAGTTAAAAATCAAAAAAAATGAAAAAAAATATTTGTAAGTCAAGCAGACCATATCTAAAATTTGTAAGGTGGCAGTTAAAATGCCAACAGTTTCCTGCTCTTAAGTCGAATTGCTCTTAAGTCGAGCTGCTCTTAAGTCGGGGTACCACTGTATTTAATGATTTTTAAAAAGCAGCCTTTTACTTTCCTAAATCTTCTTTTTTCTCTAAAGCTTCTGTTAAATACCCAGTGCAAAAATCCCAATGCACTGAACCTCTGGCCTGTGGTCCTAAATACAATTTCTACCTATCTACCACTGTCACCTCAGTTCCCGCCACAGATCATGAGAGGCCAGTGTGAGGCACGCTGCATAGCTCTCAAACCATATAATGCAAACTCACTATTGATGATCATTTAATGATTTAGTTACTGGTAAATAGGTATCTGCAACTTTAAAGCTCTGATCTAGAGAATTATAGCATTTTTATCCCAAATTAGATAGCATGGGATTTAGAATGCCCCCAAATCTGTTGTCCTGTTGCAGTCTTTCAAAGCAGACAGCAGGGCAGACAATGCATGCTGCTTATGGTAAGAGGACCTGGCTTTGCAAAGCCAGGTGTTATCTGATATGATTTAGACAGGCAGGTTAAAAAAATCTGAAATCACCTACATCTAACTAAAACTTAGACAAGAAGCCACTAAAAGTTAGTGTCTCAACTACCTCATTTCATTGAAGCTAGTGCTACTGAGCTCCTTGAGCAGTTGTTTTCCATCTGAAGTAGTAATGTGGTTTGGCTTTTTTTTTTTACACATCAAAGTCTTGTGGGCTAATGCTGACTCTCCTGTATCTCACTCCTGCCTGTGTTACACACCAGAATTCTTAGGTGAAATTTAGTTTAGCTTCTTTGTACTCTCTCTCTCTCTCTCTCTCTCTCTCTCTCTCTTTCCTGGCAGAGGGAGATCATGATAAAGAGAGGCAATTCCACAAAATTCGAGAGGGACGGCTTTATTCAATGAGCCACAACCGTGTTCTAGATGATGGCCCCTAATGAGCGATTAAAGAGCTAATGTTTGTATGCCACTGGGTGGTCCAGGAGCTCTCTTAAGTGCTAACTTCTGTTATTGGGATAAAGGTCTCTGATTTTTAGGGCTGTGGGCAGTGTAGAATTCTAGATGATATGCCTTTCATTTTTATTATTAATTTATCTTTCACGTGCATAGTTGTGTATAAATGGGAGATGTAGTTTATTTCAACATTTTAACTCATCTTCCAAGGAGCAGTAAGAGGCAGAAGTTGCAACAGTAATAGTAGTAAACCTAGATTTCTCCCCCTCCTCCAAAATTTGGCTATTGAAAATGCCATCTGTTACATGCAGTTTGAATTGTGACAGTTACTAACATGATTTGCACCAAATTCAGACACCATGTGTATTCGGTTTTGGTGACTAATAATGTGCAAAAACAAAGTTTTAAAAAAGCAAGCAAGCAAGCAAGCAAAAACCCATAGCTCTTATTCTGTGGCTGATTTACAGCTCTTATGCAGGTTACACATTACCATCCCCAAGCTGGGTACTCATTTTACTGACTTGGAAGGATGTAAGGCTGCTGTAGGCACCTGGAGTAGGAATTGGCAAGCCACTTCAGTATTCCTGCCAAGAAAACTCCATGGCCATGGGGTCACAAAGAGTCAGTCATGACTGTAAAGACACAACAACAACAACAACAACAACAACAACAACAACAACAACAACAACAACAACAACAACAACAACAACAACAACAACAACAACAACAACAACAAGGCTGAGTGAACCTTGAGCCTGCTACCTGGAATTGAATCCCAGGTCATGAGCACAGTTATAGCTGCAGTACAGCAGTTCAACCACTGCACTATGGAGCTCTTTAAAAATAGGAATGAAATGTTTCGGCTCACAACTATTCAGAAAGGTTGCAGTGAAAAAGGGATGCAAGAATGTTCTGCACCAGGAACCAGTTATACGGGGTGGGGGTGATGGCCATGACGCTGATATCAGGAACATAGCCATGCCTTTTGCTCCCTTGGCAGAACAACGGTAAACAGTCATTGACTCACCATCCAAAGAGGGCTTCCCATCCCTCATTTAAGGGTTTTTCTCCCCCATTCAGAATATTGCTTTTTATTCCAGGGGCAGGCAACTTCAGAGGACCGGGGGCCCAATTTTCCATCCTTAAAGATCCATCATGTTATTCTCTGTGCTTAGAAATGTAGGGCTGAAATCTGGATTTTCACTTCTCAGTTCCCAGGAGGGATGTCTTGAAGGGTGCTGCCTTGTGTTTGCAGCAAAGGCATTGCTCCTAGAGGACTGGAAGATTATTCTGCCACATTTCTTTCCAAGTGGAAGTCATACCAGCACTCAGACAGGCCTAGAATCACAAAAATGTCTATGAGGGACACGATCCCCATTCCCAAACTTGCTACAGTTTGTGACTGATGTATATTCACTGTGTTGTTTGGAGTTTAAAGGAGGAGTGAAAACCCAATCAATCGTCCCCCCAGCTCTCTCCATTTTACCCAGCTTCTTTCCACTTGTCAAGTAGGACTGAGGAATTAAGTGTTCACATATAAGAGGCGTAGGATCAGAATTTGGGAAGAAAGACATAAAAGTGCTATATGTAAGTGTCATGAAGCTTTACACCTGCATCACATTTAGCTATGCAAAGGATACTTGTTGATTCTGAAGAGAATACAAATGAACATGGCTGGTGATATAAAAAGGCATTAGGCCTCTAGATATAGAACCAGAGGTTGGGAGTTTGATTCCCCGCTATTTATGTTATTTTTATTTTAGAGTATTTTTTAACCCTGCCTTTCTCTTTGGAAAAGGACCCAATGCGGCTTACATTAATGAGGGATAATATACAGTCCAGTAGCTGCCTAGATGCCCTAAGCGCACCCGATCTCGCTTGATTTCACAAACTAAGCAGGGTCGGCCCTGGTTAGTACTTGAATGGGCGACCACCAGGGAATACCAGGTGTTGTAGGCACCTGGAGTAGGAACTGGCAAGCCACTCCAGTACTCCTGCCAAGAAAACTCCATGGACATGGAGTCACGAAGAGTCGGTCACAACTGTAATGACACAACACACACACATACAGTCAGTCCAGTACAATTAAGACATGTTCAAGTATTTGAGAACAAGGAATTAAGGAGGGACATCTTACAGCATTAATAGACAACATTACATTAAAGCAACATGGTTATAAGTAATCATAAACACAAAGTCTATGTGAACCCATAGATTCATATAAAATACACGTGGTAGTCCATCATTCAGGGAAAGCTTGCCTGAAGAGAAAGGTCTTTGCCTTTTTCCGGAAGGACAACAGAGATGAGGCAGTTCTGGCCTCTAGTGGGAAGGAGTTCCAGAGTCAGGGCGCAGCAGTCGAGAAGGCCCTTTCATGGGTTCCCACGAGACGTACCTGTGAGGGTGGCAGGATGGAGAGAAGGGCCTCAATGATAGGAACTGGACTCGATGATCCAAAGAGTCCCCTTCAGCTCTGCAGTTCTAACCTGGAAGAATCCTGAGAGGCCTTTTGGATCATGCCTGTGTTTATTTTTATTTGTGGTTGTGCAGTACACAGGTGGCTTCCCTTTCACATAGTATGAAAATAAAAGCTATCCTCTGTTTTGAGCTATTTGGCTTTTCCTACGGATGTGCAATGCCGTGCTTGGAGTAGGCCCTTGGAAATAGGTCTGTGCGACCGCATGATGACAATATGTGGGCGGATATATGTTACATTAATGGCTTAACGCCTTGTGTTGTAATTGCCTATAAAGCAGCAGTTAAAGGAGGGGGGATGGGGGAAAGGGATTTATAGGCCATATAGGCAGTGAGAAGAGTTCTGCACTTCCCTCTTGTGGCCAAATGGAATAAATACAAGAGATGCTGAAATTCTTTAAAAGAATCTGAGATGGGAAGAATAGGGGCTGTTTCTGGGAAGTAAGATCAGAGCTGTCTATACTGTAACAGAGCTTGTTACTATACCTGGTCTGACAAGCAGTGGCTTTCCTAATTAGTTTTTTGGTAACCCCTTTCTGGGTGTGTAATTAGAAAGTTTCTAGCTATACACAGGGTTTATTTAGTAAGTTGTTCAATATATTAAATTATGATTTTTCCATATGTATTTATTTATTTTATTATTAGACTTATATACCACACCATCTAGCAACAAGGCTACTCTGGGCGGTGTACAAATAATTCAACAAACAAAACAAGAAGAGTATACAATGGAAAAATTGAGTGTTTTGATATAAGTAAAATATCTTCCAGGTTGCCTGTTAGTGATCCTTTAGCTCTAGTTCCTTTAGTCAAACAATCCAAGACTGACATTGGAAAGGATCCTCTCCCCCCACCGTACTTAGCCAGTGAACCCTGTTACTGCATGCACACTAGATGGATCAGCTGTGGGTAGCATACATGTATCTGTTTCCCCATAGGATTGGAAGCGAGTACAGTAGTTTAATGATTAAGGACAAGAGTGTTGCCCATGTGTTTCTTGTGAGAAATACAAATATGCAGACAATAATCATTAAACAGATGTTTCCTCCCTGTGTGATTAGAATTGTGTGTGGGAGAGAATGATTTCATTAGACCTACCTCTCCATCATCATCACCTTTCCATGCAGCCAGCCATCTAGGTATTGAAAAGTGACTTCTGTGCTGTTGTAGGCATCCTGCATATTTTAGATTCCTATACAGTATAGTCAAATCACGTGAGGAACATGTTTGACAGGGTTTGGGAGAGTTATTTGGACTACAGCTCCCATCACCCCTCAGCTGACATGCTTTCTGGGAACTTTTGTTTTAAAGGTCACCCTCACCCCCACACCCCCACATGCATCCCCCCCAAGACAATGGCCTGTCTTTTTACCGTTTAAGCAGAGAATGCTGTCCACTGTAATTATATGTTGCAATGTACAGAAGTTGGGAAAGTTCATTATTGGAGATGTAACTAGAAAGGGCAATGGCCTCTTTCCCCTTCTCTCCTCAATATAATCCCAATTATTTGCTGGTATGGGGATGGGTCTACAGGAGACTAATGTATTTGTGGATCAAGCATGGAACTCTTTTTGAGAATTTGGCAGAATGTTTTACTTTGCCTCTGATAGAGGGGTAGGAAATGTATGTTTTTGAAATAAAGACTGAAAATTCAAGGGAGGGGCTTAAATTAAAACACCAACCACAACCACCTTGCAAGAGAGATTTTAAGTGAAAATACTGGGGAGTAAACCTGTGGCCTTTTATAAGCAAACATTATCTCTCATTGATCTACTTGTAGGATTCCACTCAAAATAGTCTCCCACCCCAAAATTAAAAAAGCTGAAATGCACTACATACTTCATGGTTCCCCTTATTCTCTGTTTAGTATGGACTGCAGAGCTTCTCAAAAACACCTCCTTTTTCCAAATTATATTGTGCTTTAAAAGGAAATGAATTTTCTCTTACTTCCTGTTGTAACAAAATTGAAGTCGATAAAACCCATGGCTATCCTGTCTGACAATTATACTCTACTTATTCAGCACTTGTCAAATTTATAAATGAATGGTGAGGCTATTACAGAAGCTTCAGATGGCTGATGTGTTCTGTAGATGGTGTGGTAGAAACAGCAGAGTTGCCCACACCTCCTTTGGATTATAGACACACACCTATCTGACATATGCCATCCCCATGATTTTTTTCTATACCAAAGATACCCTGTTGCAAAATAGAGATCCTGCTGGTTATGGTAGTTCCTCATTCCTCAAAGACAGCAAGAGAAAAAAACGAAGAGAGTTTGCCAGAAAGGAAAACCATTGTTCTCCTGTGGGCCATAATGGAGAAAAATAAATCTCAAGATTATCCTCCCTTGGATGTTTCCAATCAATACAGCTATGAGGACTACTTCAAGCATAGGAGGGATCAGGAAAGACTGGCCCATATTCTGATAAATTAATCTTATAAAAGTCTGTGGGTTTTAAAAAGCATTTTAGGAAACAGCTGGTAGTATATTTGCTTCTGTTTCATTTTGATGGGAGTATATCCAAAAATCAAATGCCATGATTTTAAGTAAACAAACAAAAACCCAGAAAAAGTATTGAAAAGATACCTAATGAAAGCACAAAGAGATCTTTTTAATGCTTCCCCTGCCTCCCAAGATGCTATGTGGAGAAGAAAGGAACATGTTTTCTTATTGAGGCCATCTTAGCATAGATTGTAAAACGCACCTGATAGGATCTCCAAACTGCAAGTTGTACCTGAGTGATAAAATACCTTGGATGGGTTTCCTTTCCACTTGGTGTGCCCCATTGTACCTTTTAGATGCACACAAAATGGTGGATGAAGAGTGTCACAGTATAATGGTTCCCTTCGCCTGCTCTCATCCTTCTTGCAGTGGCAGCTGCTGCTCCATTGTTTGCCTTTGTCTGAAGACATGTGGGTGGTTTAGCACCTGGGCGTATTGAGCCCGAAACATCCACAGGTGAAGTGCAAAACAATTAATGCTCCTAAAGTTCACCTTTTTAAGGTCACTGGCAAGGACTGGGTGACCGCAGAAGCAATTACCGGTTTCTCTCCCGAGACGTCCAGATGCCCCTTTTTGTTTTGACTGGATGGTTACAAATTTGCTGTTGACATTCTTTATACTCCGTGCAGGCGGTGTTCTGGAACTGCAGAGCACGCTGGTTGCAATTTAATATTGACGTTCCAGCTGGCTTGTTTCCTTTAGATACTGTGCAGCCTTGTAGATGGGGCCAGGAAATAAGTGAGTAAATAAAGAGGTATGTTATTTCCATAATGGAATCATATCCTGACATGGAGGTGCTTCTAGAATTTTCCAAAGAGAGTAACGGGGGAGCCGTAAATATGGACTGCCTTGAGGCCATAGCGTATGAGAACTCTGGTCGAATCTTTTGATGAGTGTGTGCATACACACCTGCATTCATGTCTTTCAGCATAATTAAGAGCAGCTTCAGTTTATGAGAGTGAGCTGAGGATAGGGACAATTATACCAATTACAGTTGTTCCCCCCCCCCAAGCTGCAAGTTGTATTTTAATTGGAAAAACATCCCTTCTTCTTGAACCAATTTGACAATCCTTTTTCTGCAGCTATAAATTGTAGCTTGCATCCATTGCGGTTTTTGCTCTGCCGATAATGTTTCATGCAAAAATAACTTATTTTTATATAGAATCAAAAGCATGAAATGGGTTATTCATGCCTTTCTCAACAAGGCCTGTCCTTGTTGTGGGTATGTGCTGAAAGGGAAAGATAGTAAAGACATTTTGGTCAAATTACAAAGAACCTGGAGAGGGACTATTTATCTCTTGACTGGAATTAAAGAATCTTTTCATTGAGGTTTTTCATTATGTAGCAATATTGTGAGTCTATGAGAATGATACATTTAGCAACAGTTTTCTTTGCCCTTTAGTTTTACTTGGTTTTAAGCTTTAAGAAGAAGAAGAAAGTATCCAGGATATAGAATCATGGATGGCTTGTTATGTTAGCTTGGCCCTGGAGTCACCAACTTGGAGAGTATGGTTTCTGGTTGGCCTGGGTGTAGGTCGTTTAAAAATTGATCTCCAAGTGTGCATAGATCCATAGAATTTCTTTTAATATGTTCCACACATAATCTGGGTTCCATGGAGTCCAAGCCAAGATTATTTCATGCATATAACGTTGGGCGCTGCTGGTTGTGGAATGATTTGCAGATAGTTACTAGGAGCATAGATCAGAATCTTGTTTATGAGAATCAAATGCTCTTGGAGATTTGATCCCATACTCTACTGCAGTGGTTCTCAACCTGTGGGTCCCCAGAGGTGCCTGGACTGCAATTCCCAGAAGCTTCCACCACTCACTGTGCTGGAAGGGGTTTCTGGGAGTTGCAGTCCAGGAACCTCTGGGGACGCAGGGGTTGAGAACCAGTGCTCTACTGTATACATGTGTTTTTCGGTTGAGGAATATCTTATGCATTCACCCTTTACATTTTGTGCTGATCACTTTCCTGCCAGGAATCCCTGTAGATCAGTTTATTAGGGTACATTCAGATGGTGATGAAGGATCCCATCTGATCACACTGGAGCAGATCACACTTCTGGCAGGTGTCTCCATAAAGCAACCCTTCAACCTGTGTGGGAATTATTCTAGCCATGCTCCCAAACAGTTGTGCTGGTGGACCAGAAAGGTCCCGCTTGATCATAGATTGGGGTGAAGCTGGGTCTCTTGCTCCTCCTCCTGTTCCTCCTTCTGTCCCACTTGATGGTGTGGTCCACTAAGTAAATCCGAAACACTGTTGTCCAATATTCCGTGATCACCACAAAATAGCTTACACTGGAACATACCACAAGTGGTCCAGTGCAAGCTTTTTCCTCGTCTGATCACTCAGTGCCTGAAAAGGAGGAAAAACATTGATGGTACAATTTATTTTTCACCATCATAAACTAAAAGACACCCAAGAAAAGACATACACGTAATTCCATTCTGAAACAGAGATACAGAATATGTAGAGCAATAAAAAGCACCAAGGCTGTTGAGGTTTTGCTAGCTACACTGAGTAATGTTTGTATGGAGTGTACAGAACATGTTGATGGAATGCATATTGTGGGAGCTCATGTAAACAATAGAGTGATGAGTGGGCAGCTTTATTAGTAGGACAGTACTGGGGAAATATCTGCCTAGATACCCTGAGCACATCCGATCTCACCTGATCTTGGAAGCTAAGCAGGGTTGGGACTGGCTAGTACTTGGATAGGCGACCACCAGGGTATACCAGGGGCTGTAGGCGCCTGGAGCAGGAACTGGGAAGCCACTCCAGTATTCCTGTCAAGAAAACTCCATGGACGTGGGGTCACAAAGAGTTGGTCACGACACAACAACAACTGGGGTAATTATAGCTAATTTAAGGATCCTTGTGGTGCATTGTTTAAATTGCTCTACTGCAGCTAAAACTGTGCTCGTGACCTGGGGTTCAATTCCAGGCTCAAGATTCACTCAGCTCTCCATCCTTCTGAGGTCCGTAAAGTTAGTACCCAGCTTGCTGGGGGTGGAGTGGGGTGGGGTGGCTATGTATAGCCTGCATAAATAAACTGTAAACAGCTCAGAGAATGCTTTAAGCTCTATGAGACGGTATATAAGCAGAACACTTTGCTTTTCCGTTGCTTCCAAATCTTATTGAATTCTACTAAGGAGTTCATCAATATTTAGAGGCCTCAAGATTCCTTGGCAATACAGTTTGTCATGCACTTGTTAGGTTTCTGACATGTTTGTACATAAAATGAAAATTATACCCACCCAGCTTTTTCTATTTCCTTCTGTTTTAATGACACGTTGCCTATACTGAGAAGTAAGGCAGAGAAATGTTGCCTCTTTTTCTATGAAGACCATCCATTATATTACATACTCAGTTCTCCAGAAATATAAATCAAGGATGGATTAATATGGCTGGCCATATTTTTAGACAGCACCTCCCATAATTCCTCAGTGTTCATTGTTATAGCTCAGCCTGATGGGAGTTGCAGTCCTAACAGTTTCTGAGGAGCCACAATGACCTACCCTAGTGCTAACTTTTTAAATGATTTATTTCTGTATCAGATTAAAACAGTCACATGTTTTAGCTTCCTGGTTGTCATTGTAATACAGAACGTACCTCTGCCTCTGAAGATAGAGTCTAGTTAGCTAGGTAGTATTAATGAATTTCTCTAAACCTTAGCCACATTCCTATGCTTTATATTCCCATGTAGAATTCCTGAATTATGTCTCTTTGACCTACTCTGAACACAAGTAGGGGCAATATCTAGAGATAATGCCTTTCTTGGTTGTTTTGTTTCAAACTTTAGGTCAGAAGGGGTGTCTGTACCTTTACAAGAGGGAAATCTGTGAATATTGATGAGGGGAATAGAATTGTCCAGAACTGGGGTGAAAGGGTAGCCTTCTCCATGTTCTTCTCCTGCCAGAAGTTGGAGAACATCATAGCTGTTCTGATAATAGAAATGGCAGTTCTAAGCAGAAATGTTGTTGGGCACTGAAACCAGACTTTAAGATTTCTCAGCCTTTCTGCTCTTCTTTTCCCCATTTAATTTACTTTGAAGTTGAATAGTAATACAAATGACTTTATCAAGCAGACAAAAACAAACAAGCAAAACCTGCAACCCTGATTGCCCTTCCTTTTTCATCACTTAAAAATTAAAGTCGCAATGTGGCTGCTGCAATGTTGTGCTTTAAAAATGGGGCGACTAGCTCCCTTGGCAACATGGCATTTGTGGTCCCCCACATTGTGCCCAAGGGCAGCCGTTTTTCAAAATAATAACAGTGAGTGGCTAGTTTAGTTTGAAGTGTACCCATCTGTCACAAAAAAGACATATGCAGAAGGGGTATGTATTTGATAGCACACAATTATTATTCATTAGTAAGTATCCCAGGGTTCTACAAGGGGTGGTAGAACAGAAGGGGGTGTTTCACCTATGTTTCATGGTTTTGTGCAAGTGTGTTTATTAGTTATTTTACTTGTTTATATGCTTATGTATGTATGTATGTATGTATGTATGTATGTATGTATGTATGTAT
>JAHTLZ010000111.1:12264984-12280592 GCA_023846285.1 Phrynocephalus versicolor | reverse complement strand
TGTATGTATGTATGTATGTATGTATGTATGTATGTATGTATGTATGTGAATTTTGCCTATTCTTTTCTCTGAGATACACTATTTTTCCTTCTGTGAAACAAGTCATTTGGGGGCTTTTTCATGGCATGTTGTAATATATGCACATGGAGCTTACATTCCACCTGTTTTGTACAAGTTTTCATGTCAGTTACATGTCCTTGATCTTTTCCATTTTGCCTTCTATGAAATGGGTGCTGAAGAAAAAAATATCTGTGAGTTCAAAAAAGAAATGCTTGATGTCAGATCCCATTTCTGCCTTGTACTTTCTTCCTGGATGACAGGAAAGAGGGCAGCAGGAAAGTAAATGAACAGTATGGTCTCAGAATTTGAAATGTAGGCACTGAAACTGTGTTGAAGTAGCTATTGACACAGCATCATTAAAAGGGCATGGTACAAAAAGGAGGGGCTGCCCACTTGTAAACTATGATGACATGCTTCAAAAAGTTTACATGTAAAAATCCATTGTGGATCTTCCATGTTGCTTGAATAATGTGATTGCCAGACCATTAAATAAAAATGTAAACCCAGTGAGGTTTTTTTTAACCCATCCCAAGTCATATATAACACTTTCACACATTATTTATCTCATTAATCCTTACAACCGCATCATAAAATGGACCAGTATTTTTATTTGTATAACAGATGCAAGGGTACAGTTGAGACACACTACATTGTCTGGCAGCTTACTGGGTTTATGACTGAACTGAGAGATTCCTATTTCTAGCTAGTGCTGTTCACCCCATGCTATAACTGTTGCAGTCTATCAAAGAGGTCTATCACTACAAATATGCAGGCACATACATAACATTCTTAGATGCATTCACCAAAAGTGGTAGAATTATTGATGCCAGCATTTGGGCTTCAGTGCTGCCCCCTGTACTGTGGCAGAACAAACAATTACTTCTTCCACCTTCTGCTCAAAGTACTGTACTGTATATGAATGGCAGAAAAGAGGATAGTAGGAAGTCTAATGAAGGAGAGCAGGGTCCACAACCTATAGCCATACTTGACCCTTTTCTTCACACCTCCGTTAAGTAGCTGGGTAAGGATGTACTAACTATGAGTGGGTCAGTCTTCATGAAGATTGCTGGAGTGGCAGCACAATGAGATGGAAATGTTTCATGGTCTCCATGAACAGAATATTCCAGGGAGAATGCCCTATAGATTTGGGATCCAGGCTCTCTGAACAATTGTATCTACATATAGATTCATATGAAATACACATAATAGGTAGTCCATCATTCAGGGAAAGCTTGCCTGAAGAGAAAGGTATTTGCCTTCAGGGGGTGTGGTGGCTCAGCAGACTAAGTCTTTGAAAACTGTTGGCTGCAGCAGTTCAGCGGTTCGATTCCAGACACTAGAGCGAGCTCCCACTGATAACCCCAGTTCCTGCCAACCTAGCAGTTCGAAAGCAGGTAAATGCAAGTAGATAAATAGGTACCGCCGGTTTCCTTGCAGCCATGCTGGTCACGTGGCCATGGACCTGCACAACACTGGCTCTTTGGCATGAATGCAGAGATGAGCACCGCCCCTAGAGTTGGACACGACTAGCAGACATGTGCGGGGGGAACATTTACCTTTTATATGAACTTCTCTTGGCTTTTTCAAGGGAGTTCCAGTGCCACCTTCACAGGAATTCTTGATAAAAACCAACAAGCAGACCTCTTTGGTGGCCGCTCAGAGGCTGTGGATCTCCCTTCCAAGCAAAGCCAGGCTGGGCCCTTCCCTCCATGTTATTCTGCTCGCCAGTGGTGACCTTTCTTTTCAGGTTGGGTTTGAGCAACTAGCTGGCTGAGAAGGGCAGGGTTTTAATGGAGGTCTTGTTATTTTTATCTTTTTAATTATTTTGTGAGCTACCTTGATTCCCTTGAATGGAAGAAAAATGGGATGTAAATAGAATGAATTAATGAACATCTCTTGCAATAATGCAAACTGTAGATTCATCCTTTTTAAAAAGCAAGTAGAGTGAGATTATTCCAAAGAGGAGGCAAAAATTGGCGAGGTTCAGAGATATGAGTGCAGCTACTTGGTGTAGGAAGTGTTGGAAAATGTGACCACCTTACCTTGAGGCTTCTAGGAGACAAGGAACTTCTTAGAGCTCGGGTGTTACGGTCATCAGGAGAGGTCCTTCTCTCCATCCCGCCACCTTCACAGGTATGTCACGTGGGAACACATGAAAGAGCCTTCTCGGCTGTGGTGCCCAGACTCTGGAACTCCCTTCCACTACAAGCCAGGACTACCTCATCTCTGATGTCTTTCTGGAAACAGGCAAAGACCTTTCTCTTCAGGCAAGCTTTCAGTTAATGAAGGACTAGCTATTATGTGTCTTTCATATGAATCTATAGGACCACATAGACTTTGTGTTTTTAACCACTTATAACCATGTGTGATTATGTTTTCAATGTTAGTTTCCATCACTCATAACTTTACATGGAACTTTGCTCTCCTTTTAACTTCTCACGTTCTCTTGTAGCTTTAATTGTAATGTTGTCTTTTAATGCTGTAAGACAGGCCTGCCTAAAGTCCACCCCCGCCAGGCCATTCTGAGTGGCCCGCGGCTGGCTGGCCTGCCCCTCCCTCCCCCTCCTTCACCCCATGTCTTTTTAAAAGAAAGTGGGTGGGGCTTGCAGTGGGGTGGCAGGGTTGGGGAGCAACCGGCCCCTGACACATTCTCAGCAACCAAATCTGGCCCTCCTTACAAAAAGTTTGGGCACCCCTGCTGTAAGATGTCCCTCAATTCCCTGTTCTCAGTACCAGACTTTATATTATCCCTCATTACTGTAAGCCACCTTGGGTCCTTTTCCAAGGAGAAGGGCAGGGTAAAAATACTTTTAAACAAACAAACAAATAAATAAATAAATAAATATATAAATAAATAGTAAGAGAATTGACACAACTGTCAGAAGAGTGGGATTAAGAGCCAAGCTAAGGAAGTGACTGTGAAACCAATAGATAAAGGCATCTTCCTTTGAACCTGTTCCAAACTCTGAAAGTTGCTTTGGTGTTTTAGATAAAATGCCTGATGCATGAGGTGTAAATACAGAAAGACAGGGAGTTAAGGAGAGAGGTATACCCAAGGAAGACTTTGCCTGCACTAGTCAAGAAGCAGGAAAGCAGAAGCGACTGGGAT
Source organism: Phrynocephalus versicolor (assembly GCA_023846285.1). Classification (NCBI taxonomy): domain Eukaryota; kingdom Metazoa; phylum Chordata; class Lepidosauria; order Squamata; family Agamidae; genus Phrynocephalus; species Phrynocephalus versicolor. Next base: position 12,277,423 of record JAHTLZ010000111.1, on the reverse strand, counting down.
GCTTTGATCAAGGCTCCAGGGTTCTCTTTGTCTGTGTGGAAAGGATAGAGCTTTCTGGGTGGGCCTGGCCAAGAAGATATTATCTCTGTTCCATTGTGTAGTTGAAATTGCATGAGAAAACATTATTACAGTGATACCTTGTATAAAGGAATTAATTTGTTCCAAATGAAATTATGTTAAGCAAATTTTCCTTTATACACATTTCCCATAGGAATGCATTGAAAACGGAGTAATCCCTAATCATGACCATTTTTATGTTGTATGGATTCGCTCCATAGACGATTCTGTTAAATAAATTTCCCCTATCTCCAGAATGTACAGATTTTATGTTATACAAAACTTTTGTTATACGAGGGTCCACTGTATAGTTAGGCTGGAAGAGATCATCTTCCTTTAAAAGAGAAAACACATCCTAATGAATTCTGGAATCTAGAGATTTTCAAAGTTTCTGTCTTCAATTCCACACTGTCTTATTTGTCAAGGGGCCTCTGCATGCTACAGATGATTTGAGAAAGGCATTTGGCAGATGCAGACATTTTGTCTCCCTTTCATAATCAGTAATGTTAGCAAACTCATCTTCCTAATGATAAGGCTGGTGTTGAAAGACTTTGTAGTTGTAAATTAAGGCAAGGGAGAACCATGTTGTCAATAAAACATTACCTGTTTGGTAGGGTAGTACAACACATGCTAGAAATAGCTATACCTGTCAAATCTGGAGGTTTAAAGAGGGAGAATTTCTTTTCAGTTTGGTTTTTACAAAATAGTAGAACTCACAGATTGCATCGTATTCAGGACAGTAAGACTCTAGAACCTCTCTTTTTATTAATTCAGCTTGGATTAAAACTTTCAAAGAAATAATGCCTATCTCTAATATCTCACTAGATAACAGGAATGGTTGAATTATAGCTGATAATCTAAGAGCTATTATTTCTTCTAAAGACCAATTGCAAGAGGTATGCATTTTTAAGATTTAAAGTAACAAGAAGCATTTCCTAGCAAATATGTGAAATCTAAGTTCTTGTGAAAATCCAAGGATATATCAGTAGTACTGTATACAAATTAAGACTTCACACTGTTGTATTATAGTCAACATTCCCACATTCATGTAGCACTGAATTGGTCCTGCACAGCCCTGCCAGTGTCCCTGTCGATGTGCTTCCAGTTGTGGCCAGAATCCCTACCCAGCACTAGCAGTAATTAGAGGGAGTGTTGCTTAAAGTTCATCAGCAAGTTTTAAGATCCTCAAACATTAAAATAGCCAAATAGTTGAAATAGACAAATTCCTTAAAGAAAAATTATTTTTACCTATACCAAAAAAACAAAAAAAAAACAAAAACCCAACACCACGATTTGTCATACAGTTATATTCTGTCAAATCAGCTTTGATGCGTTATTCAAAGTTATGTGCACACTGCACACCTTTTCAAATTGTTACTAATCTGTTACTAATCTGGCCCCCAATATGAAACTGAAAATACGATACTCACTTCCACTTCAGGAAACAAATAACAAGGTTAGTTTCACTCCTCTTGATCTACTGGGAAATACAGTTCCCATATGATTCCCAAACACTTTCCTACAAGCCTTGAAGCTGTTTCTCTAATGCCTAAAATCTTAGCTGTCTTTTAAAAAACATAGACATTCTCTTCCCATTCTAGATCAGTTTACAGTGGACCCTTGTATAACAAGCAGTTTGTATAACATAAAACTTGTACAACATAAAAAATTCTGGAGATAGGGGAAATTTGCTTAACATAATCGCCTATGGGAAAAATCCGTACAACATAAAAAGGGATTACTCCATTTTCAACGCATTCCTATGGGAATTTGTATAAAGTAAAATTTGCTTAACATAATTTCATTTGGAATGAATTAATTCCTTTATACAAGGTACCACTGTAGTTTGTTTTTGTACTGGATCAGTGTTTCCCAACATGATGGGATTGTGATCCCTAAGGGAGTCACAAAGTGCTTTCCAGGGGGTCGGGGGTCACCTTATATGTGTTGTACTCTTTGCTAAATGATTTCTTTTTTGACCTTTCAGAGCCAGATTTTAAAGTTAACGTGTATCTGCATGTATGACAAACAGGCCCTTTGGGAGAGAAAGAAGCTCTGCTTTCTGAGAAGGGACGACTTTATCCCATCAAAATGCCTTTTTATGCAAACATGACAGGGGAGGGTCGCAGGTTACAGTACTTGGCTATTATTAAAGGGGTCTGTGACTTGAAAAAAGTTGGGAACCATTGTACTAGATTAAACTCTGATTAAAGGCTCCCAGTTGGTATGCTCTGATGATGGGCAATGCTTTTCAGTAGGATGTGTCATCCCACTGAACACTGCCTCAAGGACAAACCACAACTAAAACACAAACTATGATGAAAAGGCAAGGGAAGTCATGAAAAATTCTCAGTGAGCTAATGGTATGGAAGAAATACTGATAAAATTAGTGCAGCTCCTGATTTTTTTAAAATAAAAATTGACATTCTGTTTGGATAAGGGCTTAGTTACATTGTAAGCAGGGTAATTTTCTTTTAATGTCTGGCTTGGCTGAGTAGGGGGTATTCTTGCTTGATTTATTTTAGCTATTGAACAGTTTGATGGAGATGCCTCTTCTTGTTCTCCTCCCACTAGGGTTGGTTGTTCTTATTCTTCCTCCCCCCAAAACTTTTAAGAAGTAATTGCTTGTGTTTTAGTAACTTCATTAGCACCATTAAGGCATGTAGATGCAAATTGTGCTAGCTCCCTGATTTAGAGGCATCCAGTTTCTTACAATTTTCCTCATCTGTCCACTGGTCAATAGTCCTATTGACAAGGGCTGTAATTAGTGCCTAGTTATCCTTTGAAAGTGTTGTGAGTGGCTTTGCTATTGGGTTTGGCTGTCCTTAATTGTACTGTACAGAAAAACTGGACAAGATACTAAATGTTTTTCTTCTTTGCCCAAGTTTGGATTTTTTGCCTTAGATCTGTAGAGTCTGGCTTGGTGTACAGTTCAGTACTCAGCTGGCTGAAGAAAAACTTGCAGGAGTTACATTTGAAAAAGTAATTCAATCCTATAACTTATCAAAGTGATTGCCAAGCAGTTCACTGCAATTACTAGTTACAGTTTTTAAATAGCAATCAATTATACAACTTGTTCCATTTCTCATTACTTTGCTGTTAATGTGCACTATATTTATTTTAAAAATAATTTAGGATTAGAGATAAGGTTAGGTTTTAAGAATAACTTTGCAAACTAAGTAAATAAAGGTGTGTAGTTTTCACATTTTGTGCTGCTTCCCCAAGACTGCCCTTGACAGCATTGTTGCCAGGAGAATTCTGGGAGTTGTAGTTTCCAGAAAACAAAATTCTGCATAACTCGAAGTTGTTGCTTCCAAACTCTGGGTTGGAAATGATCTAAGGAACTTCTACATAGGATGTATATGTAACAGTTGAATTCACAGAAATGCTCTGTGAGTTTCCTGATTGCTTGGAGTGCCCCTAAATTGTATTTAATCTTTAAATTGGCTCCTCATTTTGCATTCTTCCCTCCCTTCCATAGCCTGAACTGGGATGGCTTGCTCATGAAATGTCCAAAATGCATATTTCAAATTGGTAAAATAGTGTTGACTTATCTCATATACTTAATTAAACTGTTTTGGTACGAAATACTGTAGTTCCCAAGTGGATGATCACAAAGGCTGTAGATTACAGTAGATTCCCATGTGGGCAGATTGGTACGTCCATAGGGGAGGGGGGCGTTTGTTATATAGATTGTCCCTTCAACTTGTGCCAAAAGGCCTTTCCTCTGTGGCTGATCCATTGCTACTCCCACTCAACACTGTTACTTTCTAAGGGATACTCGACATTCTGGAGCCATCAAAATGTCCCTGTAGGGTTGTTTATTTTGTTTTGTTTTTTAAGTGAGAGCCTTTAAGATTCACATCAGCATCTATCTTCTTGCCTGAAGGTCTTTCCTGTCACAACTGGTGGGGTGAAGATCCACTGTCTGCAACTGGTAACGGAACTATACTTGACACATGTGGGAAACTGCATTTCCCTTTCTCTAGCATTGCTAAGTCTGGGCTCTAGTTTTCTTATTTAGGCCTTGTGGAATCCTAGCTCAAATGAGCTCGGCAGGACTATTTTACTGGTACCACATGTTGTTGGAAAAGTATCAGCCCAGATATTACTGTCATATCACAGACATGGATGACTAGGGGTTTTAAAGTCTGTCAGCTTTGCTTACTCTTGTATTTGAATTGTTTAAATTTCAATTATCTCTGCCCCAAATGCAAAGAAATCTGCAGATTTTGGTAGATGCATTAGAAAAGAAAGAAAGAAAACAATATTTTCTGCAGTAGCAACAAAATTGAATAGATACAATTATCCCTGCTTGGTTATATACCCATCTGCTACATAGGTATTAAAAAGATAAGGAGCCTTTTGGGGGTGGTTGGGTTAGCAATCTCTAATTCTATACCAATGTGGGATTTAAACCCAGAACCAGCAGCTTAAAGTCCTAGGCCTGAATAGACACATCTCTCAGTTTTTGACTTTCTCATCTTCGATTTTTCATGGTCTTTATTGTCTTCCATCCTTAATATAAAGACATTTGTGAATGTTAGTGAATTCCTACCAAAATGAACTATAATTAGTTTTTCATTCATCTTTGCTGAAGATGCACAGTGTGAACATATGGGTATTGCAACAAACCAGAATTCTAAAGAATTTGGGCTTATGGTGAAGGAACCACAATGGTTACGCACTGTGCTCACTTGCTTATGCTTACCACCTTCTAGACAGAGGCAAGAATCACTAAACAAATCGGAGACTTCCTATCCATGGTATTAACATGCTGCATGATGTATGAACCAGGAACTCTGGTTCCAAGTGGCTTATGACTCTGGTTTGTCAGTGGAAAGGCAGTTCAGAGTCACTAAAGTCTGAGATGAAGCATGCATGCATAGCTCCTGAGACCTGATTTCCCTGGAATGCTAACCTGATGTGCAAAGTGGGCCATTGTAACTGATTCCAAATTGGTGGTAATGGTTCCTTTTTTGGCAACTATAAAAAAGTATAGAAATGATGTATCATATTTATTACTCTCTTGAAAGACATCTTACCTTATGCAGTTTAAGATGCTGATATGACTTATTTATAGGAATTGTTCCATTATATTTTTCCTAATCATTCGTAGTCTACATTCACATAATCTTGGTCTTTGGTCAAGTTCTAACCTCCATTTCAACTTCAAAGGCCTTTCTATTTTTATATCTTGGTTTTTAATAATACAAAGAAGTTACTATCATAAATGTCTTGTTTCTTTTTTGAACTCTTGACCAGCATCAACAACATCTCTCTCCCCCCCCCCCCAATGCTTAAGCCTTGAACGTGAGATGGGCTGAAAAACAAGCCCCCAAGTAGCTTCAGTTAACCTAAGGGGCATCTGAGGATAATGGGAATAAAAGAGCAAATCTGGACAAAGGGGAAGGGTGGGGGTTGCTAATAAGATGGAGAACCTGCGTTGCTATAATTAGAATAAAATTGGGGTATCCAGAATGCTGGGTCAGTTTCTGTTCACACCAGTCTGCTTTTCACCTTGTAGAAATAGGCCTGTGCCAGGTAATTAGGTCAAATCAATGATTATATATCTCGAGGCCAAGTGGAAGGGGCAGTAATTGTGATGAAATTCGTCTGAAGAGAGAAGCACAGGGTGGGGGTGCTTGGGAGGTAACTTGTTTAAAAAAAGGTAACAAGTTCAAAGGGGAAATTAAGTTCAAGGTTCAGTTCCTGTTCACTTCTCTTCGTGGGGAAAAAGTCAGGAGGCTAATATTTCTATCAGGCATGTTGTTCTGTTTGGAGCTGAGGAGAGAAAGCGAGAGATCATATCAGACTGAGGAAAGGCAATTAAAACAGAGACAAGGGCCTCTAATTAGGTTTCTCCCTCCTCCCCTGCTGGGAAGGACAGAACAGGCAAAAAAAAAGGTATGATGAATCTTTCTAGTTTCCCATTGGTGTATTCTTTCCATTCCAGGCACATCCAGCCATCAATGCACAAATAAACCACATCTCTCGGCAAGATATGCCACTAATATAGCTTGTTATACACAAGAACGATTCGTTCATACCCTTGCAGAAATAATATGGCTGCCTTAACAAGCAGATTGGTTGAGAACTGTGAAGCTTCTCTTAATTTTTCATCCCTCACCACATCGGTTTTTTTTCCCTATTGTGGAAAAGATCCACATGTGGCCACGCAGTAGGAAGAATTACCCTACTTGGTTAAACAGATAAAAGTCCTACTTGGATTGTATGCTAAAACTGGTGGAAGAGGCATGGTGCCAATGAAAGACATTTATAATCTAATGCAGAGTTTCTGCAAGGAATCGCCATACTCTGTTTCTGCTAAACTAATAGCCAAGGTCTTGCAACAACTTGAGGGCAATGTGATCTAAAAAGAAGCTGCATGAAGGATTTTCTTGATTGTATACATTGGAAGTTCTTACATGTAGGAGGAATAATCATGTTGGATGCACTTGAATCCAGATCTGGCCACAGTGGTTTAAAAGGAAATTATTTGGGGAGCAGATTCTGATTTTAAATATGGTAGCTTATGGTTAAATTCTAGGACAGCTCATCTCTGTCTTCAAGAAACTGTATCCTAAACAGGAAACTTCCCCTAAACATAACTCCGTAGTGCAGGCATATGGAGTGTGTAGTTCTCCAGATATTGGACTACAGCTTCAACCATCCTTCCCTATCAGGTATGCTAACTAGGATTTATGGGAATTGTAGTCCAACTATATCTGGAAAGCTACTCATTCTTCTTCCTCTTATTCTTTTTCTATCATGAGACTTCATATATCCCCCTGTTTCTTTTTCTGTCATGAGACTTCATATATCCCCCTGTTTCTGCCAATCCAATAAACAAGGTCTTGTCTTCATGCATTCTCCAAAAGAGGACAGGTATTAAACTGTAATTGCAAGAGTATAGTGATACCACTAAAAATGAAATTGTCTGGAATCTTCCCCCACCCCTATGCTATGAATTAGGCAGAATAATTTATAAAATAATTGGCTGAAATCCTTTTGCACAACTCCACCAGCACAACAGAAGTGATATTATTAGTGGCAGATGAATGCTGATTTAAGACTTCACTTTTTTATTCTGGGCTTGTACATAATGTGACTACACATTGAAGGAAATGTGTGACTACACATTGAAGGAAATGCAAGTGCACTTGAATTCACTTACTGTGAAGTTGCACCAGGAAATTTTGATCTATTTGGTATAAGTGGCCACACAGAGAGACAGGACAAAATTTTTGTTTGTAGTTTGTTTTCAGCTCTGTTGAAACTTGGTAGGGAATGTGTTAAAAAGGAACTGCCTAAACAAGATGTAATGAGGGTTTCTGCTTGTTGTTTCCTTCCCTTGTTAGCTTTTTTCTGTTTGTGTTGTGTGTTGTGTCGTTACAGTCATGACCGACTCTTCATGACTCCATGTCCATGGAGTTTTCTTGGCAGGAATACTGGAGTGGTTTGCCAGTTCCTACTCCAGGCACCTACAGCACCTGGTATTCCCTGGTGGTCTCCCATCCAAGTACTAACCAGGCCCGACCCTGCATAGCTTCCGAAATCTGGCGAGATCGGATGTGCTTAGGGCATCTAGGCTTTTTTTTGTTTAGGTGGCACCAAACTATTTAAAAATAATAATGATAAAGGTCTTTGTAAGCCATTTGTAAGCCGTAAAAATAAGCCCTGCTGAAACAAGTTTTCCTTGACCTTTGCTGTTTTTTAAAAAAGAACCAATAATCTTTGTTTGCTGTTCCTTAGTATGGGCAGGCAATGTAGTTTTTCTGCATTGGGTCAGATAATCACATGCCTGAACCAAGGTGAACTGATCCATTGTTTTAAACATAGAAGGCCAGCAGTAGAGGGGAAAACTACAGATTTTTGGAGGAAAACTTTGGGCTGATTTGCAGTTCCTTTTGCATCATATGATCAATAGAAAAATGCAAATTAGCCTGCCCCACACCTATAGTTTCCTGAATTTTTTCGTAGTGTAGTTGCATCCCAAGTTACACACAGCCTAAAACTGATAACTACGCTGAAGAGGATTTCAGACCTTTTCTGAACTTACCTGAGGTCCTGTCTTTCTCAGATGTTATGACTTCCTCAAGTGGTTGTGTAATTCTGGTAGCTCCAACAAAGCATACCGCGAAATTTTTCCTTTTTGCCATTAAAACACAGAGAATCCAATGCCTTCTGAAAAAATAGCCTATATCTTCTCAATGATTGAAGAAGCTATGTGGCATCTGTATTAATTTTGATTTGTGTTTTTGTTGGCTTCCATTCTTTCATACTGTGGCTCCCAGTTCAGTGAGAGGTTGCTCTGGTAAAGGGAGAGATGTTGGTCCTTCTGCAAGGGACAGGTATTTTGTTCCTCTGTTTACACATTGGCAAACAGAAAGTTGAGATTTTCTCAACTACAAGAGAGGGTCAAGTGGTAGGTTTATTGCTCTGAATGATTCAAGGACTTCCATCCACATCTTAGCTCTTTCTCTTTTTCTAGTACTTGCAAAGCTCTAAAAGTGATGTAGTAGTTTAGGAAAATATTGGTTTTATATCCTCTCATGCTTATCAAAAGGCAGAGTCAACTTGACAGCATGTAAGTAATTTTATCTGTGCCCTGTGTAAACGTACAACACTCAGCATTCATCCACCCCAAACCTCAAAGTTGGAAGACTATAAAGTTTTGCAAATTCCAGGTGTAAAGGATGCAAGCAATGTGCTAAACCCAGAAATTCCACCTGGTTGCCCTTCTATCCAAGTGATATGTGTGCAAACAAAGTCAAAATTTTAAAAGTCAATTCAGTTTGCAACTGTTAATATTTTATATCCACAGTAATAAAAGACAATCAAATGCTGATTAGAAAAGCTGTGGTGGGGCCATCTGCCCCAAAGGAAGAAGCCTCTGAGAGCATTGCTCCTTCTCCCTGGTGCTGGCCAATCAGACAGGGAGGTGGGATGATGCATTTCCCTGCACAGCTCCTGATTGGCCAGTGCCAGGGAGAAGGAACAATGACATTGGAGGCTTATTGCTTGTTGGAGTTCAGCCCTACACGGGTGCAGAGCAAGATAAAGGATTGGCTGATTGTGTTTTGGAGGCTTCCAAACAACAGCTGGGCTCCCGCGTGTCATTTCGGAACCAGTAGCTTCCAAAATGAATAGCCCATCCCTATTCCTGACTCATCTCTCAGGAATGGAAATTGGGGTCAATGTTCTACAATGGCTCAAGACCTTCCTGTAAGATAGAAAGCAGAAGGTGGTGCTAGGATATTCGTTTTTGATACCCCAGTCACTGGGGTGTTTTGGGGTTTGGTGCCACCAGTATGTGGATGACCCCCCACCCTACCTCTACTTGCCTTCTGAATCCTTCAACTTGAGATCAATGTTTGGTATTAGTAATTAACTGGATGAGAGTGAACAAATTGAAATGTAATCCCGACATGAACTGAGATGCTTCTGGTAAGTCAAAAGAGAGATCTAGAAATAGGGATAGGATTACCCTCCCATTGAAAAAAGAGGTGCACACCTTGGAGTAGTCCTGGACTCCCCTTGAGCCTAGATGTACAGGTTTCCACAGTGGCCAGGAGTGCATTGGCACAGTTAAAACTAGAGTGCCAGCTACATCATGTTTCTTGAGATCTTCTCTGGCCACTGTGACACATACCCTAGTCATTTCCTGACTAAATTACTGTAACACGCTTTATGCAGGCCTACCTATGGAAAGTCTCAGGAGTCCAAAATGCAGCAGCTAGATTGCTGACTAGGGCTAGGAAGAGGGATCACATAACATGCTTTTTATAGGAGCTCCACTGGCTGCCAATCAGTTTCTGAGCACAATTCAAAGCCCTAAATGGCCTGGGTCCAAATTACTTCAAAGACCATATCTCCCAGTTTGTGACACTAATTGGGTCCTCAGGAAAGCTCTTTCTCTCTGTCCTGCCACCTTCACTGGTTTACCTGATTAGAACATATGAGAGGCCCAATCTCTGTTTCTGCCCCAAGATTTTGACGCTCCCTTCCACAGGAGGCCAGGCTTGTACCACCTTTTGCTGTCCTGCCACAAGCAGGCAAAGACCTTTCTCTTGGGCAAGTTTTCCCTAAGTAACTGACTACATGTTATGTGACTTTTAGATTGTTATGCATTTACTGTTTGGTCTGAATTTGTAGTACTACAGTATTTGTGTTTTTCAATTTTTTTAGTTTTCCATTTCTGAGTGGTCTTTTTTCTTCTTTTTCTTTATTGTGCTCTTGTTAGCTTTAATATTGCTTTTTAAATTATCTAAGATGCCTCTTCACAATCATATTCACTTTGACTATTGTCTTGAATGTTTCTTGTTTACTATTGTACACTCATTGTCTCCAGCTTTGTACGTTGTCCTTCAGTGTTGTCAGCTGCCTTGGGTCCAAAGGTAAAAAGAAAGACAGGGTAAAAATATTTTAAATACATCAAATAAATAAGTTGTGGCACTGAATGGCAACTGCAATGTTGCATATGGAAGGTCAAGTTGTAATATGCCAGTTGATTTCTACAGCTAACCAGACATATACCCTTCTTAATTTGTCAGTCAAGGGCTATGAGACTCTATTGTTTTAACTGTGAAATTACCAGTGTGGAAAGTTTTCTCTTTTCACAGTCTTTTTATCTAGCTGCCTCAATATTGGTTAACTATATACACTTGGGCTGATGTATTTCACACTTCACAGTACAGTATTTGAAAGAACTGTAAACTAGACTAAAACTGTGTGTGTCTGCATTGTTTGTACAACGCATTATCTGTGAATGGATTTGGAGGCAAAGTGTAGAGGTAATCTTGTTTAAGGATAGGACGGGATGGTGGCGGTGAAAAAGGGGCAAAGAGGGCCTCACATTCTATAAATAGTAACACTGGTACATTTTACTAAAAGTTCATGGCCCAGCCTTACCACAGTATTAATGACCATAGAGGGCATGCAAAGTTCAGAGTTCACCCACTATTTTACACTGTTTTCTTTTTTGTGTGTGTGCAGTTTCTCCCCCACATACTCTTGTCTCCTTTCCAGAGCTTATAAGAGCATCTCTTCCATTTTGACTCATTTTTTTAAAGGACAGCATCCAAAAATAACATCAGTTTTATCTTTGGTGTAAATGATGGGAGGAATAGGAGTGTTGTGGGAGGCTAGCATTGGAGGAAGGGAGAGAGAAGGCGATGGATCAGACAAGGTTCACGCTTTGTTCGCAGGCCATAAAAAGTCTTCAGTTATCAGGTATTTAAACCCAAATCAGCAGTTCCATATCCGTAACCCAAGCCGAATGTTTCTCCCCCTAATAGCCATGCCGCTGTCGTTTTCGCCGACTTGGGTGACACTCGATTTGTACTCTCTGACGGGAACAGATGGGTCTTCATTGTGAAACCCCGCCTGTATGCAAATGTGAACCTAGTTTCACCCGATCCCCAGGCCTGACCTGACCGTGTCTATGCATTTTACACAACACGCCTCAGCCTTGCTATTTTTTTTTGGGGGGGGGGTGTTGGATAGGGCAGATAAAAAATGGCTGTCGGATAGTACCAGCGTCAGGTCAAGTTTACCATCCATCTTTTCCACAAGACCAAGACGGCAACACAGTTATTTAGTTTCATAGTCTGACGTTCGCTGTAATAAGCTCTGATTTCACCTGTTTCTGAACCCAACCTCTTACCCATGGGTGCTTTTCCCCCCTTTTGCAAAATTAAACAGACTTGCACAATTGATTCCTTTATTTTCATCAACAGTGGAAGTATAAGCTTTATGTGGAGAATGAGGTGCTGACTTTTTCCTAACCTTCTCTCAAGTGACTGCCTTTTCTAGCCCATCTCTTCTCCTCATTCTTTGCGAATATTAATTCCTTCTCTCTGGAAGAAATAAGAAATCCCGTCTGTTCCAAGTCGGGAGCAGCATGGAAAATGGTTGGTTACACACAAGCACACATATATGCACGTACACAGGCACATCCTCTGCCACATCCTCTCCTTTTTTATTTTCTTTTTCTAAATTTTTAAAAAAAGAGAAAAATGATAATTGATGTCAAAATAAACAAGAAGCGTTTTAGACATCAATTAACAGTTTTGCCTGTGCATAGACGTTAGAGACTTGCACCATAAATCTCACCATTTAAATGCACAACCCTTCATTAGAGTGAAAATATGAACAGCTGTAATGTAATCGCACATTTATGCCAGCGACAGAGAGAAATCTGGCTGGGGTTGTCATTTTTCACACTGATGAAGGGCTGTAAGCGGATTCAAGACACGGGTTATTCTCTAGCTGTAGCAGACATTCCATGCTCATTCACTTTTTCTCTAACACACACACACACACACACACACAGAGAGAGAGAGAGAGAGAGAGAGAGAGAGAGAGAGAGAGAGAGAGA
>JAHTLZ010000111.1:12247186-12263489 GCA_023846285.1 Phrynocephalus versicolor | reverse complement strand
CTCAAGAAAAGAAGTCCAGTTGCCATGACTCAACTTCCAGTTTCCAGTACAGTACAGTACTTTGAAAATTTCACATACACACTTGTAAGTACATTTTCCCCACCATAGGGTTTCAAATTGTTTTCTAGTTAGCCATAAGCTTTCTCAAAGCTTATGTGGGTTTGCTTGAAAGACAGCCTGGTCATTGCTACTGATACTTCCCTGGAAGGTGCAGCTACAAGGGAATGTTAAGTGTCCTTTAAGTCACACATGTACAACACAGTGCCCTCTAGATGTTTTGAACTATAAATCTGACAGTCCCTTACTAACTGTGAAGGCAAGGGCTTCTGGGAGTTGCAGTCCAAGAACATGTGGGGACTCCACGTTTAAGAACCACTGTCCTACTCAGTAAGTAACTTAGCTGGTATTTGTTACACCTGCAAATTAGAGGTATAACTACTAGTGTTTGGAAACTTCATCGGGTCCAAAATGCTGCAGCCAGATTCTTAACTGGAGATGGTTATTGGGATCCCATAACTCTTCTGTTACTACAGCTCCACTGCTGCTGATCCATTTCATGGCACAATTCAAAGTGATATCTTTGACCTATAAAGCCTTACATGGCTTACATCCAAGCTATTTCAAAGACTATTTCCCCCTTTATGAGTTTACCCAGCTTTTAAGCTTTTTTCCTCCATTCCACCGCCCTTACAGGGGTGTTTGGTGGGGACATGGGAGCGGGCCTTCTTTTTAAGTGCTTCCAGACTCTGGAACTCGCTGTCACAGTGGGCTAGGCTAGACTCATCTTTGTTGTCTTTCCATAAGCAAACAAAGATTTTTCCCCCAGCTTAGTGACTGGCTGTCTCTTCCAACATCTGGCCTTGTAGATATCCCACCTGCGTTCCTGTTTGGGAAGTTTGGCATAGCAATATAATGAGGAGCATCTAAGAGTACGAGTTTGCCGTAATTAAGATGGGATAGAAAAAGTATAAGAAGATACAAGGTCAGACCAAACATCTCATTTGCTCAGCTTTCTACTTCCCGTAGTAGTTGACCACAGAATGAAGTGCATAAGAAAAGCACAAGGACAGAAACGTTCTTGTTTCTATGTAGCAGACCGATGAAGCTGTTTGGATGAACAGCAAAATGTTTCTATCTCTCAAAAAGAAGTCCAGTAGCCATGACTCAACTCCCAGATAGCAGGTGACATGGAACTCCTTACTGTCTCTGATTCTTGGTTTGAGGCTGTTGACCCTTCTTTAAAGCTATCTGAAACACAGCTGCGAATTCTAATATGAAAAGAATGGGGATAGACTATTTTCTCTTCATTTTCTCCTGGGCTGAAAACAAGCCCCAGTACACTTCCTCATTCCATCTACAAAAGAAGATTATTTAAAACTGATATTTTTACCCACATGACTCTAAGAGCAATGGTTCTCAACCTGTGGGTCCCCAGATGTTCCTGGACTGCAATTCCTAGAAGCCTCCACCACTCGCTGTACAGGAAGGGATTTCTGGGAGTTGTAGTCCAGGAACATCTGGGGACCCACAGGTTGAGAACCACTGGTTTAGGGGATGCTACACAGCTCTGGCTGTGTGGGTTGAGTGCTGTTGCAGAATTTTGAATTTCTGATAACATTTCTTTTGCTGTAGAAGTGAATAAGATTTGTAGATGAAAAGTGTGAGTTTCCTTGAGTTCATTCCTTTCTCACTAACTGGCACTAATTTCAGTAACTCACTTAGAGACATTTGTAGAATAAAGATTTTTTTTAAAACTTACAGATGCTTGAAGTTGCAGATGTGCCTTCTGCTTTCTTTATTGCTCATATACTGACAATGTATCAAACAGATCAGCAGCAAACAAGCAACTGTCAATAAATGAGGAAAGAGAGGGGAAAGACCACCCAGCAGAGAGGTGGTATTTCTTTGAATTTAAGGGTTGGAAGGAACTATTGGTTAATGCTAGATAATAATCCCCCAAGCCCAGACAAGTCCCTCCCTGTCACACAGACTACAGGCATCATGCAAGGTTGCCAACAGCTACTTCAGTTTGCCTAATGGTAGAACCTATCCTTAAGTCTGCTGTGGAATTCTTTCCTTTGTGTGAAAAATGTCGATGCAGCATCTAATAACTTTGTGTGTGTTGTGTGCCTTCAAGTTGCTTTCAGTTAAAGGAAATCTTAATGGAGTTTTCAAATGCAAGATGTTGCAGGAGTAGTTTTTCTGTTGCCACCACCCCCTCCAGTGAATTTCCATGACTGAGCAGGACTTTGAATCCAAGTCTTCTGCTCTAGTCCAACACTCTGCTATACCACAGTGGTACACTCTCTCACACCTTCTCGCATAACAAAGTTTATTTTTGGTCATCATGTCTTTAAAAGATGATATGCAAAGCACCTTTGCGTCTCATTGATCACTGTAACCTTGCTTTCCTGATTTGTGGAGAAATGTGAATTTGGATTTTCTAATGGGGGACTTTGGTTTCTTTCGGTTTTCATTAGAATAGAAACAAACACTCATTGAAATTTGTTTGCTTAGTACCAAACGAGGTGCCTGGACAGCTCATTGAATTAGATGTCTGGCAGCAGACCAGAGGTTGGGAGTTGATATATCCACTGTGCACCCCAGAAAGGCCAGCCTGTGTGACCTTGGGCAAGCTGCACAGTCCCAGGATGCCGCCAGAATTAGGGAACGGTAAAAAGGCTTCTGAGGAGCCTCTACCTAGAAAACACTAAAAAAGTTCATCATAAGTCATTATTGACTTGACAGCACATGATGATGATGATGATGATGATTAGTGCCAAGTGAGAAATTTGCAAGAAGGTGCCTGAAAAAGAGGGAATATATAATATAGTGTGGAGGAACAGGGGCTTATCTCCAGCACCTATTGATTTCATGCCAAAGTTTTTGCTTAATGATGTCATTATGTAGTCAGTGGTGATGACATCATTTTATGTAGTTCTGATTTCAAAGCAAAACAAAGAGAAAAGCATACTAAGACAGTCGTTGTTTCTGGCCACAAACACAAATAAACAGGTCAAGGGAAAGTAAGCTTTGAATATATTTGAAGAAAATAGCAGATGTGATTAACCACACACATTTTATTCCTTTAGGGAGGTCTCCGCCAGTACATCTCAGTTTTGTAATAACAAACTCTGGAAATTCTTCAAGGGAACCTTTAAAAAATTGGTTGCATGTTCTGCTTTAGCGAGTTATAAGGGCAAAAATCCCCTCTCTTATTGAAGTAGACCTAGGATTGGGTATTGGCTACCCAGTGTAATGAGCGTGGTGGCTCAGTGGGCTGGAGCGCTGAAACTGTTGGCTGCAAAATCAGCAGCTCGGCAGTTCGAATCCTGGGTGCCACGCAACGGAGTTAGCTCCCATTGTCAACCCCAGCTCCTGTCAACCTAGCAGTTCGAAAGCACGAAAATGCAAGTAGACAAATAGGTACCACCATAAGCTGGTAATGCCACTCCTTATACTGTATATCAAATTTTTACCTTGGAAGCCTTATTAGGGTCACTGTATGTCAGTTCAAATTTGACAGCATGTAACTAAACATAGGATTGTTAATTAAGTGAGTGATCTTTGCAGTTTAAATGCCAGATACTTATTAAATAACCCCACAGGTTAGAAGCCTGTAGAGATCTTTATTTTGCTGGCAGAGAGCAGATCCAGAGGACTCAATTTCTATATTGGATGCAACAAAAGAGGTTTGCTTCCTTAGCACCGCCACTTGGTTTCTGGGCTGGGCACAGAGGAAGGACTGACAGTTCCATTCATCCTGTTTGCTCACTTGACTTGCCTGCATGGAATTTCATTGCTCATCCTGAAGCAATTTCTGGTTGACTGTGACTTCTAAATGTAAAGCTGTATTAAATGAAAAATTAAGTTGTCTTTCTGAGCTGATGCAGTACAAGGCACGAAACAAGCCAAGACGGGTTGTGTCATACACACCAGTGCTTTATACAGTGTAGGGGAGCCCTATACTGAAAAAAAAATGGACAGGCATCTGTTAATGAGGCTTTATATCAGATATTCTTTCTTATACAACTAGCTTCTATTAATGGAACAGCTTCTCTCTTTAATGTGTCTAGTTCAGTGCTGATATTATTGGCCTCCTTCCCCACATCCATGTGACATAAGGCTTAACTTAATATGATCGGTAATGAAATCCTTGTGTTTATGTACTTTTATATCCCGTCCTGAAGACTGGTTTATTTTATTCAATTTGGTTTGTTGCAGAAAGTGCCTAGTTTAGAGCTATGGCATTTTCTGCTAGAAGTCCTATTACACAGTCTCCCTGCTGGAATTGTTTAATTAAGTATTAGCTTAACCCATCCCCCACAAAGAGGAGAAATGGCTCCATCAGAGAAACTCAATCAGGCAATCAGATTGCTTTCAGTTTTAAGGGAGAATCTTGTCCATTTCTTGACTTGAAGTGGTTTCCAAAGGTGTGAGTCTTTTTTTGTAGTGTATGAATCCGAGTAAGCCCTGGTCTCAAATGCATTTAACTGTGAATCAAAACTGCCCCCCCACCACATCTAGATAATCCCTTGGTAGAGGATGGTAGTTGGATCAAAAGATCTATGGGATCTCTTTGAACCCTGCAAATTAGGCCTGCATTTCCTGTAACAGAATATGTATTGGAAAGTTCCAGTGATTAGCTGCCTCCCTCCTCAAAAATTGTTTTTTCCAAGTGTAATTTTCTGTTAGCACGATACATTTCTTTTTACAAATATGTTTTTAATGTGTCCTGGATGTAGGAAGGTTTTGGAAGTTATCAGTTTTTTTTTCATTTTTAATTGCTGCTTTTCCTACACCTGTTTGTATTGTATGTTGAACTCTTACAGGTTCTAAATCTGCTCCAAAACTATGGAACCTCTGTCTTTGGAAGGTTCACCTGTGATTACCCAGTGGGAATCTAAAAGAAAGTTCCAACAACCAGTAAAAGCACCAGTTGGGACTGGACTACTTCAGAATATATGTTGAGTGATACATGGGTGCACTTTAAAAAATCCTACACTTAGTAAACTAACAAAAGGAACTAAACAAACCCTTTATTCTTTATGTACTGATTTTCTGCATAAAGGGAGAGTTTAAATGTAGGAGAGCATGCAGTTACACGTGTCATTATCAGGTGTGCCACATATATATTTTTCCTGAGTACTGTACTTGATCAAATTTTAAACTGTATGATTAGGAGCAGCTATTGAGGAGCTATCACTACTGGCCACAAGTCCACTGAGCAGAGCAAGACATTCATTTCAGCTTCATACCTTTTAGAAATTTAGTTCTACCTGTTGTCTTTGAAAAGGACACAACAGGCAATGTATATGGGTTTCTTGCAAAAATAAAATACTGTACAAACTTTCATGAGCATAAAATAAGTGAAGTGGGTTTCACTAGTGAAGGAATCTCTAGAGGAGGTTATTTTCCTGTCCTCTTTTCTTTTCATTTTGGGTGCTCATACTAAAAATAAAAGGTAGTTGTAAAGAGCAAAGTCTGTTATGTCTTTTCACCTGGATTCAAAAACATTAGAGGCTAGCACTATTTTTATGTTCTTGGGAGAGTGCTGACATGAGGAGAAACAGATATTTTGACAGCAGGTGCAATGGTAATGTATTTAAGACTGTTCCTTCTAAAAATGCCATTACCTGTATATGAAAAGATTAAATTATAATATTTTCATGAAAACTACCAATTATATAGTAAGAACATGAGTAAACCTGTGTTGGATTAGAGCAATGCCCTATTTGATCCACCATTTTTTTCTGTCAGTGACCAACCATTTGCTTTCAGGGAGCCAGTCAGCAGAACATATTTGACTACACCTTCATCTCGCATTCTCCAAGAACAGATACATAGCAACATAATACCTCTGATACTGGGGTTGAAATAGTACCAATAGATGGTCTCCTTTTAAATACACCCATGTTGGCAGCCACAATTATATCTTGTGGCAGTGAATTCCACAGTTTAACTCTGTACTCTGTGAAGAAGTGCTTTTTTTCTGCCCTGGGCTTCCCATGATTCAGTTTAAGGCAGGGGTGTCCAAACTTTTTGCAAGGAGGGTTAGATTTGGTGACATGGATATGTGTGGGGGCCGACAATTCAGCTGCATTTGGCCCCTGGGCTGAACTTTGGACAAGTCTCTAAAACATGCAAGGTGGCGGGGAGGATGCTGCAGCAACTGGGCTGGGTAGGCTGGGCAGGTGGCTGGGGGGATGGACAGAGGCAGGGAGGGCAGGCAAACCATAAAACTGCAAGCTAATACCTCCATCCTGTTTGGGGAGGGGCCAGCTGGCGGGGATGCGTGACAGGCTGAGAGTGGGGAGAAGCCACCGCGGGCCGCTCAGAATTTGAAAACGGGCCACATTTGGCCCCCGGGCTTGACTTTGGACATGCCTGGTTTAAGGTGATAGGACTACGCTGTAGCATTATGAGAAAGGTGGATTTTATTTATTTACTTATTTATATCCCGCCCATCTGGTCTAAAAGGCTACTCAGGGGGGGGGGGTCTTACAATAATTCAAATACACTGTAAAACAAGTATCAAAATCATATAATAAACAGCAAATTATATAATCAACAAGAACAAAATAATACAAATACAACTGCCTAATATTCATAGTTAACAATAACAAAATACAGATTTAAATAAGATCCCCCCCAGTTTCAGTCTGGGAAAACAGACAGCCTTTGTAGCAGCACAGTCACAGAGCACCACCAGAGGAAGGGATTGGTAAGCTCTTTTTGCACAATACTGTACCATATTCTAGAATATTGAAGCCAATATTGAAAAAAAATACTATTGTGCCCATGGAAATTGTGAGACTGGTTTCTTTTTTATCCTAGCTGTTATTGCTTTATTGCATATTCTCTAGCTGCAGCATATTATTATTATTATTATTATTATTATTATTATTATTATTATTATTATTACTACTACTACTACTACTACTACTACTACTACTACTACTACTACTACTACTACTACTACTACTACTAAAATATCAGACACAGTCAATCAAAGTTATATATTGACTGGTATTATATAACAAGCATGTTTTATCATCATCAACAATAACAACAATAAGGCTTTTGGAGAACTATTCAGGATATATACACAGATAATGTATCTGTATATATATTACAGATAATGCTTCTCCAAATGATTTCCAGGTATTCAGTTGTAGACATCTTTCCATGGAGCTTTTGCTCTGTGTTTGTGGTAGGCTAATGGAGACAACCCAAGACAATTGAAATAGAACAGGAAGTTGTACACCACTTATTGAAACACATAGCTGTTGTACTTAAGACCATTTTGTTTGGGTGCTGGAGTCTGAAAAATACATCTCCCTTTTACTGTTAGTGAAAATGAAACAATAATGATTCATTAGCTAATAATTTCCTGCCTTTTCATGATACCTGAAATCAGCTCTCTGCAGAAGGCATCTCACTCTGTCTTATAGGATCCTGTGTGGCACTAAACCTGCATATGTGCTATACTTTTTGGACTGTATGAGAAGGGTGTATGTCCCTGAACAATTTCCATTGTAATCTCTCTATTTTAAAAAAGGCAAAAACAAAGGCCAGATGCCCAGAATGGAAAAACAGATATCAGGAAAACAGTTATTGTCTAATCATCTCTGTGATGCTGTGTAGGTGATATTTTTTGTGGAAGAAGCTTCAGCTAGGGAAATCCCTAAGTGCTTTCTAAAGACACAGAGTTCAGGTTTAAACCAGCTTTTTCCAATTGGGTGCTCTCTGTATCTAGATTTGCAGGAGGTGCGAAAACTCAGCTGCTGGTCTCTCTAAAGCAAAGTTAGGCCCAGGGGACAAATGTGGCCCTATTTCAAATTTCGAGTGGCCTGCGGCCTCTTCTGCCCACCGTCTCAGCTTGTCAACTCATCCCCACCAGCAGCCCCCTCCCCATACTGGATGGAGGCACCAGCTTGCAGTTTTACGGTTTGCCTGCCCTCCCTGCCTCTGTCCATCCTCCATCTGCCCAGCCTACCCGCCCCTGGCGCCGTTGCTGCAGCGTCCTCCCCGCCTCCTTGCATGTTATAGAGACTTGTCCAAAGTCTGGCCCGGGGGCCAAATGTAGCTGGATTGTTGGCCCCCACACATTTTCACCTCACCAAATCTGGCCCTCCTTGCAAAAAGTTTGGACACCCCTGCTCTAAAGCAATGGGTTTGATCTGAAATGGCAAGAAGGTGGAAATGTTTAGTCCTGCATTGTGCCATACCAGCTGTATGATTTGAGATCACTGATGTTTTTTCAGTTACTTGAAAGCAGCAAACAGAGGATGCACTCAAGAAAGATGCACTTACAGGGAAAGTTAGTGTCACAAATGCTATGCTTGATTTGTCTTTTTGGTTCAATATTGCATTCTGGCTTACTGCACTGGTGGATACGATGTGGTCCATTTAGCTCACAATGAAAATACACAATGTTTATGGTTCACAGTTGGACTCTCCCATTGTTACTGTCCCAGAGAACTTAAAAATGGCATATATATTTTGCAGTAGAAGCAAAAGGAAGGAAGGAAGGAAGGGGTACAGGGAGCCATCTTGTGGCTGTTTTTGCAAGCAGCATCTTGGGTTTAAGAAGGTTATTTTTTAATTGAAGGTTGGTTATCAAGGATAGAAAACAGCAATAGAGGACATGGGGTGCATGCTGGAGATTGGCTGTGGTGAGGGAATCATGTGGGGGAGGGGGAGGGGGGATGAATCCAAATATAAATCAAAATGATCAGTCACTGCAAACCCAGAGAAAATGGCATGGAGTATAAATAGGACCTGGAACCGACAAAAGAGATGGAGCTCCAGTTGTAAATACTCATTATCTTAATGTGACAGAATGTGAATTGCAAGGCCTCGGGAAATTACAAAAGATCAAGGGGGGAGGAAGGTACTGAAAGGGGGGATTGGAATGATGGAACAATGTTTTAGATGTTTTTAACAAGGTATGGTGGCATTTGTTCCTTGTAATCAGCTTAGGAAAAATCGCACATACATAATTGTTGTTCTGCTTTATTTTTAAATAGTAAGCATAAGTGAGTTCATGTATTTAAAAGCTGATTTCCCCCCTCCAGTTTTAAAGCCAAATGGCAGCACCCTAGACCTTTCCTCCCTTCCCCATTTGCGGACATCTGGTTGCATAGACATGTGTGTCAAACCACATGAGATCTGAATAGAATTTATCTAAATTTTATATGCATGGGTTGATGTAAATTGAAATATATCGTACAGCATACCCCTCACAGCAGACATATTGGTTTTTCCTTCACTGCTTGAACTTTTAACCTCGGGGGTTTCGAGCTGGTCACACGCTGACCCGTCTGAACTCTGCTGGTACAAGCCACGTCTAGGAGGCAGCTGGGCAGCCATGGCAACTAAAAGCAGCATACCTCCATTTACCCACGCCCTCCACTTTTCCCAACCTGCCCTATCTCCCCTCAAAACTCCCCAAATCAAATATGTTCACAGCTATTCCTGGGAGCATTTTGGAACTCCAGGAGAAAATATGAGGGAGGGGGTTAATACTTGCCTCTTGTCACATTTGATGTAGCTGAGCGGTTCCACAACAAGAGCCATCTCTGTCCTTCTATGTACAGCTGCTTGAGCATGATGATTCCATCCTGCAAAGAACTCTGCACAGCTGCAGGAGAGAGATGATTCTTGAATCGAGCCTTACACTTTGAGCAAATATGTGTTTAAGTCAGCATATCGGTAGACTGATCCAGGGGCTTATTCTGAATAGAGATGGGCAAGTTAATTGGGTTTATTTTTAAATGAGAACTTGCCTAATTCTCACTTCCTGAAACAATATGCAGTCTTTTTGGAGAGGGAAGCCATGTTAGTCTTTTCAAGAATTCCAGACAAAATCAAAGAAAAACAAAACAAAACAAAAGACACAAAACATGTGGCACCTTAAAGACTAACTTTCATATTTTAATGTGACGTTTCATGGACTACATGCCCACTTCTTCAGACATATAGCAGCAGAATGAGATCTGCAGTATAATATGTGATGGGATATACATTTCATGCCAAATATTCATTGGCTGTAGTGTCTGTATTTGCATGTCAGCCCGGTTGTAAGTACCTATAGAGACAGTGGATAGGGGAGGGGGAAGAGGGGGAGGGGGTTGTAAAGATGATGGGAAGGAGGATTTGCCCAAGGTCTCATGTTTGTTGATATGATAGTTGTGGTTTTATGGCTCTGTGGTAAATTCATATGGTAGGTGTTGTGCAGGTCAGTGGCTTACCTTTCCTGTGCGTGGCAAGGAAGAGTTGGAGGAGGAGGAGGGCGCCACAGCCTCTGCTGTCGCATTCCTGCCTGCCTGTAGCCAGACTTGGCGGTGGGGGGGCGGTAGGTGATTTGGTGCCCCCTAATTGCTGCACCCAGGGCACCCTGTCCCTTGCCCTCCCCATGCCATGCCCCTGCCCGAGATTCGAACCGCCAAGCTGCCAACTTTACAGCTGACCATTTCAGTGCTCTTATCCACTGAGCCACCACGCCCTAATTTAGATACATGTATCCAAAACCCATGTTTGTAAATGCTACTTGCTTTTGGATTTATAATCATGTGGAATGATGAGGGGTTTTTTTTTCTCCCGCCATCAACAGCTTAATAGCTTAATAGCTTAAGCTCGAAGCTTAATTATAGGTACTTCGCCTTTTCTTGGCGATTCTGGGGTGTTATAGTGTTTTTATATGCTCTATATTGTAATTGTATTATTTAGTATACTGTTTTTACTTAATTGTTGATTGTTGATTTGTTTGCTGGCGCATGTCGCCTCATTGTTAGCCGCCTAGAGTTCAAATTTGAAGATAGGCGGGATATAAATGCAACAATAAATAAATAAATAAATAAATAAATTGGGGAACTTACCATCTGTAAAGGTTTGATGGAATTACTATTCCAGAGGTCTGTGTACTCAAGATCTTCCATGTTTTTCTTGGATGGAGAACATTTGGTCCTCTGGCATCTATGGGGTCCAGGTTCAAGTCTGCTTTGAAAGTTTATGTTGGAGGTATCTTGGAATCACCTCTGTTCAGCTGAAGAGCAAGACATTTCCATGGTACAAAGCTGGCTTGTGTAAAGGCAGAATGTGTTCAAGGAGAAAGATCTGTATTTTAAAGAACCTGGAAGTGTGTGTTTAGGAAAACAAATGGCTCTTTTTCCTTCTTGTGAAAAAAAGTGGGGGTAGTCAAGTTCAGCATCAGGTCATTTGGGGGGCAGTCTGGGTGAGTCTATGAACTTCCAAGTCTAGGGTGATTGGGGGAAGAAGGGGGTAGTAAGGAACTTACAGAATGATAATAGCATAATAGACAGCTTTTGTGAGCTTATGCATATTCAGTTTGTAACATGATGCCTACTTTTTGATGGATTTTGTTTCTTGCTCACTTCCAAGTAATGCTGAGCAAGAGAGTTAACAAGAAAACATAGAAATATATAGTAGCCTAGATGCCCGAAGCACATCCGATCTCGCCTGATTTTGGAAGCTAAGCAGGGTCGGCCCTAGCTAGTACTTGGATGGGAGACCACCAGGGAATACCAGATGCTGTAGGTGCCTGGAGTAGGACCTGGCAAACCACTCCAGTATTCCTGCCAAGAAAACTCCATGGACATGGGGTCATGAAGAGTCGGTCACGACTGTAACGACACAACACACATACATAGTAGGTTTATACCCAAATGCACTCATTTCAAACGCTAGGAAGGTTATTTTCAAAATTCTACAAGGGAGGCTTCAGCAGTATGTGGAGAGAGAACTTCCAGAAATGCAAACTGGAGTTCGAAGGGGGAGAGGAACTAGAGATCAAATCGCCAACATGCGCTGGATTATGGAGAAAGCCAGAGAGTTCCAGAAAAACATCTACTTCTGCTTCATTGATTATGCCAAAGCCTTTGACTGTGTGGACCACAACAAACTATGGCAAGTCCTTAAAGGAATGGGAGTGCCCGACCACCTTATCTGTCTCCTAAGAAATCTATATGTGGGACAAGCAGCAACCGTCAGAACTGGATATGGAACAACTGACTGGTTTAAAACTGGGAAAGGAGTACGACAAGGCTGTATACTGTCACCTTGCCTATTTAACTTATATGTAGAGTACATCATGCGAAAGGCAGGTCTGGATGAATCACAAGCCGGAATTAACATTGCTAGAAGATATATCAACAATGATACTACTCTGATAGCAGAAAGTGAGGAGGAATTAAAGAACCTCTTAATGAGGGTGAAAGAGGAGAGTGAAAAAAATGGGCTGAAGCTCAACATAAAAAAAACTAAGATCATGGCCACCGGTCCCATCACCTCCTGGCAAATAGAATGGGAAGAAATGGAGGCAATAACGGAGTTTATGTTCTTGGGCGCCTTGATCACTGCAGATGGCGACTGCAGCAATGAAATTAAAAGATGCCTGCTTCTTGGAAGAAGAGCAATGGCAAACCTAGGTAGCATCCTAAAGAGCAGAGACATCACTTTGCCAACTAAGGTCAGGATAGTCAAAGCTATGGTTTTTCCAGTAGTGATGTATGGAAGTGAGAGCTGGACTATAAAGAAGGCTGATCACCGCTTTTGAGCTGTGGTGTTGGAGGAGAGTCTTGAGAGTCCCCTGGACTGCAAGGAGATCAAACCTATCCATCCTGAAAGAAATCAATCCCGGATGTTCACTGGAAGGACAGATTTTGAAGCTGAGGCTCGAGTACTTTGGCCACCTCATGAGGAGAGAGGAGTCCTTGGAAAAGTCCCTGATGTTGAGAAGGATTGAAGGCAAAAGGAAAAGAGGACAGCAGAGAATGAGATGATTGGACGGTGTCATCGATGCAACTGAACCAATATGAATTTGACAAAACTCCGGAAGGCAGTGGAAGATAGGAAGGCCTGGCGAGCTCTGGTCCATGGGGTCACGAAGACTGAACAACTGAACAACAACAACATTCTGAATCCCAGATATTATTTTAACCACAAGTTGCTGCTGCTGCTGCTGCTGCTGCTGCTGCTGCTGCTGCTGCTGCTGCTGCTACTACTACTACTACTACTACTCCAAGCCAACATGTTGAAAGGTAAGATTCAAAGAATTAGTGCTAACAGAGAATGTTGACTCTGCCAAGAAAAATATGAACCTGTGAGATACCTCATCTGTGAATATCCAAAGATTGCACAAACAAATTAGACATGATAGAGTGGTGAAATTAGTGCACTGGTTATTTGCCAGCCTCCAAAAAACCATGGGAACATCAGATAGAGAAGGTGTCACAAAATGACAAAGATCTTGTGAGATTTCTAAATCAAAACTGATAGATACCTTGAATATAACACACCAGACACAATAGTAATAAAACAAAGGAATGTTTGGATAATTGACATTGCTATTCCAGGGAATGCCATAGTTGAAGCAAAAGAACTTGAAAAACTAACAAAATACTGAGACCTGGAAACTGAAACATCTCGCTTGTGAATGAAACACATCTCAGTGGTTCGTGTAGTTGGGATTTCTGGAACATTGTCAAGAAATTCCACACAATATTACAACCAGTTGCCAATTTCAGACATAACAATACCAGAGCTGCAAAAATGGCAATATTAGGAACAGCATACATACTGTGCCAATAATTAACAGAAACTTAGGTTTGTTTGTTTTTTGTTAAAACTAGTATCTGTTATATAATTCTAGTCAATGTATTCTCGAAGGCTTTCATGGCCAGGATCTGATAGTTGTTGTGAGTTTTTCTGGCTTTTTGGCCGTGTTCTGGAAGTTTTTATTATTATTATTATTATTATTATTATTATTATTATTATTATTATTATTATTATTATTATTATTATTATTATTATTATTATTATTATTATATTGGATTTCTATACCGCACCATCTGGCAGCACGGCCACTCTGGGCGAGTTACAAAATACAAATAAAAAAGAAATAATATACAATGTACAAATAACAAGTGAAAAAATACACATGACTAAATCTGCATTAAAATAGTAAACACATATTCAAAAAACAAAGATCAGCAGACGGCATAAGAATGAAAGAGTGAGTAATGAAAAGAATAATTAATGATTATTTCTGGAACATTGTCAAGAAATTCCACACAATATTACAAC
This sequence comes from Phrynocephalus versicolor, assembly GCA_023846285.1. NCBI lineage: Eukaryota > Metazoa > Chordata > Lepidosauria > Squamata > Agamidae > Phrynocephalus > Phrynocephalus versicolor. The sequence goes on along the minus strand of JAHTLZ010000111.1, from coordinate 12,249,380 downwards.
CAGTTGCCAATTTCAGACATAACACCAGAGCTACAAAAATGGCAATATTCAGTTTCCAGGTCTCAGTATTTTGTTAGTTTTTCAAGTTCTTTTGTTTCAACTATGGCATTCCCTGGAATAGCAATGTCAGTTATCCAAACATTTCTTTGTTTTATTACTATTGTGTCTGGTGTGTTATATTCAAGGTATCTATCAGGTTTTTTTCTTCCTGACGTTTCACCAGACTCTGTGGCTGGCAAGGAGCTCAGGGAACAAGGAGTTTTTCCCTGTGCTCTGGGGTATAGAGTGAGTGAGACTGGGGTTCTTAAAATTGTGGGAAAGAGGAAGCTTGTCCTATGCAGGATAATAGTTCTTAGTCATTGTATGTGTTGGAGGGATTAAGAAGTTTCAGTGTAATCAGAGGTAGCAACAATCCGTAGTTGATGGGTGTCATTAGTTCACTTGTATGAACTGATCACCCACAGTTTTAAGAACCCCAGTCTCAATCACTCTATACCCCAGAGCACAGAGGGAAACTCCTTGTTCCCTGAGCTCCTTGCCCTCTAAAGATGCCAGCCACAGAGTCTGGTGGAACATCGGGAAGAAAAACTTACAGAAAATGGCCAAGCAGCCCAAAAAACTCACAATTAATTCTAGCCAATGTTTTAAAAATTCTGATTGACTTTGCCTGCAACACAAGCACACACACTTCAGAGTATTCAAAGTAATCTGCATATATATATGAAATGAAACCACCATCCAAGAACCAGACCACGACTGCACCATCTACTGCTGCACCCCACTCCAGTCACCACATGGAGCATACTTATACACACCAAAAAAACATTGGGAGACCACAGACACGTAGCCAGACTAAAATGAATTCACAAGACATAGGACCCCACTCCACCAAAGCCCAGGATGCTTCCAGAACACCCATCACCAGGGTCGTTAAGAAACAAAAGGCTGATGGACACACAGGATGTCTCCAAACAGCCATCCAACCCACCAGCAGTTAATCCCTTAACGATCGCCTTAGCAACCAGAAGATCACAAAAGAACAAACAAACCTACAATCAGCAACAGAGCAAGCAAACCACACCCCCCACCAGTATTTATAGAAGGACTTCAACTGAGACCACACTTTGCTTCAAGGAGAAAGAAGCCAGAAAACCAGCCTGAAGATGATGAGTGAGACCTCGTCGAAACGTCGCCAAAACAACCAGATTTCTACATGGGAAGAAACCCGAATCCACCCTAACATGCATACCTATACCCGTGAAAATCTACGAAAACATATCCCTTAAGAAGAGAGTAGCTTGTTGAAAGTGTGGTAAAAAAATTATAAATTAATTGCACCTATGCAACCTTTCCCAACACCCATTAAGTATGGGTTGTTAGCTATAACATTGCTGGTGGAGATGTGAAGTGCTTCTGATTTGTTTGGGGATTGATGAAAGTGGTGCTTGATAAGTAGCAGACAGATTGTGTCTGAATACCCCACCTCTGTTGACTGGGGGACTTTCACAACCCTAAGCCTTTGTCCACCTAACGAGCCTATTGAGCCTATTCAGATCACGGTGCACCTATGAGCCTATTCAGGCTAATGCCCACCTAACGAGCCTATTCAGGCCTTTGTCCAACTTAGGAGCCTGTTCAGACCAGGGAGTCTGTGAAATCAAGGTGAACTATAAAAATGGAGGACTCGTCAGTAACTCAATTTCTCAAGAAAAGAAGTCCAGTTGCCATGACTCAACTTCCAGATAAACTCATCTGGATGACTGAGAATCTTCACAGACACAGGAAGGAGAAGCTTGTAGAATGGAACTGATGGATGTAACCAGACTTTTCAGTACTCTTATCTCAAGCTGAAATATGCCTTGAAAGTCAAAATGAGCACCTTTTATTGATCTGGAAATAAATGGGAACCGGTAAAGCCGATAAAATATGGACATGATGTACTTATATCACAGTCTTGATTAGCAGAGAATCACAGCCATATTCTGATCTCATGTGGGTTTCTCAACCATTTTCAAAGGCAGCCAGATGAGTATTGCACTGGAGTAGTTAGAAGGGGTACTTTACTAGATAACTTGGAATTGACCAAGGTTAATCAATGTCCAGGTTGTGTTGTATCTCCTGTACTAGTTTATGTTGTTTAATTTCTTTTTGAGCCATGAAAAGCCACTTATGTACTCAGTGTGCATCCCCAGAC
>JAHTLZ010000111.1:12194686-12244686 GCA_023846285.1 Phrynocephalus versicolor | reverse complement strand
TCTTTTAGTGTGCTACCTAGAGCCGATATGAGTGGCAATACAATCACATCTGAAGAAGTATAGTCCACTCATCCCTTATCTATACCCCAAGTCTCCCAGGGTTGCTTCTGATGAATCCTGCAGCTCTGAAAGTGTCACTGAGTATTGATGCAATGGAGGGGCAGGGGGATCGAGGTAGAGTGGGTGAGTTTTGCCGCCCGCCACCGCGGCTGCTTTTTCTGCTGCTGCCGCTGCCACTGCCAAGGGGATCTCCATGCCTGGCCCACTGCCTGGGAAGCTTGAACAGCCGCCCACATTCCACCCCCACCCTGATGATCGCCAACTGCAGATAGTGAATCAGCGGATACGGGGGTGCTACTGTACTGTGTTTTGCTTTTATGTTGTCTTTCAATGATGCTTTGGGTCCTTTTAAGGAGAAAAGTGGAGTACAGAAATCAATCAAATGAACAAAAATGAACAAATAAAATTTATATATAAAACATGTTGAAAAAGAGTGTCTAAAGGGTTGCTGTTTTGATGTTGTCCCTTTGCGCAGGAGTGTCTCATACTAAACTGAATGAGGAGGGGTGTCTAATCCCCAAGTGTCCTATGTCTTTGGCCAATTTAGTAGCTAGCTAAATTTCTTTACCTACACTGAGTAAGAGCATTTGGGTTTTGTTCAGTGTTTCTTAGTGTTCGTGTTGTAGAGGAATACATAAATGATCCAGATTCCAGATATTTAGAGTTGTTCATATCCTTGATAGAAGAAAACAGCTAGAAAGGACCAAATACTCTCGACATGCTTCTCTATGTTAGTCAAGCTCCCCAATTGCATGGTCTGCCTTTCTCTCCCAAACTGGTAAGTCTTTTTATGAGTTTTCATTTTAAGATAGATTCCATTAAGAGCAGAGCTTTAGCTAGCTCAGTTTTACGAGATAAGATACTGTGTATCCCTTAACTGGACTGTGGCTCTCACATGAAATGGTCTAGCCATCATTTATGCTTTCCTCTTTCTGTACATAAAAATGTAAACATGAAGTGTTTTTGAAGCATATTGATGCCCCCTGCCTGTCTTTGCTTTCCAACCAAGGGGGCAGGGGTAAAGGAAGTTCCTTTCCTGTTGTGAATATAGCATTTTCCAGTTCTACTCTTCCTCCAGCACGTGGAAGGTTGATGCACATGATGCAATTTGTTTCCAATACAGTATTTTCCATTAGTGTACTTGTGGTTTCAATGATCACCTGCTGTAACAAGCCAGCTGTGTGGCTAGTATGGGAAATGGAGAGGGCCCTGCCCCAGCCGTAAAACAAAGTTAAACGTTTCTCCTTTTAATGGGGTAACATGGTTCTAGCCTGTCACAGGTGCTCGCTCCCACAATGTCCCCTACCGCTGTGGACAATTATGCCCACATCATGTATTTGCAAGCAGGACTGGGCTCCTTGCAGGCCCTGATCGTAAGTGAGTTGTGTAGGGTCTGTCACCTCCCACTTCCTTGCATTGATTTCACAGTTTTCTTGCTACTAAGAGGAGGAAAGGAAAGCAAAATCCTGATGACCAGCTGGGTAAGAAAATTCTGCAAACAGTCTTCAGTAAGAAGCAATAAGTAAGATTGCTGGAATGGGTGGAGCAGTTTTATCTTCCTCACTCTGGTGAAGATACTTCTGTGAAAGTATGTCTTTTTGTGAGTTCAACATATGTAGCCCCTGGACACCCACCAAAGTTACATGTTGTCTGTGGTGTAAAAAGATTCTGCACACAGGGTACTTTGAGGGGGGTTCCTATACAGCAGGGGGTTGAACTGGATGGCCCTTGAGGTCTCTTCCAACTCTGTGATTCTATGATCTCTCTTCTGTTTTATTCATTTGTACAATTCACTGAAAGGTGTCTCCTAAAAATGTATAGAAAGAACCTACCATTTCCCATTATAATGTCTATTTACTTAGTTTGCTAGAAGCTGGTATCATGGCTAACTTACATAAAAGTCCCTTGGAAATTATAAGAGGACTCAAGTTGTGCAAACTTTCACGCTGACTTAAATGGCACTTAGTTGTGCCTTGGTCTGCCTCCCTCGGTATCGCACCCTGAGAGCCCAGAACCAACAATGAAGTCAGTCATCAGCCTGCAGAGTAATAGCTTAATTTGAATATGGTGGAGTGGAGTGCACAGAAATTATTTCGGCATTAGATGGATAATGATAGGTAGGTCTGGTTTTCTTGTAGAGCTGGGGCTTCTGGGCAACTCCCCCTCCCATCACACCCCCAGGTCAGTCCAAGGTATCTTGCTGTCCAGGTCAAAGGACAAGATTGTTTCCACACTCTAATTGCCCAGTTTCACTCTTACTTGGATAAGAAATGTGAAGTAACAGTGGTTCACACATTGGTAACCCCAAATTTAGACTACATAGAGCTGCCCTTGAATTTATTGTGGAAGCTTCAACAGGTCCAAAATGTAGTGTCAAGATTGATTTCTGGGACTAGAAATTTTGGTCATTTATCTTGGCTTGCCTTCAGTGCTGTTATGACCTATATAGCCCTTAATGGTTAGGGCCTTGATACTTGAAAGTTCTCTCTCCGAAATCAGTTATTACCTTGTTTTAACCATTTTTCTCAATCCATATGATTTAAAGTGGTCACACCAAGTGAGGCCAAAAAGGCGACAACAAAGAATTGGCCCATTTTGGTGGTGGTCCCCAGTGTTTGGAATAAGCATCTAAATGCAATATGCCAGGCTCTTCCCTCTTGATAGTCAGAGAATTAGTGAAAACAGAATTATACAAAGCTGCCTTCAATAACTTATCTTCCAGATGTTGTTAATATTTATATTAATTTTTCCTTTCTTGTTCCTTTTCACTTTGTATGAATATTAAATCTTTAAAGGTGAACTGTCATATTGGACTAATAAAACCAAAGAATTATTTGACCAATGGGCTACTATGACCAACGTTTCTGAATTTTGTGAAAGCATTTTTCAGTCGACAACTCCGACTGCTGCTATAACAGCTTATCACGAAATTATCAAAAGTCTCCTTGATATTGATTGTATTGTTATGTGGGGTTTGGGATTTTTATTCGTAAACCAACCAGAGTCGTGTTTCCACTAAAGGGGTGGTATATTAATCAATTAAATTAAATTAAATTAAAATATTAGAAATTCAGTTTCCTAATGCATATTATTTTAGCACTCGGGGTGTGAAATTATGCTCTGTTGCACTTTAGGAAGAAAACTGGTGTTGAGAGTGCAGAATAAAATGTCAGGGATGAGCAACTGTATCCCCTGCAGCATGGAATGAATAGGGGCTGCACTACTACCACTCAACATCTGCATAATGTGTATGGGGAGAGAAAAGCAGGATATGGGCATGTCCAGCAAAGGGAAGTTAGAATGGTCTGGTTTGTGCTTAAAAGGTTCTTCTCTTTGATGTGACCTATTTTATATTTCATTTGAATGATCATTCCATTCATATTGATCCATGTTTTTCTCTCCTGTGAGAAGGATCCAGACAGATATTTGGATCAGCCCAGTTTGTGCCCCTTTCAGTTAATGACACTCCCCTTCCCCCCCCTTCCTCTGCTGTTTCTGTTGCCATCATCATTGGGCCCCAGGGACTTATACAGCAATACATTTACATGGTTCACATAATATGGCCAATGTATCTCATTTATCTAGAATAGTGCAGCAATTACAGGGGAAAATATTTTTAAGAAAAATTAAAATGGTAAACTAAATGGAGGAGGGGAATCTCTGTCGCCCCTTTCCATGCAACAGATGACACCACCCACAGTTTTATTTGGGTGGGAACTAACCTTCTGCATAGGCTACAGAAAGGGCTACTTGGGAGTGCTCCAAATTGCGCCAAACAATCTGTACCATACTAGTGCACCAAAAAGGAGATTCGGGTCTAAGGGGTGGGACGGATTGCTCTGTGTGAAAACAGGTGTCATAAACCAAACAGAACCAAAACAGCAATCTAAATAGGAGGCTATTTTGTCAGTGCAGATGTGCCCATGTGTTTGGTTGCCTGTGGTGCCAAACATTTAAGGTCTATCTCAACAACTTAGGTGTTCTTTAAGTCTTCTGGAGTGCTACCTGGGTAGAGCAAATTAATTTTGGGTACTTTCTTCTCAGCTGTTTTAAATTCTTATATCTGGTTGGCACAATGGGAGAAGTCCTGAAACTCTCCCGACCTCTTTTGAAATAGGCTCCTTTTGTCCATTTGTTCATGTGTTCATTTGTTCATAGTGAGCCTTGCAAAATATGAGCTTACTCCTCCCTCCCCTGCTCACATTCACCCCTCAAACACACTCTTGCTGTGTTTGAACCATATCTGAGAAAGTTTGTGCTAACCCCCTCTTCTCTGCGCAGCCCCCTGCCATTCCCAGCCAAGAAACCAGCATGCACTCAAAATTGCTAGTTAAGAAGAGTGTGCTTTTGGAGGGGGTGGCAGAGTGATAGGGGCGGAGGGGAGAGGGAGCAGGAAGAAAATGTTGTGGCCTCTAGCTGTAATCAGCCTTGTTGCTGTCTGATTTCTCAGACTAATAGCTGAGCAATAGAAGTCTGGGAGTTCAACCAGAGGTTATCTTTCCCAGGTAGCATCTCGCTCAACGAGAATTTGATTTTTTTTTCTATAGGACTGTACTCCATTAGATTAATGAAATTTCAATGAGAGCCCGGCACCCCCCGAAGCTTTGTTAACAAAACAAATGGCGAATTTGTAGGTGAGACAGCTTGTGAGGGAGACGGACGCAAAGGTGAAATGTTTCTCTGCTATCCACCCATCCGGCCTGCAACCACATTGATCTCTATTTAAAGCCACCAATTGGATTTTTTTTTGTTAATTATAAATGATTGATTGGCAGGGTTTTCTCTCCCCTCCTTATATCTGTCCTCTCTGCCACCCCTGCCAGCTCCCCCTTCATTTTGCTTCTGCGCCCACGCTGCAATCTTGGCGTACTGCTGTGCATGGATAGAGCTTTTTAGGTTTTTTTTAAATGTAAAAGAAAAAGTGAACTTAAATAGGGCTCAGTGTCACAGCTGTCAGGTTGACTGTCTTGTAATAGGCTCTCCTATGCTTTGCAGAATACAACACAAATTCAGTTTTTTTCTACGACTTATGAAGAATGCATACATTTTACTGTAAATTCAGCTCTTTCCCCCCTGAATATGCCAAGGTGTGATCATTTTATACACGTTTTGTCTGTCTAGTTTTGGATGAGCATCTTCATTATTTTCTGTCAGTTATCAGCTTATGTTATTTTTATGATAACCTTTCCTCTTTCTACAGATGTGAAAGGATACTTTTGAAAATCACTGGTTTTGTGTATCAAGTGTTGGTTAACTTCTGCACCAATTATGTTGTAGGGAAGTAATTATAGATTCCTGGTGGGAGGTGCTTTGAGCTCACTTTTGAGTTGTAACAGATTCAGTGTAAAAGCCATTGAAAGGAATCCACTAAGCTAAATTGCCCTCTTGAAATCATTGTGGCTTTAATGTCATAAAATAGAAATTTTGTTACAAACGTGGTCAAAATTATTGTGCTTCCTAATTAGAGAAAATATTTCTGTTGGCTTTCCTGGTGTTGATAAACCAATGTTGTCTTATATATCTAAAGCAAAACATTGGACCTGATCTTGGGAACTTGCTCTGTAATAAGTCAGATTAGGAGCAGATTTACATTTTCAGACAATATAGAGGTTTGGACAAACCCAAATATTATTCTGAAAATTCAGCCAATGTTGCACCATTGGCAAACCTTTTGTGGGACCCAGCGATGCATGTTCCCTGGGGTATCAGTATGGTTTTATGCAATTTCATTTTTATGTATTCTTATATAGGCATTTTTGTAGTATAGTATTTAAAAGGGTGCTTTTGCCAAACCACTTAATGTAGTCTCATCTCAACATTCTGTGCTGCAGTGTGATCTCAAAATATGCACTATGGATTCGTACTACAGTTATGTTTAGTACAACTTTATTTCCTAATCATAGTTTTAATTTATTTCAGGGGAAAGGCTTTTAAATTTATAAGGCGATTCTATAGCATGGCGAATATCAATGTAACATGATAGGCTTCAGCTTGAATTTGATCCAACAAAATCTCTTTTTATATGTGCAAAAATAAACTTTATGGTCTGAGCCAGTGAGTAATTAAGCCACAAGGGTAGATTTGCAGCCATGACTTTAGATATACTATGCCCTCTACAAATAATGCATACCTTTTAAAGGCACATATGTCCAGATAAGCTCCATCAAACACTGTTGCACTTTAAAAGAAGTGTTACTGACAGCTCCTACATATGTATGTTTGCCCCTGGTTAGAAAGTGTGCATTCTTTAGTTCTGTTACAGAGCAACATCTGGTTTTAGTCTCAATGCTTGCCACTGAGGCAAATTTTTCAGAAATTGCTGGTTGACTCTCCAGTTCCCACTTCTAGCAAATTGTCTTTACTTTCATTAAGACCTGGTGTTACTAAGCTCTTTGTAGTGTATTTATTTGTTTCATTATATTTATGTTTTAGCTTTCCTCCAGCAAGCTCAGGGCAGAGTACATTAAACTGTTCCTCCCAATTTATCCTTGCAACAACCATGTGAGGGAGGTTAGCTGAGAGGATGCATTTGGCTCAAGGTCATCCACTGAATTTCATGACACAGTGAGAGCTTGAACCCAAGTTTCCTTAAACCAGCACTCTAGCCACTATACTACATCAGTTCTCTTTATTCTGCATCTCAGACTGATTCATTTTCTGATCAGCCTTCTTATACCTCAACCAATTTAAAACTTTTTTTTACATTTCCCCCCACTTATTTCTTTTGAAACTAACAATTGGCCAAAATCATATTGAGGGAGAGTTATGCATATAAGGGGAAATACAGAAGCAGTTTTCTCTTTTAGCTTCCTAGACGTTACATGTTTGGGTGTGGGATCAGCCTCACAATTGTAAGGGAATGTTATGCAAGGGAGTGCAATGGCCAACCAGTCAAAATTGCTTGTATAGTTGGCCTTATATGATTGTATAAGACAGTAGGGCTCTGCCACTATCTTTAAAAGTTGATGGGCTCCCATGGGGACCTTACGGGATATCATGCTCAAGTATTCCCAAATACAGTGGTACCTCTACTTACGAATTTTATCCATTATGAATGCATGCTCTTAAGTCAAACAACTCTTAAGTAGAGGTACCATATTTAAAAAGTAAAATAAAAAAATAAAAAAATTGAAAAATAAAAAAATTGTAAGCAGAGCAGATTGCATCTAAAATTTGTAAGGCAGCAGTTAAAATGCCAAAGAGTGGTTTTCCACTCTTAAGTCGAATTGCTCTTAAATAGAGCCACCCTTAAGTAGAGGTACCATTGTACTCTCAGAAAAAGGCAGCAATGATTAATGAGTGAGGTTCCCCCACTTGATGGACAGCCTATATTTTAAAGATGGTCTGGTGTAATTTAGTGAATGGTTCATGTGTTAAATGGGGCGTGGTGGCTCAGTGGGCTAGAGCAGTGAAACTGTTGACTGCAAAGTCGGCAGCTTGGTGGTTCAAATTCTAGGTGCCACGCAACGGAGTGAGCTCCCACTGTTAACCCCAGCTCCTGCCAAGCTTGCAGTTCAAAATCAGGTAACTGCAAGTAGATAAATAGGTATTGCCCTAAAAAGCGGGAAGATAAACAGTGTTCCATGTGCAGAAATTCATCCGGCCATGCCGGCCACATGACCATGGACTTGCTCAACACTGGTTCTTTGGCTTAGAAATGGAGATTAATGCTGCCTCTAGAGTCGGACACAACTAGCACGCATGTGCAGGGGAACCTTTACCTTTACTTTACCATGTCTGAAAACATACTTGGAAGTTATTCCTAGGCTTTGCAGGTGCATCCACAGTTTTGCCTATTTGCACATCTCCAAGGGCATGTTCAAATCCACCTTCTCATTCTTTCCAGCTAGGATGTGTATTGCCATTAATCAGCTGCAAATTCAGTAGGAGATTAAGCTATGGGAGGTGCTCTTGCTAATTAGGAAAAGCACCGTACAAACAACAACATACCATTACATAGATTCCAATTTGCAGCAATCTTTCTAGGGTTTTCTAAGTATAGAAGTAGTTCCCCATTCCCTTCTTTTGGGACTATACAGTTTGCCCAAGACTGTACAGGCTAGGTCTTCTCCAGACATGCACACTGTGGAATCGAACTTGAAACCGCAACCAGATGCAGTACCTAATTCAATGATCTGTCTGCACAATAATTCAGTTCCTATGTCTTGCAGCTGCTGTGTTCCCTCAGGCAATCTACTTCTGTTTGATTTCCACCAGTTAAGAAACTGCAAACTTGGGGTGGGGTGGGCAAAGACTTAGTTCAACCAGCGTGTTCCACCAAATAGAGTTCTGGGAATTCTGAATTCTGTATAGACAGGACAGAAGAGCTGTTGGGTCAAAAATGAAGTACATATTTGAAAGGGGGAAACCTAAATGGGAATTTGGTATTACAGTCATGTATGATGTCCCCTTCTGGACTTATTGTATTGAGTTTTTCCCAACTCACTATATAGTACCCAGCAGAGAAGAGACTTGACATTATCCACCACAATTCTGTGACTGCACCATTTTCACCATCACCACCACCAGTACAACCCAGCTTTTGTAAAAAGTTTGTTTGGCTTTCATGGTCAAACTTCAATTGTGTGTGGAAGTATTTGAGTGCTTCATGGCAAAGTCAATATGAGCTAGGCTCTTGCAGTAGTGATCGAGGGCTATCTCTCCTGGCCCTTGTGACTAAGATCGCTGTCTGTGTTTCTTTTTGGATAAGTCATCTAAGAACTGGGCTTGCTTTTTGATACTAAAGTCATTTGTTGCATTGCCATGAGTAATGGAGCCTAATTGACAAGATGCCGGGGATGATCTTGTTTGTACATTGGATTTGTGGCCAGATGCGCACCCATGCACTACATCAATTCACAGCAAATGGTTGTGAAAAGTTATATGTACAGCAACAAGATCTTGGATAGAGGTCATTGGCAATTAAAAACTTGAAACCATAATATTTTATTTATTTATTTATTTATTTTGAATATTTTTACCTCACCCTTCTGCTTGAAAAAGGACCCAAGCTGGCTTACAATAATGAGGGACAGTATACAACCCAGACCATTTGAGACATATTCAGCTTTAGAACAGGGAATTGGAAGAGGCACCTTAGAACATTAAAAGGTAACATGAAAGCAACAAAAAGCACATCAAGAGAAAACAAATCCATTATGAGGGGTTGAAAGTAAACGTGGAAACCACTGGTGTTCTTACGAAATCAGTCAGTGCAGTCATGTATGGTAATCCATATAAACGTCACATAGTAGGTAGTCCCTCATTCATGGAAAGCTTGCCTGACAAGGCAAGGAAGGTCTTTGCCTGCTGGCCTCCAGCGGGAGGGAGTTCCAAAGTCTGGGAGTAGCAGATGCACAGCCTTTTATTTTTTTAAGGCAAACTAGTAGAAGTATTGTAGTCAATAGGTTTTAAAGTTATTTTAATTGCATTTCAATAACATATGGGTTAAAGTCCTATTGCATAACTTTTTTTGCAGAGCAACCTGGTTCAGGCAATGGAAGCATTTATTTTCAACTAATTAAAAACATCTTGTTCCTCTTCATTTAGGTCCACTAAGAGCCCCCCTTCAGCATTTTTTACTGTTACAGCCCCCACCTCACCCCCACACATCTTGAGGCTCCCTAAGGTTTTCCAAAGGCAAAAAGGAGCCTTTAGGGAGCCTTAGAAGCTAAAAGGAGAGGGAATAGGAATCTTTTAATTGCTTTAAAATGAATGTTTGCAGCACCCAATCCAGGTCACTCCAGCACATAATGACCACAACAAGATTTTTCCTAGTGAATTTAATAACTTTTCTGGTGGTTGTGATTTTAATGTGGGTTTTTTTTAAAAAAATGCATTTTTTACTGTTTTCAGGGTGCGTTAGAAGCTCCCTTGGGAATGTCAATTCTTGGCAAAAAGGTGACATTCAAATAAAATTAGGAAAATAACCCATGGAAGCCCTGTTGCTTGAAGCCAATGGTTATTTGTTTGTTTTTACTTTCATTGAAAACGCATTCGCTGTGACAGCTTGACCACTTTGTGTGGCCTTAAGCAAATTCTTCTCATTACCCTATGTGTCAAGTAGATGCTAAAAGTATCTACTTCTCTTGGACTAACAGGGAAAATTATAAATAATTTTGGGAATTAAAGGTACAGTACTGTGTTAACAACAGAAATTGTTCGTTGAGACAGCAATAGAGAATTACAAAAAGCCATTGATTCATACGGGTCTGGTTTAAATCTATTTGGCAGCCCTACAGAAATCTAATTCTGTAGTCTCTGTTCCCAATGAGCACATACTTTGTAATCAATGTGTTGGCTGCCATCCAGGATAAGCCAGAGTAGCCCCATTAAAGAGGGTGAAACTACTTCAGAGTAAGAGTAACAACCCTGTGATAATCAAATATGCATGGCTTTTATATAAGGAAAGGCTACTTTCTTCTAGTTTTTAGCATCTGGCTAGTCGGAGATTTTGAGACGTATGAATATTTTGTGACAGTTTTTCTCTTGAAATCTAAAATATTTCCAAACCACCTGCCTGGTAACAAAATCCTCATGAAATTGCCATATGTCAAGGTCACCAGAAATGTAATGGAAAATAGACCTAGAGATTTTTGTCTGAGAAGGCTGAGCAGCTCTTCATATATTAAAGAGGGCAAGTGCTGGTTTGTGGTTAACACTTGTTGCTACATAGCCATTTCTAGACAATGTGTATCTATTTGACAGAAGCAGTTAAAAACTCATATGCTGCCTGGATACATAACAGTTTTACAGATGCCCATAAAATATTTCATGTGCAACCATAAAAAGAAGTCAAGTCTAAAGTCGCCGAGCCTCTCATGCTCACAAAGGTGGGCAGATGCGTCCTGTGTCAAGGGAACTCATGGTGTGTGTATATGTTTAGGTTATTGTACTGATAGCCATCAAGTGCATGATATAGATTCTAAACCACATAATACTGTACACTAGCACAACTGACTGATTGTTATGATAAAGTATGTGAAGCTGTAGGAAAATCATGGTCTATATATACAAAAAGACAGCTTGGGATTTAATACCTGAAACAGCCCTAAGACTATTAAATTTGAGAAGTACATGTTGAGATCCACCCCCTTGAAATAGCTTTGCACTTGACAAATCAGCATTTTCAACAACAATAAAATTAGCTGAGTTTGTGCTACCTTGCTGAGTTCAGAACCGCTGCCTTTTTTATTTATACTTGGCCTTAAAGGGAAAAGAAAAGGGGGAGAGAGGGAAGGCAAGCCACATATGGGAGGTGGGCATCTTCCATTTGCACCAGTGTTTGGCTTCATGCTGATATGGTTGGAGGAAGAGTTATTATATTGTTGTTCCTCATGTGGTACTTAGTGGGGGAGAGCCTAAATTAAACATGCAATGTTTATTACTTAATGGTTGAATAACAGCCTACAGCAACTGTATTTAATTTGACATTCTGCACATACACATGCACACACGCATGCGAGCATGCACACACATACATCGTGTCCTCCACTGACACTTCACTTTTTTATAGGCTTTGATTCTGTTTCCAGATTCTGTTTTACCTTCCAGAAGTTTCAAGCTGGAATCAGATGCTTGTTTAAAAAGTATGCTTTTCTTTTCTTTTCTTTTCTTTTCTTTCCAGTATAAAAGCTTGTAACAGCTGTTTACCAGAAGTTATAGTAAAATCTCTCTCGTCTACCCTCTTCAGAATCTCTCTAATCCAAATACAATCTACTACCTTTTCCCATTTTTTTGAATAGCAGTCCTTTTAACGTTAAACAGAATAGTCAGAGATGTAATGTTTATATGTGCTTTGAAAAATATAATCTATTTTATATTATCGAAGGCTTTCATGGCTGGGATTTGATAGCTGTTGTGAGTTTTTCGGGCTGTTTGTCTGTGTTCTGGAAGTTTTTCTTTCTGACGTTTTGCCAGACTGTGACTAGCATCTTCAGAGGGCAAGGAGCTCAGGGAAATAGGCGTTCTCTCTGTGCTCTGGGATATAGAGTGAGTGAGACTGTGGGGTTTAAAAGTTGTGGGAAAGGGGAAACTTGTCCTTTGTAGGAGAATAGGTGTTAGACATTGTATTGTGATGGAGGGACTAAGAAGTTTTACTGCAATCAGGGGTGGCAGGGATCCTTCTTTGTGGTTGATGGATATTGTTAGCTGTTCTGTTGTGTGAACTGGTGCTTGTTGTGCCTGAGTTCAGTGATTCCCACCCAGACATATTACGAGACTGCAACTATGATACAGTACATTGAAAAAAACTAACGCAGTTCCAGGAATAAAATACTCCGGGTGCTAATTGTTTTGAAATTGTAGACTGTGCAGAGCTTGAGTCTCTGTAATCTCAAAATTGAACAAATCTAGAGTAACAGCTGGGATATACATCTGTCTGTCACCCACATCTAACAATATTGATATTACTGGTCTACATGGATGATTGTTCTGTTCCTTAAATCTTAGCCAAGAGTTTACGGATGTTAGTTTGACTCATTAAGTGTTATATTGGCTGATCATTTTTGTGGCTATAACTAAAGCAAAGCAAAGCAAAGTGTTCTGCTTATATACCGCCCCATACCAATTCAAGTAGTCTCTGGGCAGTTTACAGTTTAATTACAGTATGCAGGCTACACATCCCCCATCCCAGAAAGCTGGGTACTCATTTTACCGATCTCAGAAGGATGGAAGGCTGAGTCAACCATGAGCCTGCCACCTGTGATTGAACCTCAGGTTGTGAGCACAGTTTTGCCTGCAGTAGAGGCATTTAACCACTGTGCCACGGGGCTCTCTCTCTTGAATGCAAGAATGTCTTGGGCATGTGATACAGATTTCTCTCTCATTTGTGGAGGCTAGGGAAAAAGTGTGAAATGGTAAGTATCTCATCCAGCTCAAATGAGACTTCTGCATTTCTTACCTAAATACTGGGGCAGAAGATAGCAAACCTGCAGGAGATCATGTGTCCTGTTCGCCAGAAGCCTTTGGTGAACTACTTAGATGCCTTTTGGATGCTGTGCCTGAAGTAGTTGAAGTTGATTGATTCATTCAGTAAGTCAGTAAGTCAGTCAGCCAGTCAATTAATGTATATACCATCCATTATTGCTAGCATTAGACTGGACTCTTTTCAATATTAAAACCTATAAGCCTCATACCCCAATAATAAAAATACATTAAAATGATAGGTGACATAACAGACAATAAGTAAACCAATATATATATTAACCTATAAAACAGTAATTGCCAACATTGGGTAGATCAGGTGTTCATCAACTGCAACTCCTAGAAAGTCTGTCCAGCACAGCTATTGCTGAAGATTTCTGAGAACTGTGTTAGCTACTGTGTTTTCCACTGTTATAAAATCTATAATTAGTTTTTTTAAAAAAAAATTGACAGCATTCAAAATATTCAATTATTAAAGGCATCTTTAAATAATTTCATCTTTATCTACTTTCTAAACAAATATGTGATAGCATTACTATTTGTTCTAGAGACTATTGGCCACAACTGAGAAGGCATGATTCCTTGTATTCACCTCTTTGGCCACTCACAGTGTGGCCACTTTTAAAATCATGATTTGAGGGGAGCAGGTGGAATGGATGGCCAATTTCTGGTTGATGGAGCCCCAGATCCATAAGGTTCCTTCCAACTCTGTTTTAATATTGTAAGAAATACTCTGGTTGGTGTGGTTAATGGCCCTATTGACTATAGGCCTTGTAGATGTTGTAGTTCAAAAGTGATATTTTCCACATCTTGGCTGTATGTTAAAAGACAAGATTGAATAATACTGTACTGTGTAGGCCCTATAGACCGGGGGGGGGGGTTGTTGTTTTTAGACCTGGAAAAGCCAGTTCAATGTAATGTTTTATTAGCTATTTAAAATTAAAATACAATCCACTGTACACAAAGGCAGGTTTCATCTCCAACAAGTAGCATATTGAATTCTAATAATTAGTATCAACACATTTTGAAATTGGAAAAATCACAATGCTGAATATTGTTTTTAACACATTTGTAGAATCTGTAAAGCACTAATATTTTAAAATCAGCTGGAATTCCTTAATAATGACCACCACATGGTCATCTGAAACCTAGGACAAATCCTTCAGATTCCCTGTGGTATGAGATTAGAGGTACAGTATCTGGTGTCCAAACATGGCTTTTCAACATAGATGAAGACACAACAACAAGCAGGTATATGCTCTGTGTCTGATAGGTTTATTAAACCTATAAAATATAAGGACCTCATCAGATTTTTTTTTTTTAAAAGCAGTAGTGATGGTGCTTGGAAAAAAAAACAGTTGGTGTGAATGTGAGGGAGAGGGGGATATGCAATCAGCAACAAGCTTTGCCATTATATTACAATTAAAGCCCAAAAGGGCACTTTTGTTAATGAACATGACTAGTAAATTTCTGCTCGCGTATGCAGAGATGCCTGATTGGGAGCGGGCAATCACAACAGCAGCCAGTGGCCATTTTTAATGCAGGCTTTGCCTTCAAGATGATGATGCAATGAGTGAAATCGATTCTCCCTGTTGTTTGTCCATAGGAAAACTGTTATCTTTAAAAAATTCTATCAAAATGTCTGTTATTTTGAGAAACTGTCATTGAGTCTAATTGGCTTTGTCACAAGACAGCTGAATAGACAATAGCACGTACTGATATATCTTTTACAACACAAGGATTTTAGGAATGGAGATTGGTATAATATCATTCTTTTCTGCTTTTTTTTGAAAATCAACGTATACAATTTTATTGAACCCTGTTTCTATTTTGCTTTGCATTTTTTTTAAAAAAAAGAATAACTTAACGGATGTTTTTCATTAATATCTTTTATAATTTATGTGGTCCCAATGGGCCCAGCCAAGGTTAAATAATTTAAAGAAACGAGCTCTTCCCTCCCTCCCCACCTTATCTAGCATAGTGAAGCTAATGAAGAACACAAGGCACTTTGCTGTCTCGCTGCGCGAAATAGATCTTGGAAAAGCGTGAGCGAGCAGTAACCCTGAGTCTACAAATCTCAGCATAAATATGTAGCATGATGTTGTGAATTTTATTTTATCTCTCTAAGAAGGGAAGAAAGAAAATAAAAGAAATAGGCCTATAAAAGCAGATTAACCACCACCACGGTAGTCCCTGCTCTCCTGGATTACAAAGGGATGTTATGGGAATGCACTTGACGTTCCCATAAATTAAAAATCAATTCTTAATGATGAAGCTGACTTGTTTTAGCACATTACCCAGGTTAAATGGGAGCGTGTGGAAACATCAAGCTCCATAAGATGAGGAGAATCTGTGTATATTAATATGATTTAGTGGATGGTCTACCTCGATGGAATAATTGTTATTATATCTATATAGCCAGATGGTACTTGGGGTAAACAGCCGCTGAACACCTCAGATGGCAAGCCTTTCGGTAGCCCTTTCAGGTGTTCTCTCTGTGCCCAATTTATTTTATTTTTTTTGTCACTAACATCTTTATTGAATTCTTCAGGGGAAGAAAATAAAGGGTTATACATAGACTTTCATAGACCTTCACAGTCTCTCTCTCCCCCCCCCCCACCTCCTTTTGAAAACAGAAGCGTTATCTACCATTCTTTTCTTTTTAGGAAAATACTTGCACTCCCTTGTTACCATGATAAAAATATATATTAATTCCTAATACAAAATTGAGTTTATTCCTCTTTACCCCAAAGAGAAATGTCAGGTTTTAGAGCACTCTTTGCTTTGAGCGGTATGTTACCTTTAAAATATACATCCAAAGTTTAAATACCTGCAGTCTAGTCAAGTACAGGTAGATTTTAACATTAGGCTATCTCACCCACAGATTAGGAAAGGGGGCAGCTGATTTGTGTAAGTCAATAGGTTTTCTTCATGGCGCCTGGAGAGAGAGTTTCCAATAGCAGGCCGAGCTTTAGAAAGGTGGTGACAAAATTGGTGGATCTGAAACCACTCTTGAACTCGAGACAAAAAAGAAACCACCAGAACTATTTGACAGGTTCTTGCACTGTAATGTGAAGCTCATTCCGAATCCTCAGCCTTCTAAGTTACTAAAGCTTCCAAGCGTGTTGTTTGTTGGCTTTTGTGATTTATAGCCTGGAGCCACAATCCAACATAATGCTGAAGGAGCAAAACCACACATAGTGCAGTTGTCTTGGACTGCATGGCTGTGTAAAAAGTTGAACATCTGTTTGCACAAAGTTGTAGAATTTCTTGTATGATATGACTAGTACTGGATACCATACTTAAGCTGATTCGGAAAATGTACAACCTGTAGCACCATAGGCAGTGCAATAATACAAGTAACGTCAGGTTATCTATTTGAAGTGCCTGGGAACAGAGAAGGTATACAACTACTGTGTAGCAGAATGTCAGTTTACAAGTTCTGGTGGCTTTCAAGTGTGGCAAAGACACCATGCTCAAGGGAAGTCGATATTTCCTTTCTAGATCAGCAATATTTTATTTTATTTTTAATTATCATGTTTCTGCGCACTTCTGTACAGAAGAATTAAAAAAGAATTTTGAAAGCAGCAACAAAGAAATAAATCCAGGAGTTAATAATTGCTCCTGTTTTTCCCTATTCCCTGTACAGTACTTCTCTTTATTTCCTATAGTAATCTTTATAAAATTTGATTGAAACAATTTTTAAAGCTCTTTCTTTCCAGTGTTCTGGTTTCTAAGACTTTATTGTGAGTGTTGCCTAATTCTCGTGTCAATCTTTTGGGAGGATTGAGTGGGAGCTAAAATGACTTTATGGGTTATCAAACACATTCTGGACACTGTGTCTTTCTGAGATTACCAAAGTGAGTATAATAAAGAATTAAACAGTAATAGAAAATTTGTTTCTTGCTAAACAAGTTTGAGTACAAAGGCAGGGCTTTTAAACAATTTCTGGATCCTAACTAATTTTAGAAGAGTTAAATTCAGAGCCCAGTTTTGGATGCAAGAGTAAACTTTTGCTTCATGATTCTGGCAACTTTAGTTACTTCCACTGGGGGAATGTTCTGTGCTTGTTCCATCATGACCGATAAGCAACATTCCCACCAGTTCTGTCTTATCGTTTGTTTGTGAAAATAGGATGATAGTTGTATAAGCAATTACTGTAGTTTTGTGATCTCTGTGAATCTTGTGCTCACATACTTCCCATTTCTTCCTTAATTTAATTATGCAGGCTACACATTGCCTTCCTGCTCAATGAGCTTGGCACTCAATTGGAAGGATGGAAGGTTGAGTAAACCTAGAGCTGGCTATCTGAGCCCATTGGGATTGAACTCTGGCAGAGTCTTGACTGAAGTAATGCAGCTTAAGCACTGCACATGAGTTTCTTCAGTGTATCTACAAGCAGATCAAAAGCTTGTACAGTATAAGACTGCATGTTAGCTACATGTTGTTCTATTGTCCAAACTTTAAATTGTGGTTTATCTCCCTTAGCGATGGTTAAGTCAAGCTAACAGTCCTCATAATCTAGTATCTGAAAGCTGAACAAATCATAGCTAAGCTTAACCACAGTTTGTTATTTGAACAATTTGTTGTTATGTCGTATGGTCGTGACCGACTCTTCGAGACCCCATGTCCATGGAGTTTTCTTGGCAGGAGGGGTACTTTAAAGAAGAAATAAGAGGACCCAGATTCAAGAAAGAGAGAGGAGCATTTGTTTTGACTTATTCTAGTAGTAGTAAACCACCATTTGTTTTATCTGAACATCTGTATTATGGCACACATGAGGAATGATTCAATCCATTCTTATGGATGTGCTAGCTCACAGGGCTTTCACCTAAGCTTGTATTCCCAAGTGACTTCTGATGCAACCTTTATCTTGTCTTAAAGGCCTAGTGGAGGAACAGAGAACTCACTTAGTAACACTGCGAATTTGGGTCTGAAATACCTCCCTTCCTTACCATCTTGAGTGCTCATGATGTGATAGAAAATACTGTCATGAAGCCAATGCCTGCATGATATTTCACTCATGCACTAAGCAGTTGCTTGTGGAAAAAACTATCCAGAGCTTCACCATGACTATTATTGCACTGGGAATCTTCAAGAAACAAGTACTGGCCATTTAGAGCTAACTTTATTATTTAAATTCCTAAAGGAGCTCTTTAAAAAAAATCTGTCTGTGCAAACAAGACTTCTTTTGCTGGGTCTTTAAAGAGAATGGACAGTTTCCAAGTTTAGGAGAGACCTGCGGGATTTCTTACCCCCCACTTCCCTTTTTGGCCTGGCAGTTGAGCACATTCTCTTTCAATTAAGGTTCTGAAAGTGGTTGTGTTCTGCTACTGTGTGTTTTTACAACGGGCTCTTGTAATTCTAATTGAAACTCTGATAAGGTCAGTTGGTTGCCAATTCTCCATCTTCGTTGCTAAGGGATACAGAGCATTCACTGGTGTAAAAGAATAGCAGATATCCAATATAGTTAAGAGAGCTAGTTATTCTTCTCTCCCCCTTTCAACTGTATAAGGTCAATATATTTGTATATGTTAAGTTTATGTGTGATATATATTTGGGTTTTTTTAAAGCTATGAAAGCCTCATTGGTACTGATGGAGGCAGGTTTATAACAGTAGGTTACATGCTTGTGCTGGATGTATTATTTTTGCCTTTTGTCATAGAGGTTTCTTGAGTCTTGGAAGCACCAATTAAAACATAAGAAATGTTCCACCAAAATCTACCAAGTATGGCATTCTCTTTGCAGTGATTGCCAGCTAGGTGCTTCTTCTGGACATTTGCAAGCTGAATGTGAAGATTATGCCTGTTGTGCAACTTCAGGATATCATATTTATTGATTTAGCATATTTATAAAAACATGGAGTAGTCTGTTCAATGAAATTCAGTCTACTATCTACAATCCTATGGTCCTTCATCAGTTTTGTCCTACCTAGCCCTCCCTGCTATGAGTTTACAAAACAAAAAAGGAAATAAAACATCAATTAAATATTGAGTAACTGTACTTCTAAAATCGCATCTTAAGCTTTTTTGGGAATAGAAATGTGATACAGTTAAATAAGTAAATAAGTAGTCAACCATCTGGCAGGTATCCTATGATTTGTACTTCTGCCCTAAGAAGGGGGTTGGACTCAGTGCCCTTGTAGGCTAAGGGATACATGATTCTATGAAGAACTGCCTGCCTGAACAATTCCAAGGCTGAGAGGTGAATCTCACTGCTTTGGATAGGAATTGTGCAGAGATATTGCCATGAAAAGGGTCTTGCCTCTTTTCCCTACCAAATAGGCCTCTCCTTTGATGGTGGGACATGTAACCAGGCACACAAAGATAATTCTAACCAACAGGCAAGTGTGTATGGGAGTAAGTAGTGTTTCTGTAAATTGGGATTGGTCAGTGGCAAAAGAGGAAGGGGCTGCCAAAGGACTTGCTAGCCTGACACCACCAGAAGGGACATTTCAGTGACCTTGGTAGAGCTCAAAGAACCTGTAAGAGATAGAAAGGTATGGAGAGCATCAGTTCACAAAGTGACTGACAGTTGGATATGACTGAATGGATAGACAAGAAGGGTCTTTCCACTGTTTATTCAGTCAAACAGTATTTGCAACAAAATACTGTAGTGCAAAGTATTCTGTTCATTGTTACAGTCAGGCAGCGATATACTCTTCCATGATCATCCATTTCTTCCTCAGTCCACAGTTGTTTTTTCTCGGGGGGATTTCTGTAATAAAGCAAATGTTGTTGCAGCATCTATAGCCACTGTTTGCTGGTTACTTTTGTGTTTGGAAAACCTTGAGTCTACATCAAAATAAAAGGTGTGAGCCTGTGTCCATTACAAAATACAAATGCAAGAATAAGCTTTAGGCAATAAAATAGGCAAGAATAAGCTATAGGCAACAGAATAAGTATTAGACCACTAATAAATAAATACAAAATCATAGTGAGCTTTCGTGGATAAATTCCACTTCTTCAAGTCAAGTACCAAAAGTCCAAATGTGGCAAGATGGGGTTGTCCAGGAGGTTAATCTTAAATGTAAAGTTCTTGGCAAGATGACTTTTGCCATGTCTGTCTTAGATGAGGCAGGAAGCAGCAGGGCACAAAGCTCTATTTAGGTGTCACATATAATGGCAGTTGCTGAGCCTATCTTTTATGAATTGGTCAAATCATTTCTTAAACCATCAAGCTAGGGGTCATCACCTCATCTCATATTAATGAATTCCTCGTGTTAACTACGGTATGTGTTGCCTGAGGAAGTGTTTCCTTTGGACTGTCCTGAACCTAGTGCAATCTATTTAATCAGGTGAGTACATGTTTTTGTATTTTAAGAAAGGAAGGAATCTTTCTCTGTCTACTTAATTCATAACCATAAATCAACCTCTGCTTCCCATTCCCCTTTGTTTATATCTTCTTTCTGAAACACATTTAGCTTTTTCAGAGGTCAAGTGTCTAGATACACCTTCTTCCCATCACGATTTCATCACCAGCTGAGTTGAGAGTTTCATAGGTAAACTGCACTTGAGCTCTCAATACTTCGGTATTTATTTTAATATATGATAAAATTGTTGGCAGTGCCTATGGCAACTTTACATTTCCTCTACTTCCGCTGTACCAGTTTCCTAGTCTTGTATACTTAGATGTTAGTAGCGAAGAAATATCTTTAATTTGAATAAATATTCTGGATAAAATATGTATTCGCATTTGTCTTCACAAACTATTTTATTTAGAGACAAAAAGTTATTTGGCTATATGTGAAAGTGGCAGGAGCGTGACTGGTTCCAAAAGCAGCAGCCTTGAGTCTTGCTTCCCCTTGTTCCCTGACAAGATCTGGTGATAATGCCATACATCGTGAGCTTCCTTTCTTCTGAATGTAACAGCCAGGTACTGTACTCAAGACAAGGAAACTGGCAGGACAGAAGTAGAGGAAATGTAAAAGTAGAGGAAATGCTAATTTTGGCGTTAGCCATATGTTTTGCCAAAGTTTATTAAGTTAAATGTAGTGACTTGAGACAGGAATATGAAAGTAGTATATCCCTAGTCAAACCATTC
This sequence comes from Phrynocephalus versicolor, assembly GCA_023846285.1. NCBI lineage: Eukaryota > Metazoa > Chordata > Lepidosauria > Squamata > Agamidae > Phrynocephalus > Phrynocephalus versicolor. Next base: position 12,223,659 of record JAHTLZ010000111.1, on the reverse strand, counting down.
TTCCATTTGCCTGTGAAGATTCTCAGTCATCCAGGTGAGTTTATCTGGAAGTTGAGTCATGGCAACTGGACTTCTTTTTCTTGAGTGATAGAAACGTTTCACTGCTCATCCAAACAGCTTGACCCCTGTTATCTGACCTTTTTAAACACCTGGCTCCTCAGGTTTTCAGGCATGACTTTTCCCTATACTGTACATAGCTATTGATACTGGGGTTGAATGTGGGTCTTTCTGCATGTATATAGTATGTGATTTGCCATTGAGTTACAAGTCTGTACAACCCCACGTGCAGCAGCAGTAGTGAGCATGTACACAGCATCCACAGTTTCCGAACTCAGACAGGACTGGGTATATTTAGGGTAGTATGGAGTCCTGTAAGTAACAGCATTCATGCTAGGTGCGTACAGTACTTCCAAATTCTATGTGATGCTTCTTAATATTCAGTAAATTTTGCTGAATTTCATATGTGTAAAATTTCTTTAGAACTCTAGTGACAACAGAAGCTCCATTAAGGCCATGTATCCAACACATGCAACTCCTTCTGCCTTGATGTATGTCAGAAAAAAATGGCTCTCAGTCTCTGCCTCAGGGCAGTTTGGTGTTAAGGGGTCAAAGCCTAAGGTGCCAAGCTGCTTTCCGTCTTATTGGGTTATCAAACTATGAGATCTAGTCATCACATGTTGGAAAGGGGAGTGACATCAGGAAGGGTTCAATCAGAGCTGGAAATGCACAATTGTACCATAGCAGATGGAAAACAAATGGTTTGGAGGCTTAACAGAAAAGACTGTTAAAGACTTCTTTTTATTCTGCAGGCATCCATGGTACTGTTTTCTACTTTTTGCACCCCTCCATTGATTCTTCCATATTTTAAACATTATATGCACAGCATCAGTGATTTGTACCACTAGAGGCCACCTGTTTGGAAAGATCTAAGGGCAGAAAGACATATTATAGTTACGAACCGGCAGCTAGTTACTGTTTCAGGGACTGGCAGAATCCTGTTGGAGATTTTGAGAAACCGGGTTTCCAGTTGAGTCCGGTACTTAAGCCCTAACGCTACAAAATGTAGCAAGTTAATTCCCTCCCCCCACCCCCCGAAGCAGCTCTTGATTGGAAGTCGCATACAGTCCGCCCTTAAGCCTTAGACTCTGGACTGAGGAGCAATTGATTTGAAGGCAACCTGGCCTCACGTTGTTTTTAAAGGAAAAAATGGCCACCAGAGGGTGGGAGGGGACTTTTTTAATTTTTTAAAAAAACATTTTTGTAAGATCCCCCCCCCCATGATTGTGGGACCAAGTGGGACCTTTAAGATCCAGATGTAGTCACACATGACCCTCTGAACATTTCCCATTGATACTTTTGAGGATTTTCCTCTCATAAGGAAAAGGTATTTGTAACCCATTTTGGCCCTATACAGTATCTTGTTACTTTTGAAATACCTATGCATTAACGAATACTATAGCATTCTTGATATATAAAGTGCCTTACATTCTTTTATAGATTGGAAATTAAATGTGTGGTATGCATGTGAGAGAGATGTGGGATAGATAGGATGACACGAGAAATACTTGACTTTTCCACAATTTTAGTCTTTAGCTTGGGTGCTCCCCTGCACCATCCAGTTACCTAACTACAGTACTTGAACATGTATTTTAAAGAGAGCAGTGAGGGGAGTCAGATGACAAGAATGCCTTGTGGCAGCATTTTTTGGGTTTGTGTGTGTGTGTTATTTTAATGGCTTACATGAAGTATTGTGGAAAAGAAAATAGATTGTATAAATGTATCTCTATAGTGGTCTGCAACAATTCCAATTTATGGAATAGGGTTTCTGGAGAGCAGCTCACCTCCAGGCGACAGAACCAAGAAGCAGAGTGAACAAAGCAACCAATCTGAGACGGTGGAGCCTTTTATGACACACAACTCAGGTTCTCCCTCAGGGTACTGGGCTAAAATTACATTGCAATGAAACCAACAAGCTAAGTTAATTTTATTGAAATTAACATCTGAATTTCGTTTCCCCTTCAGCACATAGTTAAGGTGCTGCCAGTATTATAATGCTGGTTGAGCTCAGAAAGACAGTGAATGGACTGATCAAGGTTTGGCGTTGTCTGCATGTGTCTTTTAAAAATCCACCCAGAAATGCAAAACGTCATCAAGTAATCCAGAAGTTTATTTACACCAGAGTTTATCATATCATTTCTTTTTAGCATATATTCCTGTTTTGAATCTTCATTCCCTTTTTAGGTTGAGCTATATTTTGAGGTGAGGTGAGAAGGAGGTGCTGAAACAGAACAACTTAAAAATTGTTAACTTCTATCACAATGCTTGAGATTATGTAAAATATAGAGATCATGTAATCTCTGCCCAAAGCAAAACCTAACTACCAATATTTTTCTGTGTAGAGCAGGGGTCCTCAAAGTTTTCAAACAGCGGACCAGTCCACTGGCCCCCAGACACCACTGGGAGCCAGCCCACAGTCCAAAAAAAAAGGCCAACATGGAAAAAAGGGGGAGGGAGGGGCAAGTGGGCAGAGCCCCCCATGATTGACCCATGATCAGTGCATCTCCGGGGCCCCAGCAATGCCTCCTGCTCTGGATAGCTGCCCTGAGGTGCCACCACTGGGATCCCTCTGCTGCGCCTCTTCCTCCTCCTCCTCCTCCTGCAGTGGTGGCAGCTGAACCATCTTTCCTTCCTTCCTTCCTTCCTTTGTTGTGTTGGGAAGGAGGAGGCAGCCCAGGCAAACTCGGGCCCCTCCTCGCCTCCCTGGCGGCCGCTCAGATTGAGGAGCTGCATCTGCGGCAGGGGCGACAAGGCTGGCACCACCGCACATGAATCTGGCTGTGCGCCCTGGACATCAGGCTTTTGCTATGCCCAGGAGGGAAAGCCACCTCCTGAGATTCTCAGGTTCAGAGTGCTTGGACTTGATTGCTGGGTGCCTTGACCAGTCTCCTGCTATGGGTTCCTTGTTCCTTCTGAGCTTAGCCACAGTCATTAACAGCAGCTAACTGTTTGAATGGCTTTTCCCAGCAGGAGTATCTTAGGGGCTATTCCTCTTCCCATGCAAAGTATTTTGGGGTGGCTTATTCTGGAATGGGCTATTAAGACTCATTAGCTTTACAAATGTAATTTTATATAGTAGTAGTGGAAGTAGATACTGCTCTAATTGGTATTTGAATATGGAACAGTCCAGCTGTCTGCATTTGGGTGTGTATGTGTGTTTTCTTTAAAGGCATGAATATGGGGATTTTAATGATGAGTGCCCACTGTTTAAAATATATCATTATACTGATGCTTCATATATTGGAGGGGAAAGTTGAATCTAGGTGAGGAAGAAAGTGGGTAGTAGCAGAGAATGTGTGGAGTTAGTTCAGTGGTTCCCAACCTGGGGGTCGGGACCCCTTTGGGGGTTGAATGACCATTTCACATGAGTCGCCATGAGCCAGTGAAGAAAAAGGTACAAATGGCTTGGGGCTGGAGGAGGAAGGGGGAAAGAGTGAGTTACAGCCTGGTAGGTTGGAGGGGATGTTAGTCAATGGCACCGGAGGTTGCGATTGGCTGAGGGTGCCTGTAGAGCAGGCATGTCCAAACTTCGGCCCTCCTGATGTTTTGGACCGCAACTCCCAGAATTCTAAGCTTAGCTTGCCAATGACAAAGGACTGTAGGAGTTGTCGTCCAAAACATCTGGAGGGCCAAAGTTTGGACATGCCTGCTGTAGAGGGAAGTTCTGTATGGCACCTGTGGCAGTGGTTTGCCAAAGGGGGCTTGAGGCCTCTTCTAAGCAGGGCAAGGGGTCACCACAACATGAGGAACTGTATTAAAGGGTTGCGGCATTAGGAAGGTTAGTTGAATCTTTTTGGTAGACTCTGCTTTTTTCTGTAGAGCTCCAGATATATTGTGTTTGACTATACTTTGACAGTGTCTACCACACTGTGCTTTTCATCCCTCCCTCCTTGAAGATCACTAAACCTAGAGGCCCATTCCATCCTTTCCCATGAGGTACTTATTGATGGAGAGTGTGCTATCCTAAGTGTACCTCAATTGCCATGTTGTCTTCAGGATAATCACTGAGAATCACTAAGGAAATTGCCAGACTTGCTGGCTAATGATTCCATCCTGTCTTGTTTTGTCTTCCTCCTCATTGTCTTCCAATTAGTTCCAGGTCAAAGTGAAATTCTGCCTATCGGATCTAAAATGTATTTTAAACGGGCTAGGAAGTCAGCAGTGTGTCCACAGCACCATGGTATCTGTAACTATACTAGGGCCGCTACTGCTGTTAAAATGTGAGGCAGCATAGAGAGGAATGTGAAGGTTTGGGGATTAAGAAAAAACAGGTATGTATTTGTGTGTATATACATGTGTTTGTGTCAATGAGATAGGAAGCTCAGATGTGAAGGGATGGATGTACTTCCACTACATATCATTAACTGCAGGGAAATGAAGTGTGCATAGATATTTATCAGCCAGTGTATTGGCTGCAAGTCCCTAGTATTAATGTGCCATAGTTCACAAGTATATTACAAAAGAGGGTAAAAAAGTAATCTTTAGAAAACACAGTCTTACTTCTTTTTACTATATAAGATATACAAAAATGGGGGAGGTATTTTCCAGAATGTGCAGAACCATTCTCAATGATCTGTGACATGCAAGTAAATCGGGGCTCTAATGTAAAAGGCAATAAGCCATTTGCTGGCGATGAATTTGCAATTAAAATGGTTATAGTTAATTTAAATAGTAGAAAATGAGGTTGATTTAATGCTTATTGATTTGACAATGAGTGTCTGCCGCACATGACCGAAAGACTCTGGGTCAGCTGTGGGGCACCTAAATGAGGATGTAATTTTCTCTCAGAGCATACTTATCCTCATATTGTGAAGCCCCCAAATTAAAAGTATACTTTGGGGAAGGTAGCGGCACACACATCTCTTGTTTCCTCTTCTTGAGTTTGCATGTTGTTTTTGGCCTTTTTTGATTGTATTGAAGATTTGTTTTAATATGAAGATGAGTTTGCTTTATGTGCTACTTGTGCTTATATACGTAGGGTCAAGTTTAAAAACAAGGGAGCTGATATCATGAGATGCTTCAGGTGGCACACTTCCTTATATTTATCAGAATAGGAATTCCATTTAACTTGATGCAGCTAGGGACATAAATCCTCTCTTGTCTCCTCTTTGCAGGCAAAGATAAGGAACAGCAAAATTACTCTTAACTATGAGAAGTTGGGATACTTTTTGCATTCTCAACAAGAGAAGAGAGTGAAAAAGAGTAAATTCTTTATATAAATTAAGAAAAATAAGCCTATACCACAAACAATATGTCATGGCAAGTAATACATCAGGCCCTTTCCCTTCCACATTGGTTTGTATAGTAGACTATTCTGAATTCTCAGACCCAAACTATTGTGAGTGACCAGTATACAGTTTGGAAGGAGTTAAAAATACACTCCATGTTAATGACATTGATAAAAGGAAAGCCAATAACATCCATAATTCTTGAAACTCATTTAAAGGAAATAAAATAAATCGGATGGACAAGATGTGTGCAATTTATGCGGTGTGAGTAAACACAGAATAATCTCTGGGAATATGTGTCTTCTGTGACATCGTGGTCAAACCAGATGTTAGTTTGGTCAGTTTTAGGACTGAGTGGTCTGGGAATTACTTAGACATAGTCCCATATAAACTCTCTACACTTTTACCAAATATACACCTGAGGTTTGCACTGTTAAGGATTGCTGCCATTTTAAAATATTTTAAAAGGACAAAGCAGATTTTCATTGAAAAAATATGGCAGAGAGCCTGGCATGTGGTATAAGAACACCCTTATGTGGAATCATTTCATATACAGTAAACACAAGAAATTCCATGGGAGATTGGACCAAAGGCTCATTTTATCCAGTGTCTCCTCATAGAAACAAATCAGAACCCCCCTAAAAAAAACAAAACAAAACCCACAGGTAAGATAGAAAGGCAATAGTACCTTCCTCTTTCTATTTACTAGGAAAATTTATTAGAAACTTTTAAAGAAGCACATTATCTCTGGTTTTCTTATTTTCCACAAATTTGTCTAAAATTTGTATTCCAGATTATCCAAATTGGCCACTATCACTACATATTGTAGCAACCTGCAGTTTTGGTGATCCAAACACAAAAGTATAATTAGGCATAGGGAAATCTCTGGCATCTGGAAGATCACTGATCTCATTAACTTTCATGCAAAAAGGTGACTAATTTGAATGAAACATGTCATACCAGATTGGGTGCATGTGTGCGAATGTTTTTGAAGATGAACTACTTGAATCTTGGATGGCTAACAGAAAGTTTCACTGTAATCCTCGCCCCAAATCATCTGTTGCTCTTTATTTAAATTTGTTGGATGAAGAAGATATGGAGGAAACTGTTAAAAGGAGAAAAGAACTAGAACCAGATTTTCCATATGAGGGATTAAGACCTTTTGCTGTGACCACTTGCCAGGTCTAATTATAAAAAGACTGATTGGCCATAACACATGACAAGGTTGAAGGCAAATAACTGCAGCTACAAATCTTAGGCACTAAGTACAGTCCTAAGCACATCCAGTCTTGACTGATTTCGAAAGCTATGCAGGGTCGGCCCTGGCTAGTACTTGGATGGGAGAGCACCAGGGAATACCAGGTGCTGTAGGCGCCTGGAGTAGGAACTTTCAAGCCACTCCAGTATTCCTGCCAAGAAAACTCCATGGACATGGGATCACGAAGAGTCGGTCACGACTGTAACAACACAACACACACACCGCCAAGGAAGAAGTAGCATTCGACTTCAGAAATCTGAGTTTCCCAGTCTCTAGTCCAGAAAATGATCTCCTTCTTACCCCAGTGCTCATTGAGATCTGGATTATAGGGTAAAAATTGTTGATATACAATCCTGCATATGCTTTTTGTTCATTTCGTTAAAGCTTATTCAGCTTTTTGTGGAATATTTTACAGTAAACAGTGGGAAGAAGGGTACCATGCAGATTACCAGTATTTGACTTGGGAGCCCAAATGTCTGGGGTCAGTTCTGCTATTAACATTTTACACATTTGTGGGGATTATTTTAATTAAAATTGATTTTTGGAATACATCTCTAATGGCTACTTCAGTTGTTTCCTGGTTGTTGGTTTTTCTCTTCTACTTTTGTTGTGAAAGTAGCAGAGAGGACCTGATATCCAGGCATAAAGTTTCCCTCCCTTGCTTCCCTCTTCTATTTGTCAGAGACTAAGGAAACTAGATGGTTTGTGTGTATGTGTGAGAGAAAACATTTATCCAAGAATGGAGGACTGCTATGTTCTCTTGTAACCATATTTAAGCATAAACACATTGTAGGAAAAGCCTGATGCATAGAAATAACTTAATGCAACCCAGACCATTTAATAGCCATTTTAAAGGGGGGAGAGGGGCTAGTTCAATGTAAAAGACCTTTATGCCTTTTCAGTGTTTTTCCAATGTTGCCCAAGAAACACCTGCCATTAGACGGAAACTATTATTTATTTAAAATATTTATACACATTCTTCGGTTTGGACATCAGTGACTTTTTCAATGAAAAATTATAGTTTGTCCCTGAGGCCCTTGTTGCAAATAATGTACTGTGTAATGGTGGCTCAGCGGGCTAGAGTACTGAAAACTGTGGGCTACAAAAAGTCAGCAGCTCAGCGGTTCGAATCCCGGGTGCCATTTTTCGGAGTGAGCTCCTGCTGTTAACCCCGGCTCCTGCCAACGTAGCAGTTTGAAAGCATGTAAATGCAAGTAAATAAATAAGTACCGCCGTAAAAAGCGGGAAGGTAAAACTGTTTCCTTGCAGCCATGACGGCCACATGGCCACGGACTTGCACAACACTGGTTCTTTGGCTTGAAAATGGAGTTGATCACTGCCCCTAGAGTCGGACATGACTAGCATGAATGTTCAGGGGAAAACTTTACCTTTTTAATGTGTCTTTTGCATGCAACATTCATATACTAGAAATATGTGGCTATGCAGTGAATCTCTCATTTAAATTTGTTTACTGTCATTCAGTTCATGAGGGTTGCTTACTGGAGGCCCAGTTAGCAGTTGTGCAGCTGGTGAGTGCACAGTAGCTCTGTAACAGCTTCCACAATGGCCTGGTGGTTTTCCAAAAGTCATCATAGTTGCATTAGCACATTTCCCTCTGGTACTCTGGCCACACAGTCAGAAAATTTCTTGGTTGACTAGAAAGTGAGCTCCCCAAGCAGAATGGAGGAAGTTGCTCTGGTCTGTAGGAAGAGTATATATATTCAGCTCCCAGCCTTCTCCAATTCAGCCTTTGCCTAGACTTCACCCACTCTACCAACTCTCATTGTTACATTGGGCAGGTTATTTCTTAAAATAATAGGGAAATATTAATGGAACAGCATGGAGCAATTGACTCTGCATGCTTTAATTGTTTCATCAACAACTGATTCTCATCATGTCAAGTCAAAGTCAGTTTATTGTATTGTCTAAAAGCCATCACAATCAATAAAATTACAAATGTGATCAAATAAAATCAAATAAAACCACAGTCATAAAATAAGGGTCCTATTCATGGGACCCCTGGAACTTAAGTCATGGCTACCGGACTTCTTTTTGAGAGATAGAAACGTTTCACTGCTCATCCAAACAGCTTCATCAGTCTGAATACAGCTAGTGCGAGTCCTCCATCAGCTTTGACCTCTTGTCACCCTGGTCTGAAATAGGCTCTTGAGATGAACAATTACCTGAATAGGCTCGTTAGGGAGAAAATAGTATCCATAGCCTTAAGGTGAACTATGGCCTCAGGTGCTGAAACCTATCAAGAATGGATAGGAATAAGATGGAGGATATGCACTAGCTGTATTCAGACTGATGAAGCTGTTTGGATGAGCAGCGGAACGTTTCTATCTCTCAAAAAGAAGTCCAGTAGCCATGACTCAAGTTCCAGATAAACTCACCTGGATGACTGAGAATCTTCACAGACATATTCATGGGACCCTTCATTGCATAATGGGTTTTTGAATTCTAGAGGTAGTTAAGTACACAGGAGGGCAAGCTGGCCCTCTTACCCAGGTGCTATTATCTCACCAGAGATCTTGAAGTAAGGTCCAGTGGGGGTGTTCCCATCCTGGGTAGGGTGTATTTGTGTTTACAGCATGTCTTCTAAGTGATCTTATCCTCAGGGGGCACCTATTTTCAGTCATCCCTTTATTACCTAGCAATAGGCTAGGAGGTCATATTTGTGAACAGGTGGATCCCTCTATGGTTGGATCCAGTGACGTAAGCTACACCACATTGCTGTAACAAATCAGGCTGTGGCCATTACTTTATCTACCTTTGAGTAGTGTGTGTGTGTGTGTGTGTGTGTGTGTGTGCGTGTGTGTGTGTGTGTGTATTCTGTGGTCTCTGATATGGTGCACACGACCACAGAAACCGATACATGTCTTGGGTGAATGTTGAGAATTCCTGTTGGATCGTGCTTCATTGTGACTCTCCTCATTTCTCTCTCCCTTCACTTGGGTATGCTTCATGCAGCACCAATATATGCAATAATCTGTTAATGAAGGGCAATAATCTTTGCACTATACTATAATTTTTTCTATTATATTATTTCACTCTTTTGGTGCAATTCTTTGTATTCTTTAGCTAAAGCTTGCAAATCTACAGCAGTAAAGGTCTTTGAGCAGGCATTCCGGAAGCAAGGTGGACACATTTTCTAAATACTACTACTACTACTACTACTACTACTACTACTACTACTACTACTACATGCCATGGATGTGTGTCTACAGGCTGCAGAGGACTCTGGGGTCATCTAAGAGAAATCAGGTGAAAAGGTTACTGTCTGTGGGAACATTAGATGGACACCCAAGCTGGAGCAGCAAAGGTCAGACTCACTGTAATGTACAGCAAAAATAAACAGAGCAGTGGAGCAAATGACAGGCCATGTGTGAAACTGCTGTGCATTTAAAAGCCTTGGATGTTTTTTTCAAATGATATCTGGCACTCTGATTTTATACTGATTCATGGTGGTTGTAATTTTTGTGACCCCGTACCTTCTTCTCTTTTGTTTCTCATAGAACCATCCATGTATGGCTATCAGGGACATGGTGAGGGATTGCAGTGAATGTGGTGGACTTTCTTGTTAAATGGCAGTATTTTTGGTGGCAAAACATCAGATTTTTAGCTTCTGGGATTAAGTCCCACTATTTTCAAGGGCAGAGAGCTGTGGTGGAGCATATGCAATAGAACTGAAGAATTTAATGTTTTGGGTTATGAGGAAAATGACAGTCATAGAATGCTACAAACTAGGTTTATAGCTACAAACATTTTTGATACACAGACATTTATCTAAGAGGGCTAGAAATATCTGCTTATGGAAAAAGCACAATAGACATCTTGCTTATATATCATGTATACACATCACACAATTCTATTCTAGATAATAAACCTGTGTACCATTTATGTTTACATGAATGACTATTACACATTTTCTAGATATCCGCATTATCTAGATAATCAGATTTTTGTCATTTAATGCCAAATGGTTTCTCACTACAACATCATAACCCTGTAGGGCCCAACAGGTGTGTATTACAAGAAGGTGAGAAATGTGAACTAGGGATCTATAAAAGAATACATTTATTTCTAGTCTATATCCATTTTCACATGCATGTATAAGCCTATTTCATCCCATTTTCACATTACATTTACATTTATACTGATTTTAGAAAAGTTTAAAAGTTTTCAAGCTCAGATTGTGTAGATTTTAAATGTTTGTACTCAACACCTACAGAAATAATGTACATAAGTGTTTGTTGTGATGTAAAATAATTTCGTAATGAATTTTGTGTAGAAAAGCAAGTATATTACTAAACTTTTTTGGGGGGAAACTCAGGAAAGGATACTGTTGAGTGTCAGGAACTAGCAAAGAAGATACTCCTTGCTTGTGAATTTTTGGGACAGCTCTCTCTCTCTCTCTCTCTCTCTCTCTCTCTCTCTCTCTCTCTCTGTGTGTGTGTGTGTGTGTGTGTGTGTTGTGTCATTACAGTTGTGACCGACTCTCTGTGACGCCATGTCCATGGAGTTTTCTTGGCAGGAATACTGGAGCGGCTTGCCAGTTCCTGCTCCAGGTGCCTACAGCACCTGGTGTTCCCTGGTGGCCTCCCATGCAAGCACTAACCAGGGCTAACCCTAGGTGGTTCCTACTGGTAACAGATTTAGATGTTTGGCGAGTTATTTGGTCTAACCAGTGGTTCTCAACCTATGGGTCCCCAGATGTTCCTGGACTGCAGTTCCCAGAAGCTTCCACCACTCGCTGTGCTGGAAGGGGTTTCTGGGAGCTGCAGTTCAGGAACATCTGGGGACACACAGGTTGAGAACCACTGGTCTAACCCATCAGGACAATTTTTGCATTCAAATTATTTATTCATATGTCTATCTAATACTATAAGTAAATAATTATTTTGCATGTACATATTTATATTTTAATATGTCCAGAAAAACCAAAAGGTTCTGTGTAAGAGATGGGGAGGGGAGATTTTTCATTTCTTCCGATAGAGAACAGTTTGCATTTGGAAAGCCAATATTTCTCTTTTCCTTTCTTCTCTGCAAAGGTCAAGCTGCTTCACGCAATTATTTTTGTACAAATGCTGGTTTGATGTGATGTAAAAAATTAAATTAAATTAAATAACTCTATTTTCTTCTCAGCAATGAGAGTGTGAAAATTAGAGGAGATCTTTGGGAGAGGAAAGTGATTACACTCCTTTCCTCAGATGATTTCTGCTCCCCACTCTATTCCAACTCCAGCTCCTTAGCCCGTAGCTCAGCAGGGCAGGGTCACAAATACTTGAGGAAAGTGTGCAAGCATGCTGAATAGTGTCTGTAATTTCAGGAAAAGAATGAGCAGAAAAGGGACTGAGGGGGCAGATTGTCCATCAGGACAGTCAGTCCACGAGGTCACCCGGCGGTCAGAAGCAACTAATTTCAGCTTAGTCCTGAGGCTGTTGGCTCAGAGCTTGCTGTTTTCTCTCTGTCGTGATTTCAGCATCCTTTCCTCTTGAGCCTAACTGCATTTTCTCTCTTCTCTCTCCCCCCCCCACCATCCATCCCATGTGTTTCTTTTTAGAGAAGAAAAGTGTTTCTTTTACACAAAATCTATTTATTGGCCATCTATCAATATAGAGCAGACTACTTTGGCTGGTAAATTTGCCAGTGCCATAACCCTGAAGCTAACAAAAGTGTTTTTTATACCCTGGCTTTCTGTGGCACCATTGTAGAAACCTATATTGGCATGAATGTCCTTTTGGATGTTCATTCTCTCTTGTGATAACAAGGTTCACACGTAACCTTGGTAGCACAGCAGAAGCTGAATTGAACAGTTGTCATGTCATATGTTAGGGGCGTGGTGGCTCAGTGGACTAAGGCACCGAAACTGTAGACTGCAAAGTTGGCAGCTCGGCGGTTCGAATCCCAGGTGTCACGCAGCGGAGCGAGCTCCCGCTGATAACCCCAGCTCCTGCCAACCTAGCAGTTCGAAAGCATGAAAATGCAAGTAGATAAATAGGTACCGCCGTAAAAAGCGGGAAGGTAAAACAGTGTTTCCTTGCAGCCATGCTGGCCACATGGCCATAGACTTGCACAGCACTGGCTCTTCCGGCTTGAATACGGAGAAGAGCACTGCCCCTAGAGTCGGACACGACTAGCATGCATATGCGGGGGGAACCTTTACCTTTTTACCATGTCATATAGATTTGATCAGGAACCTCCTGCCTTGAAAGATCCTACTGTAGCATATATGTAAAAGCCATTATAAAAGTCCAAAGAGAAGAAAAATGTGTGGCATTATACTTAGTAATGGGCGGAGAGTCTGACACCTCTGGATGGGCTATCCCTAAATTGTAGTAAGTTACGTAATAATAATATTATTTCAGGCTGACCTCAGTACTTAGATATCATATATTACAGAAATGGACTTCAGTAAGATTGACCACTGGACCATCCAGGTTCGGATGTGTGGCTCATTAATTCATTAAGTTCAGCTAATGGAGGAAAGGGTCGGTTTGGACAGCTATCTTGAGTACATGACATAATGGCTGCATGCACTGCCTCATGTGTTGTAGCATATACTGCTCTGCCCTTAAGCTTCTTTCTCTGCCACAAAGATTGATAAAGTGCTGTCTATATTGGCTACATCCAACATCCAGAGGTCCAAAAGCAAATCCACCCCCCTTACACCTTCCTAATCCTTTGGCTCCAAATGATCTCTAGGAGACAGCCATGTTTTGGCCCTCAGACCCAGTTTTTTTTTAATTGAAGGCAAAGTGTATTAGGGATTTATCTTCAATTTTTGGAGAACACCTTGTGTGACAGGAGTTGTAGTTCAACAACATAAAGCTGTGCTTTTCTCACCTTTCCATCAAAGGAAACTTTTGTTTGCTTGTTTGCTTGCTTGTTGATTGCTAGTGGGATGTTCCATCATAGCTCATTAATGTCACATAGCATGAAGTTCAAAATAGCTCAGCTCAGATATTGTTCCGTACCCTATATAAATTTTCAGTAATTTTCTGTCCTCTTCCATATGTACATGAACTTGATTGACAAATCTACCAAAGGCCAAGTTATGCCAAATCGCTAAGATGCAGTATAAGGTGAATAGTAAATGTATAATAAATACCAAATTCAGCAGATAGTGGTAACCATGAATTTAAAATGCCACCCAGAGCTGTCTGTTTGTATGCTTTGGGCCCTAAACCCATCCCACCCAAAGAATTCTGGTTAGGAATTGTGGGGCACTTTAATCTTTTGATTACTGACATGTGAATTCTGTTTCAGTCAGTGGCCAGGCTGAACAGGGTCCAAAGGAATATACTGTAGTAGTGCAGAAAGCCCAAGTTCTATGTTGGCAAAGTCCAAACAAGAGTAGTTGCTTCAGAGAGAGAAGTCTATAAGCCAGGTAAAAATTATTCCAAGGTTTACACCAAAGTGTCCAATGTGACATGAGCTACAGAGGTCTAGAAAGGAGCTGCTAAGGATTAGAGTAATTATGATGATATACAACAGAGATACACAAACGGAGGCTTATGAACCTGTACCCCCCATAACCCCTCCTAGACCCTTATTGTATACCTTCCTCAACCTTCCTCCCTCCTACCTTTTTTCACTTTGTTCCCCCCCCCCCAATGCATGCAGTAGTCTGAACAATGAACCAGGTAAGTCCCATGCCCTTTCAGAAAGAACAGGGGTAGTCTGGAAGAACAAGCAGTGGAACATATTCTGGTCTGTAGAGCCTTTTCACACGACCCCTAAGATTCGCTACCCACTTAAATTCGAACCAGAGATCTTGGGGGTTCGTTGCTCTTCCTGTGTTCCCACCCCCTCCGCACTTCCTTGCTTCAGTCTGCGTGAGGGGAGGGAGAAATAAAGAGAGGAAAAAATGCAGGCTCACCTCCGTCTGCCAGTCGACCGCCCCGAGCCCCGTCGTCCTGATTCCTGTCTCTTAAAGGGGCGGGGGGCAAAAACAACAACAAACAGAAGCGAGGCGAGCCTGGCACTCACTCCTTTACATCCGCATCAGGAATTTTCACCTCTGGATAGCAGGTACCTGAAAAGTGCGCTGGGACTCGCTTAGGTGGGCGTGGTCGCACTTAATTTTCTCTAAACTCCGGAGCTGGTGGGGAAACAATTTTAAGCTCCGGAGCTGGGAGCCATTTGCCGCAGAGTTTAGGGGTAGTGTGAAAAGGCCCTAAGAGCCCTAAGTAGACAATCCAGGGTGAGATGCTCAAATGGTTCAATACAGCTTAAGTATCTATACTACTCTAATCCAGACTTTTGATCGGCTGGGAGGCTGTGTACAGATTATTACTACTAGTTCTAAATATTTTCTATTTCCCTTTCAGCATAGGCTTCCTTATGTAATTATATAGAGAGATGGTTGTGAATTGAGCTTGATTTGGTTTGGCCTTATAGTGAAAACCCTCCAAAATCAACTGATTTCATCATAAATACAAAGTACATGAGACTGAGAAAAACTGAACATGAAAAAAACTCCGACAGATTATCCCATACAGGACAGAGACCTTTAGTGCTTAGCACTTCACATTCTTCAAATAATATATTCAGACATATAATTTCTATTTTTATAACCAACCCCCTCATGACAGGCAGCTCTAGTTTGATCATCTCCATGCTTGATAGAATTGAACCCAGAGACAAAAGTACGGTAGGCTGTGCTTCTGCTCTCAAACGTAGGGAGTAGTCTACCCTTCTGCCTCAGTCAAAAGTTGTTTAAAGTGGACTTACTAAGTTTGGCTAGTACCAGTGTATAAGACTGTGTGATTGCAAAAATTGATTGAATTTACATTCATACATGTAAGAGTGTGAGTGAAAGTCCCCTGTTATTTTTACAGTTTATGAAAATCAGATACAGGAAGTTTAATATATGATCCTGAGAGGTATCAGAAGAAGTAGAGGTGTCTTCCTTCCTCTCTTCTACCTGGGCTTCTAACAAACATTGTATTTCTCACTCTGCATTTCTGCAAGCGACAGAAAAGAATTGGAGTGTTCTCTTGTAGACATTACTGGTGGCTCCGGAACCTTTTCCTCAGCTTCTTTAACAATACCAGTTTGTATAATTATTTTACTTCTTGACTGATAGATCTATATATATAAAAAAACACTGCAAAGTACATACCAAGTATTTTTTCATTTCTACTGAGTAAAGACATCTTGCCTTTGTATGTTTCAGAGCTAACCCCAAAGTGATGCAAGAGATTGTTGAATAATATCTTTCATGATGCTGTTTTATTTATTTTAAAGTAAAACGGCAGCCATTGTGGCCTCCAAGTCTGATTGGGGTGGCAGTGCCAAGGGAAGGGAGTTAACCTTCGCCTCTGTGCCATTTTCCTGATTAGCAGTTGCTAATTAGCCTTTGTCCCATATGGTGCTTGCATGTTTTATCCCATTACAGAAATTCCTTTGGCTGAATTATAATCAAGAAAATCATGGCAAGACTTCTAAGTAAGGGCTTGACTACATGTCGTAATATTCCTTGTTTTGTCTTGGTTCTTACCATGCTTGAAATCAATTTTAAAAGTAACCAACTACACAACGTACAGCTAAGCACACATTTTTGGAGGTTGAAATTAGTTTTATTAAAAAAACACATGAGGTTTTTAAATTTTAATTCAATTCTAGTCAACTTAAAAAAATAGTTTTGGCAGTGTGGATGCCTGAGCATATAGTGTCTGTTTAAATTTGCTGAAATGGGTACCAGGTACAAGGAGTTTTTGGACTACAGGATACCATGAAGTTCAAATTGTTCTTTCCCCCTATCTATTTTAGTCCTGCGTCCATCCATCAATGCCAGTTCGAAACTTATATTTAAAAAATTAAGTATTAAAAATGTGAGGAGAACGGACACAGGCTGCTGCTCCTGAAGTGGTCGCTCATACAATTGTGCTGAAACGTGCGGTTCTTGTTCCCTCAAACTCCTTTGGTGTACCGGCAAAGGTCCTCTGCCTTTGTGGCTTTGTGTCTTGCTAGGAACCTGCTCTGCTCTGCATTCCTCCCTGGACTGATGCCACTTTCTGGAAACTCCCTGTCAAACATGATACTGTCACCTCTTTTTCGGCTATGTGAAGCTCCTGGTGGTTGGAAGAAGCCAACTTCCTCAAGGGTGCACACACCAACACAAAACCACATGATATTATATCATTGTTTAAAAACCCCAAAGCAGCTATTAATTCAACAGTAGAGTTGTGCCCCCAACCTGAGCCATAGCTTCTAAATACTTCCTCTGCCGCCTTTGTGGGATCATGCAAAAACTGTCTTGAAATGTCCAAAGTTTATCATAATATTCCCATAAATAAGCATTAGTAGGCCTTATGCTGGTACTCCACAAATGACTGTGGCTAGTCAATTTGACCATGGCAGATGACTTAAACATGTTCTGCTAGCTGAAGTCTCCACAGCATAGATAACATGAGAATCGACACTATAATCTTCCCATTTAGCCTAGGATAGACGGTTGTGCTGTGGGTGGTGCTGACCTCTGATCTTCGTTTTCAGAGCAGAGGTGAAAATTATACACATGTATCTTCTACCCTCTCTGACCTTGGAAGGCAAATTTAGGATGATGTATTGGTCTGCATGTGGCAGTTGAAATATGGGGAAATCATCTTTTTTTTGGTCGAGGAGGAGGAGGAGGAGGAGGAGGAGGTGGAGGAGGAGGAGGAGTCTTGCTGCTTTGTTCACATTGTGCAATAATATTTTGCTTAACCTGTTCTCTTTAATTCAATTGATATTACTTATGGTGTATTAAGAAAGCTCTGACGGTAATACTTTTCCATATGGATTTCCACCCATGAATCATTTTAACTCTGGTGACTTTGCTTAATAGGGACCCTACTGGGAGTGGTGGTAGAGAAAATATTACTAATGAGTTATAGTGCAGCTCTTGCAGCATCTGAGCAGGCCTCCATTTAACTCCCAAATCCCTATGTGTCAACTATGAAATTTCATAGCAAAACAGCTGATGAAATGTTTGAATCCTCAGGCTAATTTGAACATGCCGGTACTTGAAAGATATCATTTCCCCCCCTTCCTTCTGTGATGTCTTTCATTTCTTTACCTCTCTCCCTTTTTGACAACAATGAACTACAAGGCAGAAGAATTAAAATTTGGGAGACCAGCTTGTTTTCTATGGTACTTCAGAACAGCTATTCCACCCTTCTGCTACCTCCTCCTTGCCTTTGCGAGTTAGAAAATTCTTCAAGCAATGGCTACAGTGCCATCTACTTGTTGCTTGAAGCTTGACAGGCATTTCTTTCCTTAAAATCTGTATTGAGCCTTTCCCCAGAGAGACAAAAATGTTTTTAATGCTTTAAAAATGATGAGCAGAAATTGTGTGTGAATACCATTACACCGCTGTATTACATCAGTTATATGCTTGGGACAGACAAAAAAGGGTCATGGCTGAGTCAGATATTTGATTACTTCCTGCTACTGGATGTCTTGCAGTCTAGGAGTTAGTACTTTTTTGGTATTCTATCACATCCTAGGAAGGGACTCCTTGAAATCAGACACTGCATAGTATGATATGGCTTTCCCAAGTTGCAGAACATTTTTATTTTATTTATTTATTTATTTTAGAGTATTTTTACCCCGCCTTTCTCATTGGAAAAGGACCCAAGGCGGCTTACAGTAATGAAGGATAATACACAGTCCAGTACAATTAAGAAATGTTCAAGTATTTGTGAACAAGGAGTTGAAGGACATCTTACAGCATTAATAGACAACATTACATTAAAGCAACATGGTTATAAGTAGTCATAAACACAAAGTCTATGTGAACCCATAGCCCATCATTCAGGGAAAGCTTGCATGACTGTGCCCCCCCCCCATGGGGGAAGGGGATGTTTAGCAGGCATGTGTATATAGGAAGGAGAGGCAGGGTCCAGATGCTGGAGCTTGGAAATGGTGCTACACTTCTCAGAACCACTCCATCCAGTATGCCTGCTGCCCATGCCAACTAGGGGGGTTTAGGATTGCACTGCAAAAAAGCAATTTACCCAGTATGTGGTTGTTGGTGATAAGGCCTTGGTTCCATGTAATTCTACTCAAAGCATCTTGTCTCTCATCTTCCATTATCCTGGTACCCAGAGTGTTGTAGTTGATAGAATGATGGAATAAGACTCAAGAGACCTGGGTTCAAATTCCTGCTCAGCATGAAAATTTGAGCATTGGGGTGGATCTGGTAAAATCACTCCTTAAAATTATCTCAGTTGCCTTGTCATTTCCAATTTGATGTTACATAACACGCACACAAACCAGACTGCAACTGCAGCTGCATGTCCCACCTGCTGTATCTGCATGACATGCTCTTTGGAGACAGTAGGCTCTTCTCCATCTCTTGTTAGGAAGGAGCTTACTTCATTTTTTACTTCTCTAAAGCAAAAAATATATGCTTGAGAGGGGAAGATGTCATTCCAAGATGGTGTGGTTCCAAGTAATGCAAAAGACAAGCTGTATTAGAAAAGCCACCTTTTGAAATATCTACAATAGTCAGTATTCAACATAATATAATATATTTTGTCAGTGTATCTAAGGCTAATTTATACAGGAACAATGGAATCATATTAAGACTGTGTTGCAGTCATTCTCTTTTTTTTCATAACTAATAATTTTTAATCTTTAAGAAGGACCAAGGGCATCTTTTAAAGTTTACCTTACCACCTATTTGAATGAATATGACAGGGAGAGTTAATAAAACAACTTGTTTTAAGGTTGTTGCTATTAGGAGTAAACACAACATACCTAGTTTTTATGTTCTGTACTTCTATTTGCCTTTAAAAACACAACCACAAGAACCCCAGCACCAATTTCTAACAAAAAGATTATGAATTGAGATGTTTGGAAGCAATTTCTGTCTGCAGAAAGTGTTTGGGACCAGCCCTGCCATTAATTCCAAATTATTTGCGTGGTTGCTCTTCATATGCTTACAGTATCCTGCAGAGGAGTGGTCCCAAGCTCCTTTTCCAAGTATGGGGGAAGAGGTGAGAAGAAGCATAAAAATCTCTACACAGCTGATCTTTATTTAGTGATGGGTCCAGGCAAAAGCAGGCTGATGGAAGCTGAGATCAAACTAGACAGGTAAAGTAATGATGGAGAGAGGCACAGATATTGGTACTGGCAGGCTTGAGATTAAAAGGAAAGGATTTGTGGGGTCTGAAAATAAAATAACAACAACTAGAATGGAGTCTGAGCTTTCATGTGAGTTGGTTTGCTGTGCAAATCTTTTGATAGGAAAGTCAGTGTTCACTTAACTCTAGGGAGGAATAGAAATGCTGGTGGAGCTGCTTTTATCAAGAAAGTTTTGTTTTGAGTTGCGGTGCTCTGACATTCAGGATTACTTTCCTCAAGGAAATGTATGTCCATTTTAAACCTATGAAATGCATTTCAAACATCATTAAACTGCTCCAAGAACTGGGAAGGAGATCACTTGGTGTGATATCATGAGACCTGGACATTTGGGGAGAAAAATGTCATGAGAATTGGACTATTCATGACTTCCACAGTCACCTTTTGTCAACTATATACTACAGATGGCTCATAATTTGTTAACTGTTGAAAAATGTTGGTTTTCACAACCGGAGCTTTTCATACCTCTTACAGTTTGTAAATTAATTATATGATCACATTTTTGTATGTGATCACAGGTTTCATTTGCATATCATAGAATCATAGAATCACAGAGTTGGAAGAGACCTCAAGGGCCACCTAGTCCAACCCCCTGCCATGCAGGAACCCCCATCACAGTGCTCCTGACAGATGGCCAGGCTCTGCTTAAAAACCTCCAAAGAAGGAGACTCCACCACCCTCCTGGGCAGCATATTCCACTGACGAACAGCTCTGACTGTCATGAAGTTCTTCCTAATGTTTAAATTGAATCTCTTTTCCTGTAGTTTGAGACCATTGCCCCGCATCCTAGTCTCTGAAGCCATGGAAGATATGATTGTTCAATTATGAATGTCTGCCTGAACTAGGTGTGTAGAACACTAATGGATTTCAGCTTTATTCAATGTATACTTTGGCCCTCTAAGCCAGTATGAAACACTTGAAAACTCATTTTCTTTCCCTTGGATGGAAAAGGAGATGCACAAACACTAGTACTTCTCTTAAAGAATAATACGTTATCTTGCCATAGTCATCATTTGCAGCAGGATTTAAGCTTCTGTATAGAGCTATAGAGTACAGTACATAGGGAAAAGAAGGTTGTAGTAGAATTTCATGGAGTCTTGTTCTTCTAATATGTTGTGCTGTCTGTGCCTATTTGTGTCTGTGAATACACACAGGTGTGCATATTAATAGGCTATCTCAGTACAAACGATGAAAATGAAGTAACTGTGCTCTCTCCCTCTCTCCCTCTCTGTTTATTTATAATGGCCACCATTTTCCAGTTAACGGTCTAAATAAAAGGGCCATTTCATATTAGATAGCAATTACCATCTCTTGCCATATTCCTTAATAACCCCTTATAAAGCAGGTTATAAAAGTCACGAGTAATGATAGCTGAGTGTGGGTGGGTGGCTTTCTTTAAGGAAAGCACATATACTAATTATGGCTTGTATGCACATCAGTAACAAACAAACAAACAAACAGGTTCTTTCCCCCTAGCTATCTATATTATCAGGGATGGTTGCATTAATTGATTAATCAGTGTAGCTAATTGACGAATTCATTGGTAGTGAGCTTGTGAACATTTTCCTTGATTTCCATTGGAGTTACCACCATATAAACTAAGCTCAAGAGTAATTGATTTTGGTTAATTGATTTCCACGATATATTGCCAGTGGTGTTGCTCTTGAGGATACCATGTTTTTCAAAGAAACCGAAATGTCTTTGCTTTTGAAGCAACTTCATTTCTTCTGCATTTTCTTCCAACTGCTGCTGCACTGGAGCCAGATCACAAAAGGAATTTTGAGGTGGGAAAATTTTTAGAGGGAGATCCTTCTCTTCTACTGGGCCTGGGATAAAGTTTTGCAAACGTGGCCTCGTATGTAATGTTCCTGTTAATCAAGTCCTAGAAGTAATTATTCCTGCATGTTTCTTCAAAACAGTGGGATGTTATTCAAATGGTCCATTTTTTATTTTGTGTTCCTATAAAATAATGTCAACCACATAAAAGGACTACATCAAGCAATACAGTAACATGTACATATTTCAAAGTCTTATATATGCATATCTCATATGTATTCTTCCTTTGCCAGTGCCAGTAATATGAGTGCAATCCTTCTGCACTTCTATGGATTCAGAATTCTATAGATTAAGATTATTAACAATTGAACATTGTGAAGAAGAGATGTCTGGTAATCGATGTTCATTTGCCCCCAACCCATAATCCAAGATAGTTCACTGTATTCAGCAAGAAAAAGTTGCTAAGGAAAAAACTGCAATGAATGACTAAGTCAAACCACATATTGCAGAGCATGACAAAACAAAGAGACTCACATAGATTCTTAAAAGTAGGGCTATTCACTCACAGTGTGAAGTGATATTTATGAGCAACAATATACTGTAGTTCCAGGGATTAGGATAGAGGTATATTGTGGACTACCTTTTCTGTTTCAGTCTGAACCCTTTAGAAAAGTGCAGAATCTGTTTTGTTCTTTTTTCGCCTTTTTTTTTCAAAGTCTGTTACTTAAGAAAGAGAAAGTATGGCCTATATCCTATCAATTATTCATGCTTATGTAAGTGCAGTAGCATAAACCGAAGCTGTGAATTACTGCTAGTTAATGAATTGTTACTTGTCTTCCTCCATGTGTGCCAAGTCACGTGACTGGCATGTGTCAGGGAATCCGAGCAATACTTGTTCACTAGTGGTACTTTGCCACTGTGATTTATGCCACTGCATTTATTGGTGTAAATAACCCAACATGATTCTCTCATCACTGGTGATGCTTTCAGGAGAGTCATTAATGAAAACAGCATATCATACAAATAAAACAAATCTCTCTCACACAAACCTCCAAATTCATGCACCTTGCTGAGAATTTGCTTTTCTTTTTCCTCCTTTAAAAAAATATAAAAAGATGAAGAGAAATGTGGGAGAAAATTGATGATAACTGCTGAGTGCCACTCGGATCCACAGGCTAGGTAGAAATGATGGCAATGTCAGTCTGATTTCATTTATACACTTTATTTTATTGAGAAATATTGAGTAAAATAAATTTCCTAAACAAATATTATAGCCTCCCCTATCTTCTTCCTAGTATATAGCTACTGCCCCCCCCTCTCATTAGTATGAAACAGAAAGGAAATGTTTGGTTGGAAGCAGAGGAATAATTGCAGATTGCTTAGCTAAGCAAACAGCGGAATGTGAAGAAATGTGTGTGTTGGGGGAGGAAGGATTTTTAAGAACATTAGAATAACAATGGGGCATTTCTTTAAAGCTTATGCTATTTGATCATGCTATTATTTTTACCGTTATTAATATTGCCTCTGAGGGCAATAAAGTGCAAGGCCGTAGATGGAATGTGCTGCCATTCTAGAATGGTCGGGGCGGGGGGGGGGGGAATATGAGTGATAAATTTCTTAGAGAAATGTCTATGGGTTTTGTGTAAGCCCCCCTTATCCACACCAAACCCATATTTCTACTAAGTTTATTTAGCTGTACATTTGTATTTATAAGGATGGCCGCATATACTACTGGTAAATGGGCTAATCTGTTTTAGCAATGTGAAACCTTAGAAGTGATGGGCAGGCAGGAGGCTTAAAATGTGAGGAGGCCTGACCAGAGCTTGAGAGCCAAACAAGAATTCAGTCTACAGGATGTTTTATTTAGGTACTTTTCACATCTTGGAATAAAATTCTATAATTGTATTCATATTCTCATTATATATACCAGTAAAAGTGTGTGGGGAGCCACTTTTATGAGGGGCCGGGCATTGTGAAAAGCATTTACGTACATAGTCTTTAGGACTTTATTCAGGATGTTAATATAGTCTCCTCTCCCTCTGTCAGGCTAAGGTACCTGCTAACGTAAGATGAAAATAGCTGCCCAGAATTGTTTCCCCCCCCCCACTCCTGTAATCACCCTCTCTAATTGTGATTTTAGAAAATGATAGGGACTGATTGGCAGGGACTGAATGAAGCTATGCAAAGGTAGAGGAGCTAGGGTGCTATTTGTAATCCCTTTCTGCTGAACTTCCAGCCTCATCATATATGTGTGGAGGTCAGAAGAGAAAAGAAAAGCAGTGAAGTATGAACATTTCTAATATAAGAGATGGATGTTTTGGTTTGGTCTGGTTTTGCTCCTTAGGTATGCTGCAAATTATTTCTCTGTATATATACAAGTGAATGCTTGCTTTTTTGTAGCTCTGTGTGTATAAGCATGAATGTCCATGTTTGTTGCTTAACCAACTGCAGTGGATGCTAACTACCATTTGAAGGAGAGGGGTCCAAAGCAAGTCTAACCCAATCATTTTGGCATAGGGGTTGGCATAGAGTTCATCTGTTGTGATGCCTGTGGCCAGCCGCCTACGTTTGGGTCACATTGAAAGTAAACTGCAGGTGTATTTGGGGTGCTGCTGCAAATGAGATCTATGAAATGGAGATAAATTATGTTATCCATTGTGTCCTCCGTGAATCCACACAAGGTGGGTTTCTCGGGCGCGATGCGTGATGGCACTGGAAAGAGTTCTAAGCAAAATATCATATCCGTTAGTCTCCGCCCCAGCATGCGTGCTCCCGAGCGTTCCCGCCCAAAGCCTCAGTTCCCTCTAACCGCCGCACTGGAAGGATCAGAAAGTTGTTCTCCATTAGTCTCAAGCTTTCTCTGGTGTTCTTTTGGATCGTTTATGGCCCAAAGGGCCCCCTTTAAAAAATGTATTCGGTGCAGGGGGAAGATCCCCCTCACCAACTGACATTCCTGCTGTCTTTACTGCTTGGGGGGACACTCATTCCCCCGTGGCCTGTTCGCACTGCCAGAGCCTTAGCTCACAGGCCCTGAAGAATAGGAGACATTCTGTTGGAGAAGTCTCTTCAACCCCAGATGGCCTCCGATTAGGCATCCCAGCCCGCTGTGGAGGTTCCGGAGAAGTCTTCTTCTAAACCAGCAAAAGCTAAGTCTAAAAAGTCGACTTCTACGGAAGCGTCGGTTTCAAAGAAATCTCCATCCCGGCAGTCTTCTCCCGATTGAGCTCATCGATCTGTCTCGGCGGCGCTGTCTCCTAAGTGTCGGAGCCCATCCCCGCCGGTATCGCTTTGTTCATCGGAATCGGCATCTCTTCCATCCCGACAGGACCACCGTACAGAGCTCACGAACCTGTTTGCCAATGCCCCATTGGCTCAATCCACCGCAGCTGCTCAGATCGCTTTGCCTTCTCATCAAGCTGCCTTTCCGAGTCCGTATTGGCAAGGCTCCGTACCGTCTTTGCCTTTGGTCCCAGAGGTTAGTGCTCATCCGGAGCCATCTGCCCGGAAGCACTCTAAGAGGCACACGGGCGATGTTTCTCCACCACCACCCGCTTCTAAGAGGGGCACCTAAATTAGAGAACATTACATGCATGATGAGGTAAGTCTGGCCCACAACAACTTTCACCAAATTTAGGGTGCATAGTACCCAAGCCAACTATCTTATATGGACCCAAAAGGCAAAAGGTCCCCTAAAAGGCTCTATCTATCTCTGACACTACAGTACAAAAATGATAATCATTTACAGGTTACTCTTCTTTCACCCAGGTTCTGCTGCCTGAGATTACTACCTTAGCCAGCCTGTTGATAGGACCTGCCCCCTTAAAGGGACATTCTCTAATTATTGAAAAGTAGGCCTGTGCTCCTGATCTTGTGAAACAGCCTCACTTCCAGGCATTCACGTGTTAATAGGGTTGTCTTCATCTGACTGAATAGCTCAATGAGAGGAACACTAGGATTTGGAGCCAGAGAGTGGGAGTTCTATTTCCCCAATAGTGCCTGTCCGATCTTGGGCAAACTACACAGTCCCAGAGTAGCTTCAGAAGAAGGGACTTGTACTCATTTATGAATACTGTGTTTCGGAAACTCTAGAAAAGATCAAAAGAGAGTGTGGTGGCTCGGCGGACTAAGGCTCTGAAAACTGTTGGCTGCAAAGTTGGCAGCTTGGTGGTCCGAATCCCGGGTGCTATGCAGCGGAGCGAGCGTCCATTGATAACGCCAGCTCCTGCCAACCTAGCAGTTTGAAAGCATGTAAATGCAAGTAGATAAACAGGTACCGCCGTAAAAAGCGGGAAGGTAAAACAGTGTTTCCTTGCAGCCATGCCGGCCACATGGCCATGGACTTGTACAACACTGGCTCTTTGGCTTGAATACGGAGATAAACACTGCCCCTAGAGTTGGATGCAACCAGCACCCCATGTGCGGGGGGAACCTTTACCTTATCTTAGGAAAGATCACTGTCAAGTCAGAATGAAGTTGATAGCCAGTGGGTGCTAATTTTATGTCAGCATTGAAGAAGTCAACCTAGTACTGTAGCTTGGGCACAGGTGGGTTTTCAGTGATTTGTTTCTGTGTTTCTTCCATACAGAAATCTGCCCTAAGACAAGTAGAGCCACGTGATGTTGAGCTAAGAACTAGTGTAAACTATGAATTCTTTCAGCATCTCTGATACTAGATCGAACTATTTTACTTAATTTACACCTAAAGTGGTGTTAGGAATGAGACAGTTTTGAATGTTGATATACATAAGTTTAATCAGCCCCTCCAATACTGTACTAATGTGCAGATTGGAATGTAGTTTCCATTAACTTCCACATTTCACACATATTCTGATGCAATTGACATTCTGTGCTCTTCCAGATAGGGCAAAGGTTTCACCCCCTTTCCCCAGGTCAGATGTGAAAAAATAGGAGTCTTACTGGGATATGTGTTCATACTACACTTCAGAGGGATAATGTATAGCAAAATACTGTATTTTGTGTGGGTGTCTGTCTACAGATCTTTATAGATCCGTTGAAACCCACTGGCCTATGGTTTCAACCTCATCAAAAGTGGAAAGAGCATTAGTCAGAAAAAGAATACCTAGTCAGGGCACTGCAAAGCAATGGGAATTTGGCTTTGGGAAGTTAAGGCAAGTAGTTTATTCTGCAGTGTGGTTGGGAGAAATGGCAAACTACTGACACTATTAATGACTATTTTCACTAGAACAGGACGTATCAGGACGTATTTGTTAATCTCAAACAGTCTCCAGTATGATATATATAGTTGATATAATTCTGCCTTCTTTTTAATTAACTATGATGCTTTAAAATATTGCAGTCACATATTCTGAACTCTGAAGTTCTAAAAATTACTGTCTTTGGAAGATAATAAATTCATATGACACACTGAAAATTTATGTATCATTAAGTGGGAAGGGATTTGAAAGATACAGATACAGATAAAAGAACAGTGACAAAATTCATTCAGAATTTAGCATCATTTTGGAACATGTAGCCACATGCTAATTCTCAACATTTGAGATTTAACTTTTTAAAATTTAATCATGGGAGATGTTTTCAATTTTTTGAATTTAAATCTTGTTCATGAATTTTAAGATCTCTTAATACTAACATTCAAATTTCATTCCTTGTTGAAAGAGGGGCACACAGAAAATTATGTTTGTTCTTTAGAAATCTTTTCAAGAAGAAATGTTTGAGGGTTTTTTTAATGCACAACATCTTCAGCTAATCTATTTTAGCATGCTTTGAGGTGGTTTTCTAGGCTGTTTTCCTCATATCATAGAAGGAGCGTAATTTTTTCGCTGCTTTTTATTTGCTATTATTGGAACCACATAATGCTCATTACAAATTTCATGATCCAGTGTGCCCCATTATGTAAAATATGCATTGACAATAAAGGAGCTACTGAATTCTGGGACAACTCAAAGTTGTATTGTCAGCCTACCACCCCATATGTGCCTGAATGTATCCCACATTTGAGAGTTATCAGTGATATCTATGTGATAGCAAATATCTTGGGGGAAACCAAATCTCATTTAATCACTGGGTAGATAGTGGTGAGGATCCAATTTCCAAATAAATGGCATACTGTAGCAGTCCTATCATAGGAAACACAAGAACAGGGAAGAAAAGGTCAGAGGACTGGTGGGGAAAAATATAATAAGAAAAATATTAGTGTTTCCTTATGAGGAAAATATTATGAGTTCTTCTCCTTCTTTTCAGCTTTTATGGAAGGAGATTCTGCCAGTTTCCTGAGGAAAAAAATAAGAAAAAGGAGTTTTAAAATGAGATTATGCACCTTCAGGGTGCCATTTGGAAGTTTTACTGTACTGAGATGACATGAGAGCTCTGGAATTAATATCCTGGAGACGCTTGAAACCTGCAATAGCAATTATTGTAGTACGTGTCCCTGGATAAATAATAGGGCCATTCAACTAATTAGCTCCAGTGATTTCAGCTCCCTGTAAATCCTTTCTCACCCAGCTATAAAAATAAGGCTAGGCAAACTTTTGGTAGCAGAAAGGAAACTTCTTCTGGGGGAAGCAGGGGAAAAGGAAGGAAGGCTTCCCCCTTTCGGTCTTAATTCACAATTGCCGTCATAACAATTGTGTGATAGCAAGGGTTGGAAATATTAACAGGCTATTATATATATAAAGGCTGTTATTAATTGCCACTTAGCGATAATAAAGCTATCGTGGAAAGTGCTGCCCTCACGCATGCGCAACGCCATTAAATTTTAATGGGAGGCCTGCGCATGTGAATTGACAGCAGATTTTTTTGTCCGCTGGCTGTAACGAATAGATGAGACAGTTTTCAGGATAATTTGCAGACTTCAAAGCACAAGAGAGACCGTCCCACAGAGATACAGTATTAGCTATTGCTAGGGAGGCCCAAATTCCTCAGAGACTTGGTTCCTCAAATCAGAATGTAATTATGTCCAAGTTCCAATGGACCTCTTTGCTTATTCTCTAGTATAGTCAGTATGTATCACACATCCTAAGAAAGAATGTTGAGAATAAGTTAGAAATTTGTTCATGGCAGGGATCTAGATAAGCTTGTATCAGAACTGGGGTGAGGTCCTTTGGACATTAACCCTGAAACTAGCTTTGGCCCCGAGTGGACAGAGTGTGCACCTATGCTGGCATAAAAAACTACATGGCTACAGGCATCAGGAAAGCGAGAAATAGGAAATTAAGATGGGAATGTTCTTCCATTGTCTTGCTTGTTTTGTTGTTTGCTGTCCAACAACACGCTGAGCTCATATTTAAAAGCTGATAGCATTTCAGTCCTTTAGCACTAGGATGCCTTCACTGCTACATACCTCGGTGTAGGAATGCGTCAGTGAACAATCACAAAGTGGAGCAAGCTAAATTTCCAGGATATGGGGGTTGGGGGGCCTGACCTCTTGACGTTGCCCATCCCTGGACTGGAGCAGAGATCCAATTAAAAAGGAACCTGGTTGAGCTGACCGAGTTGATCTAAACATTCTCAGAACTTGTACTTGAGAAAATCTTTTAG
>JAHTLZ010000111.1:12168841-12179498 GCA_023846285.1 Phrynocephalus versicolor | reverse complement strand
GGGGGTGGGGTGAAGAGGAAGTGTTTATGGCCCCATCTGCTGGCATTTTCAATGTGATGGCACTGAGTTTTACGACAGGAGCCTCCATTACAACTTCCTGCCATTTGGAGGCTAATCAGCTCATTGCAAGATGTTCTCACTCAAGCCATGAAGAGCTGCCCCTTTGTTTGGACAAAGAAAGTGACTGTATTGTTCAATAGAAGTGGACAAAAATGTGGATACTTTTATGCCAGTTGCAGCTGGTTTTTGACTTTAGATAAAGACTTCGAAAAAAACGGGTCCAGCTTCTTTTATCCTGTTAGCAGAACAATGCAAGGAGATGATAGTTCTTAACATTAGTTTTTTTTAATATTTAGAAAAAATATGCAAAGTCCATTGTGGGATTTGACCCAGAATTCTCTCAACATGTGATCACCATATGACTTTAACCCAGGCTGTGCTGTGGTGTTGTATGCATGTGGATGTGAATCCAGTGTTTCCATCTATGTTTCTCCATGTTCACATATTTATTTATTTATTTATTTTAGAGTATTTTTACCCCACCTTTCTCCTTGGAAAAAGAACCCAAGGCGGCTTATAGAATGAGGGATAATATACAGTCCACTACAATTAAGACATGTTCAAGTATTGAGGGACCTCTTACAGCATTAATAGCCAACGTTACATTAAAGATACAAGAGAACGTGAGCAATTAAAGAGGGGTACAGTTCCATGTAGAGTTATGAGTGATGGAAACTAACATTGAAAACATAGTGTCAATGTAAACCTGTAAGGTTATAAGTACAATGGACCCTTGTATAACAAGTAGTTTGACAGAAAATCCGCTTAAGGGAAAACAAATTCCGGAGATAGGGGGAAATCACTTAACAGAATCGCCTATGTGGCGAATCCATGCAACATAAAAACGGTTGTGATTAGGGATTAATCCATTTTCAATGGAATTTGTACAAAGGAGAATTTGTTTAACAGAAGTACATTTGGAATGCATTAATTCCTTTATACAAGATACCACTGTAGTCTATGTGATCCTGTAGATTTATATAAAAGACACATAATAGGTAGACCCTCACTCAGGGAAACCTTGCCTGAAGAGAAAAATCTTTGCTTGTTTCCGGAAAGACAACACGTGTTTTAAAGGTTATATTTTGCCCGATGATACCATTTTACAAACAAAGAAAGTTTAATTCAAATTGTCTATGTTTCATACTGTATTCCGTACCTACTAGTCTGATACCCATATGGATCACTGAAGCATCAGGCTACCTCAGTTTCTTTCCAGCACTGCCCTACTCTACGACTGCATCATGTTAGGGCCGAATACTTTGGAGCCTGGGTTCATTAGACAATCCTTGGATTGAGCAGTGGGTTAGACTCAATGGCCTTACAGGGCCCCATCCACCTCTTTGATGGATTACCAAAAGAATGCTGGGAGCGAAGAAACATGGCAGTTGCTGAAGATCTTGCTTCAACCACTAGAGCTTTTTAAATTAGGTAAAAAGGATAGGAGGCAAAGACAAAAGCTGCTGAATGTAGTTGTTAACAAATAGGACCTTTTAAAGGTAATTAATTCATAGTGATGCCATCAGTTATAAGCAACTTGTTGACACATTAAAACAACAAGAAAGGCATCCTGACATCTCAAAGACAGTGGCTTTTAAAGAAGTGCTGTGTTGTTGTTTTTCCTTAACAAGGGAGAAAAGAAAAAAGTTTTGGCACTAAGTACCCCCCCCATCCTGTGAACCAGGCTACCATTCCTCACAATATAGTCAACTTGTGTGCGTAGCATGGGAGGTATACAAAGAAATAAACCTGTTGTTCTACTGTGTAATGCATTCAAACATACTAAAGATAAATAGATGTGTGGGGTGGAGTTACTCCTCTGGACTGTAACTCACAGAATTCTCCCACACTGGCTCATCTTGGGTAGCATGGTCTAAAATACTGTATTATATTCCCCATGTGAGTTAATTATGAACGAAAATATTTGCATGTGACATGTTTATGGAATTTACTGACAAGGCACATCGTGATGTGATAGCAGTTTCAGTGGATTTGAAGGTTAAGCAAAATAAGATATAAAGGAGAGGTGTGTACAAGTCATGCTGACCACATGGAACACTCAGATTCAGACAGCACTGGGGTGGCCTTCTGCTTAACAGTTCTATGTTTAAAGGGCTCTCCTGGGGGTTCCATCCAAATCCAATTAAAGATAACATAACTTGAGAAGGAAGAATAGACAGCAGGGGGGCTATAAACACCTGGACAGCGGACTGAGCTGTTAGCAAACAGGCCAGATCCATAGGTCACTTGGGTACAGTCTTTTCACTGTGTTGAAGGTATATGCTGTATTACTATTTAAATTATCATAATTATTTCTAATTTGTACATCAGCATGCATATAAATTGGTATCGGTATGTATTGCATATGTCTCCTTTGGTCATGCATCAGGGGTCACTGCTTTACAACATACATTGTCATCATTCTAAAGGATTTCCCAAGAAATAAAAGCTTTGCAGCTGAACTAACCTAAGCTATTTTCTTCTTCAGTCTCCTGATTTCCACCCCAACCCCCATCTCTGTCTTTTTATTAACGACTCCACTGTGTAGTGGAGAATTACACATTGAATGGGGATTGTTTCCTCCTTGCATCTAAAAAGAGCTTGATCCATTCACCCCCTTCCCCTCAACACCTCCTCTGAGGAATACTCTTAATGGGCTCTGTAAATTTGGTTGAATCAGGGTCAGCCCCATGCATTAAGCTCTTTAATAGCAGGAAAAGATTATACCATAAAACTGTGCACTTGGAGAATTATCTTTCTTTCCTTCATCCAGTGCCTCTACAAGAGGAGGAAAATGGAAAGATGGGTTTTGAATAACCTGATTTGTACAGGTTGGTGGGACTCGGGGGTGGGGTGGGGCACATGTAAAGATGGAGCAGAGAGTAAGCAAGATGTGGACTATTTCTTGGGGAAGTATCATAAGGAGGAGAGGCTCCAGGGAAAAATGTCTTGGTTCCTAATGCAAATTATAGCTTTTATTTTGTTCTTTATAAACATCTGAGGAATTAAAGAAAACGTCATAGGAAAATTTATACCAACTGAGAGACAGTAGCATAACTCATGGGACAAATTGCCACTAATTAAAAATTAAATAAAGTAGGAAGCCAAGCATGCCTACACTAATTAAAAAGTCATGGGCATGCTTCGGTTCCTGGTCAGCACTCAGCTAGGTACCACTACTCATCTGGAACCCAATGAAAAAAGTGGTGACTTGCTAATTAGTGGTGATGTGCAAATTATGTACTTCTGCTAGTATAGCTGCACAACCGGATTTGAGTCATAGCTTCTGTAACTTCCCTGTTTTATTTTACTGGCATTTTTCTTCTTCAACACCAGCTCAATACATATGCGGTTCTCAAACAGTTAGGTCCTGAACCAGTGTTGTTCAGCATCTTTATGAATCACTTCGATTGATGAATAAAGTGCACGCTTATAATGCCAAACTTGTAGGGGTATCTAGTACATTAGAAGGAGGAATTAGAATTCACAACTGTAACAAACTGGAGAACTGGGCCAGAACTAACAAAATTGAGTTCCAACAGTCATAAATGTAAAATTCTGTGTTCCAGCATGAAAATTCATATGCACAAAGAAAGGATGGATAACATTTGGCTAGGCAATTGTAGGCTGCATCAGAAGAATAGTTTCCAAACCAAAGGGAGTAATAATGTCACACTGTTTTGCAATAGTCATAGAGTATCTCACTTGGAGTGCTGTGTCCATTCTGGATATCATCATAGTTTAGGAAGAACAGCAACATATGAAAAGATCCAGAGTAGAGATGGGCACGGCCAGGGAAAATGACGTTTTCGAGTTGTTGTGTGTCGGAGCCAGCCCGTTTCGTCTCGTTTCCGTTTTTCGCGAAATTTTTGAAAAATTTGTCGTTTCGTTTGTCGTTTTTTTATCTGTCGTTAGTACTGGTTTGGGGGGGTAGCGGGCTCCTGGGGGCACCTTGGTGGGTGCCTCCTCTGGCCCGCTATGAAGGGAAAGCGGACTCCTGGAGGCACCTCTCTGGGGTGGGTGCCTCCTCTGGCCTGCTGCAAAATGGCATGCATAGCCAATTGGATATGCATACCAAGTTGCAGTGGCAGAGGCACCTCTCTTTTGGGTGCCTCTGACTCACAGCATACTGCTGGTATAGTGCAGTCACAGTGCACAGGGGAAGGCTCCCTCTGGGCGCTCTGTGGTCCACTAAGAAGGGAACTGTACTTGCGTGTGTAGTGCAGTGCGAGTACAGATTTGGCTTAGGGTTAGGGTTAGCGCAAGGGCTAGGCTTAGGGTTACAGGTAAGGTTAGGGTGAGTTCGTGGGGTGCACCTCTGGGTGCCTCTCTGACCCACTAAGAAGGACAGTGTACTGGCGTATGGGTTAGGCTTAGGGTTCGGGTTCGGGTTCGGGCTAGGGTTAGTGGGCTTTTTATGCCCGACTGGCACATCCCAGAAGTCTCGGTCAAAACCTGGTCAAGTGGCCATGCAATTGGTGGAATGGCTCCCAAAATTTGCATGGTCCACTCCCATGGCCAGCCCATCATTGCGCAGGTGTAAAAAAATAAAAATAAAAATAGAATAAAATAAAATCAATGGAGACGTTGCAAGAAAAACCCACTGCTGCTACTGTAAAAATTCAGGCAGTTTTAAAATAGCTATTTTCGCATGTTTCTGTGGTGCTTTGGTGTGTTTTTGGACCACCACAATTTCAAAATAAATATTGCGGTTGCCCCATTTTGGATCCCCCGCCCGTATCGCGAGTTGACGACGAGGATATGCAGCCCAGGAGAGGAGAGGGGGGAGGCCAGGGACCCCCCCCCAGAAACCACCCCTCTGGTAGGTGCCCTCACTCAGGCAGGCATATTTTCGCCTGCTTTTTTGGCCGGGAATCGGTTTTTTTTTAACTTTTTTTCTGTGCCACTTGGCATCGCGTGATCGCTGCGATGCCAGGAATGACCACGACAAATCAGACCCAATTTTTCTTTAGTCGGTTCGAGTTCGAGTTCTGGCAGAGTAATTGTCGTTCTTCGTTCCGTTACGTAACGGAAACGAGGAACGGAAACGGAAACGAGGATTTCGCCGAGTTGTGCCCATGTCTAATCCAGAGGAAGGTAACAAAAATTATGAAGGGTGTGGAAGCTAAGCGGAGTAACAGAATACCTGTTTGTATAAATATTTTTATCCCACAGTTCTCCAAGGCAGTTTACATAATTAAAAGACAATATTAAATCAGCAGTGATATGCTAAAAAGAATAAGAAAAATACCATACAAAAAAGCAACACCAATGCATTTTCAAAGCAGGAAGGTGCAACAATTTGTTTAAAAATCCCAGTCAGGAAGCTGTTCACTCAGAGAAAGCTTGCCTGAAGTTAAAGGTCTGTATTGCTTGAAGAAGGATAGCAAAAACAGGACCGGTTTAGCCTCCTGTGGGTGGGAGTTCCAAAGTCTGGGAGGGGTAACAGAGAGGGCCATCTCCAGTGTACCCATTAAGTATAACTTTAAAGATGGCTGGACTATGAGATGATTTTAGTACTCAAGCTGGCTCATAAAAGGAGATGCAGTCCTTGTGATAAAGCTCAAGCCATTTAAGGACTTTATCCTTGAATTGAGCCCCAGAAATGGATCAGCAGCAGTGGAGCTGCTGTAACAGGGGTTTATGTGATCCCTGTAACCAGCCCCAATCAGCAGTTTGGCTGCTGCATTAGACCCTCTGAAGTTTCCTGACACTCGGAATAGAGCATTGGATATGTCTAACCTAGAGAAAACTAAGAGGTAAATATTTGAAGGGCTCTCATGCGGCTGGTGGAATGAATCTACTTTCTACAGCTCCCAAGGATAAGATCTAAATCAGGTGGATTCAGATTACAAGAAAAAAAATTCTACTGGGCATTAGAAAGAACTTCCCTATGATCAGAAAGAGTCCCCTTTCATAAGCAGCATTGGGATATATAAGATGGATGTCTTCCTTTGTTGGAGTTTTTTAAACAGAGGTTGCTCTGCTATCTGTCTGGGATGCTTTAATTATGGGTATCCTGTATCAGCAGAGAATTTAACTAGATGACCCTTATACTCCTTCCATTCCATTGCTGCTGTGATTCTACCTGTCTGTGTGATAATGGCCACTTTGGAGTGTTGTTTTTAGCTCCCCTGAATTTCTAGATCTTAGCCAGTTGTAGCCATTTCCTCTCTGCAATGGGATATTATTGGTGTGTGCTGTCCAGTGGACCCACTTTTAAGTGACTCTAATATGGCTTTCAAGATCTGTTAGATATTTAAGGAATGTTTTTTTTCACTTCCATATCCACTGTGAATTTCCATGGCTGAGTGGGAATTCAAACCCAAGCCTCCTAAAGTCCTAGTAGTCCATCACTCAATCCACTAAAAAGTGGCACACTGTAAGATCTCAACAGATTGGATGGATGGATGGATGGATGGATGGATGGATGGATGGACTGATATACCACTCATCTAAACAATGGTTGCAGATGGAAGAATATTATCATGAAGTGTAATTTGAGTTAAACCTACAATTAAGTTCTTAGTTCATAGGCAAATGGATAAGTAGTGCTTCCCTGTGTGCCCCCATCTAGTCCTGGAAGAGAAGGCAGTACACTACCACCACTTTTGCTTCAATAGCAGCGGTAAACAGATAAAATACTGCTCAAAACAACAGCTAAAAGTTGAACCAACTTTTAAGAAAAAGTTTTGAAAGTACAG
This sequence comes from Phrynocephalus versicolor, assembly GCA_023846285.1. NCBI lineage: Eukaryota > Metazoa > Chordata > Lepidosauria > Squamata > Agamidae > Phrynocephalus > Phrynocephalus versicolor. The sequence goes on along the minus strand of JAHTLZ010000111.1, from coordinate 12,172,734 downwards.
TACTTGCTGTGCAAGTAGCTTCTGGTTCCCCTTGGTCACAATGCCTCATCTTAAGGAAAAGCTGATTTCTGAGAGTTTGGCACAGAAGGACAAGATGGCCTTTAGAATACCTGAAATACTGACAGTCCAAAAAGCATTTTAGATGGTGAAGTTTACTAGAGGGATAGGGAGATAAGAAGAAGAGGGAAGAAAAAGCAGAATGAGCTTCTGAGGTTCAGCCACTATATCATCTTGTACTAAATCTACCTCCCTACTTTTTTCCAGGAATATTCTGTTTTTCTGTTTCCATCAATATCATTACTTGTCCTGACACGTAACTTAGCAGTGGCTTCCACAAATATTTGCACCGTTGATATTATTAGGTGCCAAGAAGGTCTAGAGAACAATGTGTTGAAAAATGCTGGAAAGGAACATCTAATTCCCCCACCCCAGTTGCCATGGTCCTAATATTTCAGAGAAATATGGTAGCTGTTTATGTGAGAATAGAGGATATACAGTAATGTTGCCAACTGACAACAGCCATATCCTTGTGTGAAAAGGCCTGGCATCTTGTCATATAAAAATAACCATAGCTAAAATAAAATGAATAATGAAAGATACCCTGAAATATATTTTGCCCAGAACAGGTAGAGAAGGAAGGACCTCAAGACATTTTTGGCTGGTCGGGAGTTCTCTCCCGGCTCTCTTTCTCCTCCCAACAACAGAAGATGAATTGTAGTTTCTGCAAGTTCCCAAAGGTGGCAATTCACCTTTTTAACAGACCACAGGTGGCCTTGTTTGGCTAATCAATAAACTTATTCTATATTCTAATAGATCACAGGCTCTCCCCCTACACTACGTAATTTAATACCCCAAGATACACATTTTTCTAGCAACTTCCAGTCAGTTTGGCGGGAAGCATTTTGGTGGTATTTCCTAGGAGGTTTTTATGTGCATAAAATTGGCAAACCACAAAGGTTGCCCACTCCTGGTGTGCTGAGCACCCATTAGTTTCTACTTCATAATACAGTACAGTGGTACCTTGTATAAAGGAATTAATTCGTTCCAAATGAAATTATGTTAAGCAAATTTTCCTTTATACAAATTTCCCATAGGAATGCATTGAAAATGGAGTAATCCCATTTTTATGTTGTACAGATTCGCCCATAGCTTAAGTGAATTTCCCCTATCTCCAGAATTTTTTATGTTGTACAGATTTTATGTTATACAAACTGTTTGTTGTACAAGGGTCCACTGTAATTATATTTCTAAAGTCCTTATGAGTGCCGGAGACTGTGCAGCATGTTCCTGGTCGCTCTTTCAGTCAGCCATGAACACTTTCAGGATCGTCTGTTCTTCTTTCTTTCCTGCCTACTTGTCCATTTTGAGAACCCCAATCAGCATTCTGTGCCCACTGAGCAAACAGTCCAACTTAATTATGTAGTTTTGTGGGCTTTCCTCTGTACCCTTCAGGCTTTTTAAAATGAATGTTGGTTGGCACAAATTGTATGCATGCATGTGTGTTCATACACACGTGCACGGATAGCGCTGTTTTGTTTTCTTAAGGACTAGCACTGGCGTCTGGACTCGACAAATAGTAGGAATGGGATTGAGGTCTAAATATTGGGATGGAAAATAATGTCTATGTTGAAGAATGTTCCTAGTAGACTGGTCTGATGCCTGACACCTCTCCTGCTCCTTTTTTCTTTTTGTTTCTCATGCCCTCAAAGCAGTTGGCACTGGGTATGGTTCAACATCTGGCTCAGAGGGGCAGCTAGGCACCAGTGCATCAACACTCCGCAGATCTTTTCAGAGGGGAAAAGGAAAATTAGCCTAGGCTTCCTGGTGGAGCAGTAAACTCAGCAATTCAAGCCTTCGATCAGGCCTGTAATAGCTTCAAGGTGGGAGAAGGGAGAGAGATAAAAAATGGTGAGTGTTTAAATTGTTAATGGGTTTCATGTTCTTGTCACTGTCAAAGGTTTGTTCCCCTTTTATAAACTCATAGTTTTTGGCTGACATTGCCTTTATGTGAGCTATCAGCCAGGCAGTGATGGTGTTCTCGTGTTAGACCGTTACTGCTAGATTGTATTTGCAGTAAAGGAAGAGAATGGAGGCTGTAAATCCTAAGACTGGAGATTTAGGGTCCTGCTAAGCTGCAGTTTTAGTCCTGTGATCCAAGGAAGCGCATTCCCTACCAGTAGAATTACACCCTTCGAAACATTTCTCTTCCCATCACTGATCAACAGTATCCATGGGTCCAATTTCCCCCCCAAAGGCAATTCATAGAGCTAATTCAAGTTAAATAAGATGATGAGGAAGAGGCCCTTTCCATGCAAAAGAAGCCCATATGCAGCTGCAGAGCACCGTTCAGTCTTTCTCTTTTAAGGGGAACATTATCCTATCAGAAATAAAACAGCAAGGTACAGTAATCATAGACCAAAATAAAACAGTTCTGAGCTTTAGGATGAGAACAGAATTCAGCCATGCTAAACTAGAATGGGTGGGGAGTTATACATAGAATCATAGAATCATAGAGTTGGAAGAGACCTCAAGGGCCATCCAGTCCAACCCCCTGCCATGCAGGAACCTCCATCACAGGACTCCCAACAGATGGCCATCTAGCCTTACCTTAAAAACCTCCTCCTCCACCCTCCGTGGCAGCATATTCCACTGCCGAATAGCTCTAACCATGTTCTTCCTAATGTTTAAATTGAGTATCTTTTCCTGTAGTTTGAAACCATTGCCCCGAATCCTAGTTTCAGAAACCATGGAAAACAAACCAGCCCCCTCTTCAATATGACATCCTTTCATATATTTAAACATAGCGATTATATCTCCTCTCAGCCTTTTTGTTTTTTTGTTTTTGTTTTGTTTTGTTTTGTTTGGTAAGGCTAAACATTTCCAGATCCCTAAGCCGCTCCTCATAAGACAATTCTTCCAGACCTTTAACCATCCTGGTCGCCCTCCTCTGGACCCATTCAATGTTCTCAACATCCTTTTAAAATCAAGGTGTGCAGAACTGGACACAAAAGGGATCTCCTATCTTTAATAATGCTTGAAAAGGTGGTGTGAGGGGCAAGATGGAAAATTTCAAAACTGAAGATTTTAAAGTCAAATTCTGCTGTAACCCTAGTTGTTTATATAGCCAAGTCTTGATTTTGTACTAGGCTGGGTCAAGGTCCTCTGTAATTAGTCCAAAGGACTCTGTTCACATTTCACAGTTCTAGAGCAGAGCCTTGGCACCAGCCATAGTGCTGTGGCTGAACCCTAGCTCAAACATGGATGGAAGAAAGATTAGCTAAATATATTCTTCTTTGATGCTGTATTGGGTGTTTCACTGACAATGCAGTTGTCTTAACATAGTAATTTTCCCCCTGCCCACAGAGAAAAATTTAACTACCAACGGATAGTTATTATTTTCCTATTAAAGCAACTTAACAGGTAAAAATGGGATATAGGGTTATGCAGAAATAATGGTTAAGAAGTAATTGTTTCTCATTGATTCTAAAAAAAAAATTGGGTATGAATGCACTGGTCTTTTTAGTTCACGGTGGTGCAATCTAAGTAGAGTTCCTTGAGGATTTGGGGAGGAATGGTGTGCTGTTTGACCTCAAGCGACCCTCTGGCTCCCCCTATTGTCACCTGAACATTTCCTCTACTTCTCTGCAGAACGGCAGGGGAAGTAAAATTATTATTTCGGGCCATGCTAGACTATTGCTGATGCACTGAATCACTAAACTTTGTTTTTATCAATATCTTTACCTTGGGTATAGTGGAGATTGAAAGAAATGGCAATAGCCATGGTTTCAACTGGGACTTTACACAAAGGCAAATAATAATAATAATAATAATAATAATAATAATAATAATAATAATAATAATAATAATAATAATAATAATAATAATAATAATAA
>JAHTLZ010000111.1:12136847-12160338 GCA_023846285.1 Phrynocephalus versicolor | reverse complement strand
ACACACACACACCTCTTAATTCTCATTTCCCCTCCTCTCCATATATCTATGCAAAGACTGTAAGCCGAAAAAGTGCACAATATTTTGTTGATAGTAATTTCTGCTAGGATAATGTGTGGTCCTTTTTTCATTGTGAAATGGGAGACAACTGGATTTTTGTTTGAGGTTTTTTATCAGCTTCTGTGTGGAGAAAGAGAGCAAACATTTTCAATGGCAATTCCATATATTTCAGTGAATTCTGAACAAGACAGATGGAAAATATCTGTTGAATGCATTATACATAGTCTTGGTGCGTTGAGGGGATTGGATTTTGTGTTTCTTGTTACCTGCTTTTCATGGTTGGAGTTCATCATTTATCTCTCCAAGCTGGAGACAGGCAATAGTTTTTAACAGATCTAGCCCTAACACTACCCCAGGCAGCTAATTTTTGGTGTCATGAAAGGGTATCAAATTGTTAGCTATTTAATCTGCTATTATATTTTACTACCAGGCTAGGAGAGAGCTGCTTGTGTGTTTTTCTGCCTCATGGATCAAAGTATTTTGGCTGGCTTTGGGTGCTATGCAGTTTGATGTGGGTTATATAGGGAGTAGTGGTGGCATTTGCTGTTCCACCTCAGGCAACAGAATATCTTGGGCCAGCACTGACTTTTAAGAGAATACAAAGCAATATAATAATGGCATCCTTTTCATAGTATGCCCTTTAACTTGCTTTGTTGTTTGGTCAAGCAGATTTTACAGTGTTTCATGGGCTGAAGTGAAGTCTCTGTCATACCATGCTTCTCCCCAATGCACCCTGCTATTCCAGCTGCTACATCTGCTTCTAACTTATAATGCTCAGTTAGTAGAATATAACCAACCATAAATGACCCTGGCTAAAAATTGTTTTATTCATGAGGGATAATGTTTACAACTATGGTAAAAATTAAAGATGTTGTGAGCATTTGAAATATAAGTATTTGAAAAATGAGTATTCCCATTCAGATTCTCAGATACAATGATACAACAATGCACTGCTCGCCTGATATATCCAGTTGTCTCACGTTTCTTGCTCACCTCAAGTCTGTGTGCTCCCAGTGTACTTTTCCCTGTCTCATGTTCTAGGGGGCTAGTGAGTTATCTATGGGCAGGGAGGAATTACAAACAAGCAATAACAGTAGGTGCTAATGACGTGCTTAGTTGGAACAAAATAAATTATATTATTTGTATAATTCCAATGAAGAAAAGGGCCTCTGGTTTGACTCAGGCATATGCAGAGTTCTTATCATGCTGAACTTCAGAATGCTTTTGCTTTCCTAATGAAAATACAATAGTAAAGTAAATAGTTGACCATTTGTTAGTGATACCTGAAAATCTGCTGATTGAGGGCTCATCATCCTGCCTATGTTGTGGTAGGCTTCAAATGTTACTGCCACAGCAGAATGCATCCATTGGCATTTGTTTGGGTACATGAGAAGATTACTCAAAATCGCCAAAGGTTAGTGGTGAGGGCAACCAAAAATAACACAAAGTAAAGCATTTTCATAAATTGCTGCCCTTTTCCCCCTAAGATGACTGGGTTTTCTTTTCACCTAAAATGGATGCCTAGATAAAGAACAGTATGCCCCCACTGCATTCTCCTGCGCAGTGTGAAGTTTGGATATCTCATTTCTTGCCTTATATTGTAATGACTTTGTTCTACATTCATACATTAGTGTATGAGAAATGGCAAGCCACAGCCAACTTAAAGAGAAAGAGTATAGGCTAAATTGCAGGATCTGAGGAACAATGTGTGTGCTTTATTGACCCCTTGGGGAATCAGGAGTGTAGCATAATGCCTACTCAGATACAATGCCATTGCCAACCAGATGGTGCCCTGAAAGTCCAATGTTCAACCTGCTAGGTTTGCAAGGTAAAGAAAACATTATTCAGGAGGCAAGGTGCTGGATACTGGCTGCAGGAGCCCCAGTTCAAAATACTGTATACTTATTCTCAGGCATCTGATGCACGATGAAGAAAATACTTTTGAGAAATTCTAAACTATCCTATCATTTTTTAAAAAGAGAAATGAATCCCAGATATGTTGGACTTCCCTAGTTCTGTCCTTTTCATCAGTTTTTCCAGTCTTATGACATCCTGAGATGGGAAGTCCTTAGAATGTACAGTACTCTAAATGCAGCTATACCATAAATTTATGTTAATTAATTAATTAATTAATTAATATTAATATTACATTTATATTTATATTTATATACTGCCGAACATTATGAAGGAACTCTGGGCAGCTCCTAAATCCTATACAGAAGTTGCTTTCCTCACTGCTTTTGTACACTGACTTGGCATTTTGCTAGGTAGCTTCTTTTCTTTTACGTGCACGGAGGGTTACACATTTTGAAAGGAAATACAAGCTTCTGACTTTTGCAATGCTCCCATATCTCCTTCCATCTCCACTATCCACATTTTTTGCATAGATGTCTGTGATGGGAAACCGTCCCATCTGGAACTCAGCACTGTCTTGCTCCGTTGAGGTTTGAGATCTTTGTGGAGTAGATAACACTCACAGTTCCTCATGCACAGTAAGGTTGAGTGAAGTAAAGAGCGTTGCAAGGCTGGCAAGGTTTGTATCAATCTTTAGGGAAGTCAAAACCATGGAGAGCTCCCTGTGTCCCTTCTGGGTAGAGTTCTTCTTTGTATTTCAACTGTAAAGTATGTTTCTCAGATGTTCTTGCCAAGTATGTTGAGTGTCCCTGCTGTGCATGCTTAGTTTCGTATGATCTCTAAAGTGTCCTTGCCTCTTTTTGTTCCTGTTAGCATAGGCAGAGAAAGAAACAAGAACGCGAGTGTTGTGTTGGGAGCACATGTTAATTTGACACATTAATGTTAAAATAAGGTAAAGTCGGACAAGGCTAATAGAGCCAGTGTTTTGCAAGTCTGCAACCATGTGGCCAGCATGGCTACACGGAACACTGTTTACCTTCCCAGTTTTTATGGTGGCACCTATTTATCTACTTGCATTTACATCAGATGTTAAAATAGTTCATTTCATATTGAACAAGAGGACAAACTATTTGTTAATTTGATTTAAAAGAAACAGTTTTGACAGGAAGATGTTACTCCCAAGTTCTGCCTGTGCTGCAGTAAGGAGGCATTGGAGGAAGTATCAAAGGTTTCGAGCCTTTCTCGGACTATTGTGTGCTCTTTGTGTTGAGGTCCATGATAGACATATAGCGATTTCCCCAGCTGCTGGAGTGGTGATTGCACAAAATTCTGTGATCCAATGAAACCTTAGCCGAGGGGTAGCTTGGAAGATTACCTTTAAGGAGGAATAAACAATAGTGTGAAATCATCCATAATGTGGTTCCCATGTTCTAGGTATGTTCTTTCAACTCATTCCAGACTCATTAATGTGTAGATGGCACAGGTATAAAGAACCACAGCACACTCAAGTGGGGCAAAATACCCTTTTCAACATGTGTTATCCCTTTGTGTGAGGGGATTTTCTGCAGGACCTCTCAACTGCTATAGTTGTGTCAATCAAATAACTGTGAAAACTGATTTAGTCATATGACCTCATACACCTACTTGCCTAGGATTAGGTCCCACTGAAGTAAATAGGCTTTGTAGATGTGAGCAGGATTGTATTCATTATCTGAGTTTAACCAAAGAGAGTCCCTTACACTTAAAAGTGTCTGGTTTGCTTAACTACAGGAAAGAGGCACAAAACCCCAAACTAGTTGCCTGTTACTTTTGTAGCAATGTCATATATACAGACAATATGCATTATCGCTCAAATATTTTAAAACTCTTTTCCATTCAAGCCTTCCTTTAGTGTTAGGCTGAGTTATAGTCACAGTCTAGAAAGATTTCTTTATTTGACTGCAACTCTAGCTCCCATCAGCTTTGAAAAGTCACTGACAATGCAGACTGGAAGATTGTGGAAGTTGTTTTCTGAAAGAATAATTTTACCAAGTTCTTATGATTAAGTAATAACAACAAGCTCTAATAATTAAGTAAAGTAAACTTCACAAAAATTGTGCTGATGGGGGATGATGGTCATAGGCTAAGAAACCAGGCCTATCATAAATTCAACACCAGCCTTCTGATTGCTAGCTCAGACTCTGAACTCCCCCTCCTACAGAAGCGCATACCTAGTGTGAACCAATTTGCCAAATTGATGGCTTTCTTTAAACAAGATTTCAGAAGGGTTTGAGAGCTATGTTTCCTGTGGGATAGATTATACAGCACCAAGGGGCCTGGAAGAAAATGCATCTTCTCCCTAGCAGGTATCTCTCTCGAAAGATCTGTGCCTGAAATGGCAGCAGGCTGAACAGAAGGAGCAGAATTTATTTGGAAATAATAGTAACTATTTGTCGAGGCTCCTCTCATACACACCCCACCCCTGGGGTGAAGATCTGGAGTTAATCATTGTTCTTCAAAACCATGAATGATGTTCCATGTGGCTCCCCTACACAGAGAGCATCCCGGTGGGAGTGCTACTAACGGTAATTTTGTCAGGCACTATCAGCAGTATTGAGCCAACCTGAACAATCCGTTACTAATCCTTTTCTCCTGGTGACATGACCGGCAATCGATGGTTTCAACAAGCCATTGAAACTTCACCAATCAAGCAGCCATCAGCTAATCCGATGGGTTATAGCCCTGCAGGTGCATGGCTGAAGGTAGAGGCCTAGGCAGGGGATATGAGGAGCTGTGTATGAATAGAGGACTGCATCAAACTCATGCATCCTGATTAATTTTGCAAAAAATGTGTGACCACTATTAGGTTTGTGGGCTTGCCAACCCTACCAAGACAAGAAGTAGAGGAGTTCTTGTTTTTCATGTGCTTTGCTTTTATTTCTCTGGAACACTTTATTTTTATTTCTCAGGAAAGTGCTCATTTTGCTGAAAGAGGGATGTATGTGGTGAAAGTGAGAGGTCTGTTCATTATGTTGTATCTTTCCCTTGGTGTCACTTTTACATCAGATAGATATCAAATCCCAGCTCAAAGATCCTTGTTTTTACAGCTGTGGTACTGTACAGCTTCCCATGTTGGATGGGTGGATTACCGGGAGTTGTACTCCAAAAATATAATTTGTCAAAGCTTTTGGTAGAGTCAGGATGGCTCTTGCCTGTGGTCCATTATGACTGGCAAGGAAGGCAGCGCACCAACCACTGTTGGGTAGAGTGGGGGCTAAGAGTGGATTTCTCTCTCTGACTGAAGTCTTGTTGCTTATCATAGTGTGTCACAACTGGAGTAAGGCCATTAAATCAGTGTGCATTTGTTGAGTCAAGTCCTCAGTAAATTCCAATGGGTCTACTTGAGTTCCAGTCTATTACACTAAGGATAGCTATTACATTAAATCCTTATTGCATTCCCCCCTCCCTCTCTCTCTCTCTCACACACACATGATGTAGGCAAGCATTAGCACATACACTCAGAGAGAGGCCCTTATTTTCAGTAGTGATGCAAGTCAGAGTTGGATGGCTGGGAATAGCCTGAGCTTAAAGTCAGCCCCCCCCCCCGCCCCATTATTTTAATGGAGGGGATGCCACTGAGTATCGATAATATACAAGGAGACTTGTGACAGAACTGTTATGTGTTCTAGCTAGTCTTTAACTTCTGTTCTGACAAAGCATGCATGCTTTTTAAAGGGGGGGGCATAATAAGACAGGGAATCCATCAAATGACTGTGTGATGGGAAGGGAATCTGGGGCCAGAATTTAACTCGTATAGACAAGAATCACCCTCTGGGTCTGATGTTTCCCACCTTTGACATAAAAAGGAAGCTGTTGGGGACACTGGGGTGACTATTTGGATATGATTTTACCACCTCTGACTAATGTCCTAGATTGCGTCTCATTTTCCCCCATGGAACACTGGGAACTGCTGAGACTTGAACTGCTTTGTACCTATAAAGCAGCACCACTTCATATGCAGTTCCTTCCCTCGAGCGTTATTGGTATAATGTTGAACTATGGAGTAGGAACTGACAATTTATGCTTGCAGTTTGAATATTAAGACCCTTATTCAGCTGCGTTTGCGAAGCACACATGGTGTAGCCAGGCAGCTGGAGGAAACCTGTTTCAGTATGCTCATAGCTTCTATGAGCCAGGATAATTACCATATATACTCAAGTATAAGTCGACCCGAGTATAGGTCGAGGCCCCTAATTTAACCCCCCAAAACTGGGGAAATGTATTGACTCGAGTATAAGTCTAGGGTGGGAAATGCAGCAGGGCCTGGCAGCTCCTCCTTTGAAAGATGGGGGAGTGGTGTGTGATGTTTAAAATGACTTCTAACCACTGACCCAAGCACTTGCCAGGCCCTTCTGCATTTCCCACCCTAGCCTCCCCTGTGATGCAAAGGGGGGTCAAGAGAAGCGGCACACAATGTTTAAAATGACATTTAACCACCAGCCCAAGCACTTGCCTCGGTGGCTAAAAGTATTGACCCGCATATAAGTTGAGGGCCCCTTTTTTCAGCCCAAAATTAAGGCTGAAAAACTAGGCTTATATTTGAGTATATACAGTACTTGATCATGAAAAGAAACATTTGTATGGCATTTGAACTCTTTCCTCTTGATGCAGCAAAAGAGAATTTGTGACAACTTTCAGTGCAATCCACCAGTACTGTAGTTAACTTTGCAAAAATGTCTCTCAAATCTTTAAACTTCGCTAGGCTTCCCTCCCCCCCCCACCAGTTCAGAAGCTGCCTGTCCAGTGCCTGCTATGTGCACAGCTGTGGATTGTCAGGCCCATGGAATGTTTACTAATAAGCTTGGTCATTAGGGCTAGTCTGTGATGAATGGACTGGAGCCCTCCTGTCTTAATCCAGTGTATGCTGAGACAGTTTGTGACCAGCAGCCATCAGAAGAGCTGCCTTGTTAAGGGTTCCTGTCCTTGAAATCAGCTATATATCAGCCTGGTTGATACCCTGGATTATTTAGACTTCTTGTGGCATGATGAATTGAGCCAATTGATCTGTCTTTCATCTTTATTCTTCTTGGTGACTTTGCTGGACCTCAATCCTTTTGCTAAGCCTTTAAAATGCAAATCATTCTAAACATTTGCATTTTTAGCATCCTTAGCCATGTCTGGAAAACTGAAAATATATCAGTATGTATTTATCTATCCTTTTGTAACCCATACATCAAGATATTCAAGATAGTATTCAAAGGTTTATCCCACTTTATCCTAACACCTGGCATGTACAGTAGGTTTGGCTGGAGGATTTGTGACTTGCTCATGGACAAGCTATGTACTTCCTTGCTGAGCAGGAGTTTGAGCAAAAAAGCTTCAAAGGTCAAGCCTACCCAGTCATTTAAATTTAATCCTTCTTAAGCCTAAATTGTATTGAAAGCTGAGTAAACATGAATGAGCTAGAACATTGAAGGTTCTCTTTTTACTGCAAAATACTTATTATTCCATGGATAATGTAAGTAAAAGAAAAGAGAGAGACAGCCTGGAGATTAGCAATTTATAAAGTATGTGATTTAAAAAAATTATGAGGCTACTTAACTGGCAAACCACTCCAGTATCCCTGCCAAGAAAACTCCATGGATATGGAGTCACGAAGAGTCGATCACGACTGTAATGACACAACACACACACACACTTAGTGCCATGTCGCATAGTGCGACAGTTATAATAACTATTAACCATAGGCCCCTTAGCAATTCATGTTCTGTTGCACCTGCTTAGTGATGGTTTCTTATATAAATGTTGCCATGTCTGTTTCACGTACAGTAGGACTTTTGTATCTGGGGGGATGGTTCCAAGCCCTCGCCCCTATCAGATGGTGGAACATGTGGATTACAGTGAACTCTATTTTATTAGTGACCTATTTATAGCATGATATCTGGCTCCAACTAGTGGCCATATAAAGTAACATCATCCTTTCAAAATATATATTTCTAGGTTTTTTATTTTAATATTTTTTTAATATTTTCAGTCTTTTATTAAGTGAATCAGCAGATACTGATCGTACCGGCCCTACTGTAGTTCACAACAATTCATAACAGACTGATCAAAAATAAATTACTAACATTAGGGTAGATCTGTCCAGTGCTCTGTCTACAAAATTGCTGACTTCAGGCAACTAATCTGCCATACTTTGAGATCCATGTCTTGTTTCTTATTTTGTTTATGATATATCCCAGGCTATACCACATGATCTCAAGGCCATGTATAAACAAGAAGCATTTCAAAAATGTTAAAAATTAAAATAATTTAAAATATTATATTTCAAAGCTCTGTTTTTAAAATAACACGACAACAGAGCCAGTTCAAGATCCTTACATCTCAGAGGCTTTGAAGAACAGCTCATTTTAACTTGGCACCAGAACAGACCCAATCTCAATGCAAATCAGGATGTAATAGAAGGGCATTCCTTGTATTGGAGGTGCCATGGGGAGGTGAAACACAAGGAGGACATTTCCACCATATCTCAAAGATACTTCTTCATCTTCCAGCACCAGTAAGTATTTAGGCCTTTTAATGTCCTCATTGAAACCAAAAAAAATCTCAACAAAACTATGCTCTATTAAGAATATAGCTGAGCATTGCAAACTGGACAGACATCTATACTAAAAAAATTAGTTATGATGTTCAGGGAGTTCACCAGATAATTTTTCAAATTTTGGCAACATTTTAATTTAAAAAACCCATGAAATTGTCAGTGTAGTGAAGGAATATGTCAAAAGAACAGACATTTCATTGTCATGTCTTATTTAATGCATCACAAGTTCTGGCATTTTGCCATCTCTCTACTTTCAAAATGTTTTTTAAGATTTAAACTTTAAATCAGACAGCTGTCAGAACTTGGGGGGCCACTTTGGCCACCAATTCACCAGAGACTACCAAGACAGAAACATCCAGATTAAAAAGTGGTATTTTACTTAAATCTTAAAAAAAAACTGCATTTATCACTGGGAAAGACCAAAAGTTGAGTTCAGTACAGCCCACATGCATTGTGTTGCCTTATATACCCTATATATTTGTGTTGACGCTTAGTTGTGAACATAAAACATAACATACAAAGAGAAAATATGCTGGAGAAAGCATCTTGAGTTTATGGCTTCATGTTCTCTGTGAAGAAACTGAAGAATTGAGGAGCATAGACCATAGATTTCTTTAGGAGTGCCTGGGAAGCTAGGGGATAAGGGAGAAGTGAGGATCAGCTGTGAACTAAATGACAATTCACACCTTCGATTGACCTCCTGGTAATGAATACATCAAAGTAGGTCTCAGAGGGAACTGACACTTCCATGCTTGTCTCATGTAAGAGGGCACATCAAAGCACCACCAAAAAGAATCTAACACTTCCACTTCAGTAGTTGACTTGAAAAGCCAGTTCACTTTCTTCCTGAAGTCATACAAATTAGATCTGTAGGAATGGAAGAGCGAAGGAGGATATTGTTGTTTGGTCTGAACGTGAAAGGGGATTCTTAACGTGAAAGATGTTGACTGTGAGAGGTGTTGATATTGGTGTTTATTGGATAAAGGGGATTAGGAAAACTCGTTAGATAGCCTATCCCATCTCTCAAGAAAAAAGTTGTTTGCTCACCCACTGCCTCGGTGGCCAACAGGGGTCTGATCCAACAACGCTGTGCAAAGGAATGATGCATTCTCTGCATGTCCCAGAACTACTAAGGTATGAGCTTTAGGTAGTCTAGCTTAGCTTTTGTTGATTCTGGAGAGTTTCTCTTGAATTTCCTGACACTGTCTCTGTGTTTTGCTAAAACCATATATTATCCTTTTAACTCTTTTTCTTCTATTTTCATAAATTAAACAATCTATTCAAGCAGCTGTCAGGATTTTGGCCACCGGGATTTGGAGTGATTTTCTGGGTGTGGTGGCACGTTTGCTCTTGCAATGGGTGCATATTGCTTTTAAGTGCCAAGCCTTGTGAATTTTGTGTTGACATCCATAGTAGTATTTGGGAGATACACCATCTCATTCAGGTTCCAGTCTCCTCTCCAGCTACCTCTTCTCTACCTGAGTGGCTATGGGGGGAATTCACATTCTCTTTCAAAAGTGTACATGAACATGTGTTTGTACACATGTGCCTGCCTTGTACAGCTATATTAGAATCTATAGCAAAGGTGTGATGTGCACATGTAAGATTTCCCTAAATAGGGGAAATAGGCTCAATAGTTAAGGCATAGATCCAGATTCAAACACATGCACTTTATAGAATGGAAGGATTGATTACTATATGGTACCTAGCAATTGGGTTCATTAGTATACCATCCATTAGAAGATTATTCATAATGGGAATGAGAGAAATAAAAGGCAGGAGAGAAGTTGTGATTCATCAAATAGGAAGTGGCACAGTGGCACAGAGCAGAAGTAGCCATGCTAGTGACAAAATGTACAGATTTAAATGATTTTTGGCATATATATAAATAAATAAATAAATAACATGTTCAGTAGTCTAAAACATTATGACCCCATGTTTAGTGACATCATGGCTTTTTAAGAGGCATGGGAATATGAACAACGTATTTTCTTGATGCCAGAATAACCTTAAATATAGTACCTGGTGGGCCTTTCTTGTTCCCTATGTCTTTAGGCCCTAAAAGATGAGGGAATCTCACACAATCACATAATAATATCTCAGAAACTAGATTTACTGGGAGGAAGAATCTTTGAAACAATAAAGGGGAGAACCACATTCAAGAGGGTAATGAAACAAGAGTTGCACACATCAACTGTGCAAGGAGCTAAGTTTGCAACCTCAGCAACTTTGCTAATTTTTTCTTGTTATTATCAATAGCATTCACTTCCATGTGTTAGTCTTTACCCAGGGGGATTATACCTCCTCTTGTATACTTGGTAAAAAATGACTGATGAAAAACAAATGTCACTGTTGCTACTCCCTTACCATGCACATGTTTGGTTATGCATTAACCGCCTTGAGCCATTGGTCTGGTAGAATAAAAATCCAAATCATAAATAAAATATGTTTCGTCTTCCCTGCCCTCAACTAGTCTTTTAAGCCCAATAGGCACTTGAAAAGGGAGGGAGAAAGGAAAGATTCCCCTTTGAAAATCATCTGGGGAATAAGAAACAACTTTAAAGTACCTTATTTCAAGCAGAACGCCATCATAAAAGTAACAGGTTAATGATTTTTTGTTCAGCCTAGATATTAGAAGCCCCAATATTGATTGGTTGGTTTCCCTTGTCGTTCTAACCTCTGATGGAACTGCATTTTTTTTGACAGGGAGTGTAATAAAATGTACAGTTTCCAATTTGAGAGCCCTATAAATGTCATCTCGACATGCAGAGTTACAAATTCTTTGTGTGGCGTCAGCAGCAGCAGCAGCCCTGCTGGCTGTCCCCATCATTTGCAATGTACTGTACCAAGATAGTCTTACAGACGTTGGAGAGTTTGGGTAGTACTTTCTGTTCCCTTCCTTGACCAAAGAAACTTTAAGAGGAATGAAAAGCCCTTCATTCTGGAATTAAAACCAGAAAGAGAGAGAATGATATCCTGCGTTTGTGAAAAAAGGATAAAAAGGACCCATAATGCATTTTTAAAATGCAATAAAAGACAGATTCATGGGTAAAGCAGTAGGAATGTGCCATTCAGGGTTTTGTTCTTTGGTGGTGGTGGTTTTGTATTGCAACTACCAGTCCTCCAAAAATTACCAAGGCAGAATTCTAGAAATTTTATCCCACAGTGCCTAAATACTCATAGAATTTGCCTACACAAGGCAGAGGTTTCTGAGGCTATATATGTTCTAGGCCTCGTTTTCTGTTCCAAAGCTTTCTGGAATGGCACTAATGCTACTTATACAGATATCTGGGAGTTGAGTCACGGCAACTGGACGTCTTTTCTTGTGAGATCAAATTGTTTCGCTGCTCATCCAAGTAATTTTGGATGAATGACTGATGAAATCTGTCTGATGAAGCTACTTGGATGAGTAGCAAAATATTTTGCTCACAAGAAAAGTTTCAATCCCACAAGAAAAGATGTCCAGATGCCATGACTCAGCTTCCAGATAGCCTCACCTGGATGACTGAGAATCTTCACAGACATGTTGCTTATACATTGGATGCCTTACCGAGAACTACCACACCCAGGAGGCATTGTAGCAGCTTCATCCTAGGAAGCCTTGGTATAGGATATGTGCTCCAGGGTATTACAGCCCTGTGGACCTTAACCTAGTTCATGTGGATGAAATGAGGGACTGTTAGTCAGTGTGTAGAATACCCAGAATTTTGCCTGGGAAATTGTTGCAGAATTCAGGTAGTTGAAGCTCCCTGCCTCAAAACAAAACAAAAACAAAATAATAGAATACTCCTACTAAGCAGTAAACGTAAAATAAACTAAGTTTGGCATTTAAAAATACCTATTGTATTTAAAATCCAAAATTTGAGCAGTCAAATACTTTTTTAAATGAATGTTTTTCAGAGATGTAGTGAGATTGAACTTCTACAATATGAGTTTTGGAGCCTAGTTGTACCCAACAAAACATATTCTCTCAGAAGGTTAAAAGTGTTGGAAATGATTGGCTGCCATTACACTCAAGAAGATGCATATCTTTTCATGGGAAAGAGTAGGGAGAAGACCTCTTTGGGTTTCCTAAGTTGTATTTTACAGTTTAGCAGGTTCACTACATGGTGCAGTCCTGGCCTCTAATAGGAGGGAGTTCCAGAGTCTTGAGCGCAGCAGCCAAGAAGGCCCTTTCATGTGTTCCCACAAGACATATCTGTGAGGGTGGTGGGATGGAGAGAAATGCCTCTCCTGGTGACCTTAGTACCTTAGTCGGTTCATACTGTGAGATTCGATCTTTGAGGTAGCTAGTGCTTTGTAGGTTAAAGTCATCAATTTGAATTGTGCCCAATAGTCATTTATTTATTTTAGAGTATTTTTACCCTGCCTATTTATACCCTAGCTGATTGGCAGCCAAGTGGAGCTGCTTTAGTAGGGGTGTAATGTGGTCTCTGTAATCCAGGGGTGCCCAAACTTTTTGTAAGGAGGGCCAGATTTGGTGGCTGAGATTGTGTCAGGGGCCGGTTGTTCCCTGATCCTGCCATCCCACTGCAAGCCCCACCCACTGAGCCATAAGTGAAGGAGGGGGAGGGAGGGGCGGGCCAGCCAGCCTCGGGCCACTCAGAATGGCCTGATGGGCCGGATTTGGCCCCCGGGCCGGACTTTGGCCAGGCCTCCTGTAACCCGTCCCAATCAGCAGTCTGGCTGCTGCATTTTGGACCCGCTGAAGTTTCCTGAGACTTTTCATGGGAAGTGCCACATAGAGCACATTATAGTAGTCCAGTCGGGACATCACCAAGGCATAAATGTTTTATGTTTTGAAGCGGTGCATTTTAAGGATTTGATCATCTCCTACATTACCTCTTTATCTGTGTTATAAACCTGGATGAAAACATCATAAATGCAACATTATCCTTGACAGCAGTTAGGTGTTTTTTTCTTTAACAGTACAGTATGGAGATGACCTTTGTCTTCTGTGGATAGACACATTGAGTATGACCTTGAGTTCTGTCTCACTGGCAGTTCACTCTCTTGAACGTATTGATATTTTGTGTTTTTCTTCTAATCCTGCAGAGAAGTAGAGTATTTTTGAGGACAATGTAAATAATTGTTTTAGAGTTCACAACTAACCAGACATCATTTCTAGTAAGCCACAGAGACATACTGATGAATGTTGGAAACTAGATATTGCTGATTTAAACAAGATTATTTGGTAGAAAATCCGGCTCCACGAGGGCAGAATCTTTCTTGGTGTGGGGTTCCCTGAAACCTGCCCTGAAGTAAAGCTGAGGATAGAACATTCAATCTTGTAAGTAGGCATGGGCACGGAGCGGCGAAATTGTCGTTTCCGTTTTCGGTTATCGTTTCCGTTACGTAACGGAAACGGTAACGATAATTATGTCGCTCAAAAAAGTAAAAAAAAGTTAAAAAAAAAACCGACTCCCGGCCAAAAAAGCAGGCGAAAATATGCCTGCCTGAGGACACCTACCAGAGGGGTGGTTTCTGGGGGGGGGTCCCCGGCCTCCCCCCCTTTCCTGTCCTGGGCTGCTTGCACCAGGCTGGGGGGGGGGTTCATCCTCATCGTCTGTCTCGCATGCCATGCGGTGGGGGGGATCCAAAATGGCGACCACAATTTTTCTTTAGAAATCGTGGTCAAAAAACACACCAAATCACCACAGAAACATGTGAAATTTATTTATTTTAAATGCCTGATTTTTAATAGTAGCAGCAGTGGGTTTTTTATAGCAATAAAACATCGCATTGATTTTATTTTATTTTATTTTATTTTATTTTATTTTTTATTTTTTCAGACCTGCCCATTTGGGCTGGGCATGGGATGGGACCATGCAAATTTTTTGAACCATTCCATCAATGGCATGGCAAGGTTTTGACTGACACTTCTGGATGTGCCAGAGGGCATAAAAAGCTGAGGCACCTTCCAGAAGTCGCAGTCGGGTCTTGGATGTGGAGGGTGGAGGGCTGTGTGGCTGGCTGCTGCTGGCTGATTGGAGGGAGGCTGGAGGCTTTAGATTTAAGTTAGGCAGGGAGGGAGGGAATTGAAAATAATTTATTTGATTCTCTGCAGCTTTGTCTGCTGAAGGGAATAGCAGTTTATTCTTTTTTTTTTCCCCTTTGGCAGTTTGTGAGGATTTTTTTTCTGATATTGGGTAAAGGGGGAGGTTCAACTGGGAGGAGGTGTGGATTTATTTTAAAAATATATTTCATTGGGACGTCAAATGGCGCTAAATCGCGGTGGAAATGACAAACGAAACGACAAAACGACAAATTTTTGAAAAGTTTCACAACAAACAGAAACGACCCGAAACGGACCCGTTCCGACAAACGAAAACTCGAAACGTCATTTTTTTCTGGCCGTGCCCATGTCTACTTGTAAGGATAAATGCTCTACAGGCTTGAGGTGTTTGAAGCATAGTTAGGTAGGATGCATGTGTCCTATACACTGCAGGTTTTTTGCATGAAATTTTAAGAATTAGAAGTATCAGGTAGTTGGTGATTGTTTTGATTTTGATTTTTTGGTAACAGACACCGCTATTCTTACTGGATGGGAAAAGACACTATATGTGCAAAAAGAACCCTATTTTTCTTGTGTTTTGTTTTTCAAGGAGTAGGGGGAACCCTTAGTCAATAGGCAATTAAAAAATTGGTATAATCTATTCACACTTCTTTCACATAGTGGATATAATGGGTTCACAAGCAGAGGAGTAGGTGCTTCTGTAGAAAATGTTTACAGTATTAATATTACTTATGTGCTACCTTTTCAACAAGAGTTGTGTGAAAGCTGATACTAATCAGTACTTTTAACAATTAGCCATTTCTTCTAAATACAATATTGTGTGATCTGAAATCTTGGATACAATGCTGATTTTGGAACATTGATGCTTTCTTGGAGAGGTAGCCATATACTAATGGCTTATATCCCATAATAAACCACTGACCTATGACATTTTCCTAGATTTATCACACTATTGGATTCTGAACAGATAATAGAGGTGCTGCTTGGTTTTGAATCCAGTATACTTTATGTGAAACTGTCACATACAGTACTTATATTTTGAGAGGTGGGATTCAGGAAATAAAGATCAATAAAATTTTATTGCCTTTTGCTTATAATGTTTTAGTCTGTTCCAACATCTCCCTGTCTGCCTCCTGCTGTGCCAAAGATTTGGATAACTGGGTATTGAAAATTGAGCTGAATTCAGCAGTTTCTGAAATGTCCACAAAAGTTTTTTTTTAATAGACCATATGGACAAAATTTATACAATCTCTCCTTAGCTCGCCTTAAGAAGGTCTTAGAGATAAGGAAGTTTTGTTTGTTTTCATGGACTGTAATCTGATAAAAGTAACCTGTAGTCCATGGAAACCTTGTGCCAAATAACATTTGTTGAAGCTAGACTTTTTGTTGTTCTGACTGGAAAAATTCACATAACTGGCTCTGGAGGTTTTTTGTAAATTAATGGACTGAGCAGATCATTTAAAACATCAAAACAATGTCTCTAGTATTATAATTCTTAAAGTGAAGACGTCTAGAAAAATGCCCTCAGACTGTAGTTTGCCCCTTTCCTGATACTAAATGTTTAGGCTATTCAAGTTAATGAATTAAAGATACTGTACCCATGCCTCTGAGTACACCTACTTTCATTTGCTTTAGTATTCTGTGATTTACAGATGATTCCTGGAACTGAAATAGTTTCCAGGATTTAAACCTTAGAAAGTTATCATAGTTTGTAAGTGATTAAATACACCGTAGCTGAGCTTTCACCAAGCTGGTGCTGTTAGTATAGTTTGGAGTGCAACTCCTATCAGCCTTAGCCAGTATGTTCAGTGGTGAGAGATCAGGGATATTGGAATCCAAAATACCTGGAGGGCACCACGTCCACCGAGACTACCCTCGCCTTTCCCCTTCCTGAGGTTTGCTGGTTTGTAAGAAAGTCAAGCCAAGCAAAGTGTTCTGCTTATATACTGCCCTATACCACTTCAAGTAGTCTCTGGGTGGTTTACAGTTTTAATTACAGTATGCAGGCTACGCATTGCCCCCACCCCACCCCCAGCAAGCTGGGTACTCATTTTATCGACCTCAGAAGGATGGAAGGCTGAGTCAACCATGAGCCGGCTACCTGGGATTGAACCCCAGGTCGTGAACACAGTTTTACCTGCAGTACAGGCATTTAACCACTGCGCCACAAGGCTCCTCAAGAAGATAAAACGGCATTAAACTGTGGAGTGCAGCAGGGACAGTGCTATGAAATGAATGCTATCCTATCACATGTTGGAAAGGCAGGATCAGAAGCGCCAGAAAGAACTGGGATCAGTTCTTACCTGGTGAGCTGCATGGGTATGTTGTAGGTAGTATCTCCTTCATTAGAGGTGACTTATTAATCACTATAGTCATGGAAGTCATAGTCTTTATTTCTGAGCCTCTTCCATATCAAAACATCACCCCCTGTAGATCAAATGCAATGGCGACATGTAACATTAGCTGCTGTAAATGAATATAAGCCTGATGTAAACACTAGGAGACCAAATGTTCTGCATTTTTTCTGATCAGTAGCGCAGTACTTCATGCTTGGTGCATTCTATCTATCAGCTGCAGCAAATGAACTCAGAAATCTTTTTTTCATGTTGAATTCTGTCTAATCTGCCTCAGAAGTATGTGTGCGTGTGTGTGTGTGTTCACACACACAGCCTCTCCTTTCCCTTCCATTAATGGAACATTTAGGGTAGCACTGTGCTCTGCATTGCCACTAGAGTCTAGATTATTCAAACACATACTCTACTCTCCCTTGATTTTGGAAACGTATCAGGGTCATGCTCAAATGTTCTTGGATGACAGACCCCAAGGAAATACCATGGCTCTCTAGATAAACTATGCTGAAAACCCTAGTCAATAACTGTCAGTCAGAATTGACAATACAAGGCTAGATGGATTGACAGTCCTACTCAGTTAAAAGCAGTTTTCTATGTTCCTATCACTACTAGCTAACCAAGACTATAAAAAATTCAGCAGCCCTATCAATAGCAGGCCACTTTGCAACCTTATTCTGAAGAGAATAGCTAAAAATTAAAGGGAAGCAATACCCTTCACAGTCATGAGCTTGGAAATTAGTTGCGAAGAAGTGAAACAACCATTACCTTAATTAACAATAGCATAGTTTGGAAGTTGTGCTGTTCTAAAGGCAACTCTCCTTGCTGCAGTTTAGCATAGTGGATGGAACAAAAGTCCTATGGTTTATTTGAAGTTTACTTATGCTTTCCATACAAGCATGTATGTATTAACGTGTTTTGCCTTGGTGTCCAGAATGACTCTAGTTTGTCAATATTAAGGGGCAATAGGGGCAATGGCAGTGTGCAGAGCTGCCTAGATGCCCTAAGCATATCCGATCTCGCCTGATTTCGGGAGCTAAGCAGGGTCGGCCCTGGTTAGTACTTGGATGGGAGACCACCAGGGAATACCAGGTGCTTGTAGGCACCTGGAGTAGGAACTGGCAAGCCACTCCAGTATTCCTGCCAAGAAAACTCCATGGACATGGAGTCACGGAGAGTCGGTCACAACTGTAACGACACAACACACACACACACACACAGCAGTGTGCAATGTTTGGAGGGCTTCTTGTCATTTTAATAACCTCTCACTCACATTGCAGTTCTGCTAGGCAGATCATCCAGGTCAAAGGGCATGACAGCTTCCCTGGCTTGAGTCTCACTCGCTTTCAATTTTTTATAGATTTTTTCCATTGACATTGGATTGGTGTAGGAGGTCTATGTAACTGGAGACTTGCATTTTCCTGCACCAGCAGGAGCTGATCTAATAAAAGATATTGCCTGAGATATTTTGCTACCCCTAGGAATTAACAGTGGAAAGGGGGAGGGGAAAGGAGGTTCTCTTCAAAATAATAATAATAATAATAAATAAAATCCTAATCTTATAGTGCTTCCCTGTGGTGGTATTTGGAAACTGCACCCGTCAGCTGTAGGATGACCTCTTTTAGGTTTCTTTTACCTAAGAGCAACCAGAAACTGCATGGCCCCTTTGGCAAAAGAGGAAACTTTGAGAAGGCCAGAAAAGGCCTCCATGTGGCACTGCATACAACCTGAAACAGTTCAGCATTTTTAATAAAGATAAATATGTCCCTTTTCCCAAATACTGCATTGGAAAAGTTACTTATTTGGATTGCATCATCCAAAAGGCACCAGTCAGCTCCGGCCTTGTTTCAATAAGGTCTTTTACGTTTCTAGGCAGTCTCTTATTACATGTATTGTTTGCTGCCAAATTATAAATATAACAATTTCTTATATGCTGAATTTTAGAATGAACATGGAATTAAGAGAAGCTGTTGCGTGTCCAAAGTTGCTATCAGCATGCCAAAAGCTTGCAGTTTATAGGTAGGATCAACAGGACTTCAAAGACATGGGACTGAAAAAAGAATGAATTCTTAGTAATTATTATAATGCATTTTAAACTGACCCCCTTTAAATCCGATTGGCGTTACTTGTACTCCTATTTGCAACCCACTGTTTAAAAAAAACCCAGAGAAGATGCACACTATCACTGCCAAGATGCTACAGTCTGTATTAGAAATGACATTCCTGAGGCATCTTATTGGTCACCATCTGTCTTGGTCAGACAACAGCTTTGCAGTTTTCTTCTGGATGGCTTGGATTCCATCAGAATAAATTTCTTTGGTGGTTGAAGTAAAAAGGCAGCTGAGGTCAGCAGGACTTGCTACAAGTGTCCCTCAGGGTATAAATTATGGTTGGCACTGTTTCTGATACCTGTTCTTTTTGTGGTGTAGAGGGATAATTTATTGTTTAAGTCTGGTGTACTAGCCAGAGCCTTTGGCACTGCGTGTTTTTTTTACTAGTAAGGCTTCCTTGTTCTTTGACATTTCTCATAAAAAAGGGCATGTTTGTAAGAATCCTTACTGTGGACCGTTGGGCAGCCTCCTACTGCATAGAGCAGTGATTCTGAATCTTTGGAAATCCAGATGTTTTAGACTTCATGTCCCAGAAGCCATGACTGGTGGCTGTGCTAGAAAGGGATTCTGGTAGGGGAGGTCCAACACACGGAGAGGACCCACTCTTGAGAACCACTGCCTTTAGATGTTACTTTTAATGTGCAGTGGAGGTACCGAAGCCAAACCTCCAAACCTAAGAAGTTATAGTTTTAGAGGAGATAGCTGTGTTTGTCTGTGCAGGAGTATCAGGCAAAATCCAGAGAAAGAAAACAAAAAATACAAAAACGTGCAGCACCTCATCAGCTTTCGTGGAGAAGTCTGCAAAGAAGAAATATTCAAGTTGTGGCATAAACAGCAGCGTGCTGTAAGTTGTTGAGTTCTTTCTCAGGGCAACTGGGAGTGGTTATGCGTCATGTCGCCATATAAGCAGAGCTTAGAAAGCATTTTAGATTTTAGCTCCCAGAATCCCAGAGCCATGCTGGCTGGAGAGTACTAGGAGTTGTGAACCAAAAGTACCTTTTCTGCTATAAGCAAAGTGCTGAAGGTAAAACACTAGCAGGTCAACCAATGTCTGTGTCTTGGTGGCTATTTTAATTTTATCCTTAGCCCACTTTCTGAATCTGCTTTAAAAGGATAAACATCTGTGTCACACTAAAGGAAACTAATTTTCAATGTGCATCCAAGATAAAGAATTTATGAACTACTTCAAAGGAGCATTTCCAAGGCTTTTCATTTATAGCTGTGTTGTGTCTTGTCCTTTGACTGGTTTCTTTAGTGCTGTTGATTATGAAGGACAGTGTAAAGTTCAGATGAGATTGTTTGATAGCTTGCTACTAAATTTCCTGAGAGTTGTGTTACAGCTGCTAATTAAGCAAAACTGTGCAATGTGTCAGATTTAAACTAGACCTCTTCAACTGCAATAAAAATGTAGGCAAATACACAGAGAGCACTGAGACAGACATAAAGCCTTCTTTCTTTACACCTTGAGTGTGAAGTTATGGTATTTGATCCCTTAAACCACTGGTGGTGAACCTTCAACACGCCAGAGGTTTTAGACCACAACTCCCACAGTCCTTTGCCATTGGCAATACAGGCTTAGAATTCTGGAAGTTGCAATCCAAATTATCTGGAGTGCCAAAGGCTCGCCATCAGTGCCTTAAACTGTAACTAGTTTAGAACACATAATGGGAAAGATAGGATGAGGCCAGGAAGCATCTAAGAGGCCAAGTAATAATAATGGAGAGGTTGACTCTGCTGACCTTACCTGGGGAGGTAAACAAAAGTACTGTAGTGACTTAACATTAGTCTCTCAGTTTATTTTGTAGTTGACAGAAGGGCAAGGTTATACATTCCTAGGCAGACACAAGTTACCTGTTTTGGACTGCAAGATGTAATCCAAACAATAGGTTTTCCAGCATACCCATAATTGATCTTAAGCTCCAAAGCCATACTGTACCAGACATATATATTGTGTCTACTGCTTCAAAACCATGCTGTACTTGAATTCTGTTTAAGCAGTTTAAATGATGGAGGCGTTTATCACTGAATAGTATTTTATACTTGACGTGCAGTGGTGTTTGTATCTGACCAGATGTTAAGCACTATGTGTTACAGATAGCTGCCATTATTTCTAGCTGTTGCACTTATTGATACTAAATGGCCCTCTCCCCTTGCTTGACAAATGAAAACTATAGTACAAGATTATCTGTATTTTACAGCAGAAAGTCAGGAAGGCTATCTTCAAATCAAAACAGAGCAGGTGTTCATGTAAGAAGAAGAAAAAAAATAATGTTACTATGTCACCTTTTGCAAACTTTGGTGTGACAAGACCTGTTAACAGCTGTTTGATAGGCAGCAATTCATTGGGCACAACTATACTTATCATCAGTTCCTGCCTTTAAAAAAAAATAGTCTTCATATTATGACTTACCCAGAAATGTTTAATTACCTTCATAAGCTGAGAGAAAGGCCTGGCTGATTTGGACTCGTAAAAGTCTTTGCCTGGCCAGGAATAGCGTTGCTAGGATCAGAAGGAAAATCATAAATTGAAAGGCCATTTGTTGTTACATGTTATCATGTTGCCCCATGACGGATAGCAACCCTATGAATGAGTGGTCTCCAAAATTGTCGTCAGCTCTTGTAAATTCAAGCCTTTGGCTTTCTTTTGGGAGTCAGACATCTTCTATTTCAGGCATGTCCAAACTTCGGCCCTCCTGATGTTTTGGACTACAACTCCCAGAATTCCAAGTCTGTATTTCCAAAGGCAAGGGCTGTGGGAGTTGTGGTCTAAAACATCTGGAGGGCCAAAGTTTGGACATGCCTGTTCTATTTGGTCTTCTTTCCCTGCTACCTTCCACCTTTCTCAGCATTCTTGAATTTTCCAGAGAATTCAACCTTCTCGTGATGTGCCCAAAGTAGGCCTCAGCTTCAAAAAATTTGCCTTCTTGATTTGAAAGGCCATCCCTAGTGGGAAATTCAGCATTCCTGTGCAACTTTCTTTTTTCTGGAACAGCAGTATATGAATATGAGGACATTGGAGTTTGGAAAATTGCTTCAAAAAGTCACTAGGTGCCAGCTCACCAAAATCACTGTTACTTGCCATTACAGTAGCATTTTCTTAAAGAAATTTTAAAAGGCTGTTTCTCCAAAGAATCTGTAGTCTTTATTTTTTGCCTCCTTTCCTTTTTAAAAATCCGAAGATGTATGTTAATACCCACAACACAGCATGAGACATACCACACAAGGCAGTACAGTATTTGAAATATGTGATATTTTTCATATACCAATTTTAGTGCGTTCATAGCTATGAGATGTATAACTAAAAGGTACTATTATCCTGCCAAGGAAATAAATAATTCTATTATGATCATACTTTAATGTAGTTATATATATATTTGTTAGGGGGAAAGGAAATAATTAAAGTGACTTCCAGAGCTTGAACGTGTTTTGGTTTTGTTCTTTGGCTGTATATACTGTAACTAGCATGGCTACTGGCCAGGTGGTAGATTTAGAGATTCATAGTACATCATAGTAACTTCCTAGTACTGGCTATTTACAAGTTTGAAGCAAGCTAAGTTGCCTGTATCTACATTTGCCTCTCCCCATTTCCTTGCTCTGCTCTCTCAATGCCTGCAGGGTGAAGGCTGAAAGTTGAAGAGTCCAAGCCAATCAACCTCTTCTCTCAATTTATGACATTAAATGAAAATATTTGGATAAGCTGTGATAGGGAGGCCGTCTTTATTTATAAATGAAGGACCTGTCGGCCCACACATCAAAAGGCCACCTCTTTTCCTTCAGCACTGCCTGTATCACTCCTCATGTCTTTCAAGCAGCTGAAAACATTATTTGATGTTCCACTTTGCTTTGTTTATGTTAATTGAGTTGGTCAAATCCATCATGTGTGCCTTTTTGTGTCATTCCCCCATCTCTCCCCTGCTCCTGGAAGAGCTTGAAATGCGTCAGATATGGGTGTGGGGGAAATGCAAGTATGAGAGAGAAAAACTCACACCGACACAGGCTGCTGTTTCCCCATACCTCTTTCCTCTGTCCTTTTTGTTCACTAGAAGATGAATACTACCATCTTCTGACTCTGAGATCCACAAGAGGGACAACAAGAAAATGCAGATAACAATGTGTGCTTTTCCCTCCTCTTCCTCCTCCTCCTCCTTCATTATCATTATTATTATTATTATTATTATTATTATTATTATTATTATTATTATTATTATTATTATTATTATTATTATTATTATTATTATTATTATTAACCACACAGCTATCTACGCTGGATTTTGTATTACAAATCACTAGTCGAACGCTTCCCAAGCGTTTAGGACTATGTGATGTATCGGCGAATAATGCGAGCAGATCCCAGTAAGGTGGCTTTCTGCAGCTGACTGATGGCGACTTTGTCAACTCCCAATTTCTTCTAAATACTTGCTTAGCTCTTTAGGCACCACATCCAGCGTGCCATGCCTAAAGAGCTAAGCAACTATTTATTATTATTATTATTATTATTATTATTATTATTATTATTATTATT
>JAHTLZ010000111.1:12111884-12136837 GCA_023846285.1 Phrynocephalus versicolor | reverse complement strand
ATTATTATTATTATTATTATTATTATTATTATTATTATTATTATTATACAGAAGAAGCACCACTATTGTGTTTTCTGTGACATCCAAAGCAGTTTTCAGTTAGTGATGAGTGATATCTGAGGGATAAAATCTGGACACAATGCTTTCTAGCTCCAGCCTGAATTTTCTGGTCTTAATTCTGGGTTTGCATAATTTGTGCACAGTCCACACTCATGTGCATTGTTACTGGTAAAGATTTCAGTCTTTGCTTTTGTGGCTGAGCTCTGATGATAAGAGAGAAACTGGGCACCATTTCAAATTAGGATCTACTTTCAAGGCCAGTTCCCATGTCCCTTAAACCATGTGAGGTATTTTATTTATTTGTTTGTTTGTTTGTTAGTCTTATACCCCGCCCATCTTCCCAAAAGGGAACTCTGGGTGGCTTACAATAAAATGGATCCGCAACAATATTCTCATGTACAGTATATGCTCCATCAAATGATCAACTGAACTGAAATTTTATTTTATTTTATTTGTTACATTTATATCCCACAAATGGTAAGAACTAGCTCTGTGTAAAGACAAGGAAGAAATCAAGAAGAGATGGAAAATAGAGCCGCCACCAGCTCATCTGAAAAGCCTGCTCCTCTATGCTTTTATGTCATATCTTTTTGGTGGGGGGGGGGGAGGAGGGACCCAGAGAGCAATAACGGTTCTCTATTTTCTATATAAAGCCCATCTAGCAATAGAATAAGCATACCTGTCGGGTTTACCGTATTGGCTGGGGAAATCCCATTTTTCATCCTTTTTCCCGCCGTCTTCCCAGATCATTTATTTTACAGGAAATGTCCCGTATTCCCACCTCTGCTGTGAGAACGAGTGAGCGAGTGAGCAGCACAGTGGCTGCGCACTGCCTCCCCTTCACCCAAGTGGGGCAGTTCTAAGTGGGAGGGCTGTGGAACGGTCCCCCGCTCACTTCCACCCGCCACCCAGATCATGGGCGTGCCGGCTACGTGCCCTACCTGTCTCCCAGACCAAACCAGAGGCCATGGCAAACTGAGGGGGGACTCAGGCTGGGGAAGAGGGGTGACCAGTTGCAGCAGCGGCAAATGGGAGGGCTGTGGCAATCCCCATTCCACCCACCCACTCTGCCTGCCCCACTGCTCAGAGGTCCCAGCGCTGGACGAGCCAGCTGCGGTATTGGTCTTCCCAGCTTCTTGCCATCTCCCCCCCCCCCCAGCCTGCCCACACACTCTCCCCTGCTCCTGGAATAGCTTGAAATGCGTCAGATGGGGGTGTGGGGGAAATGGATTTTGTTGTTTTTTTCTTTCTTTCCTGTGTGTGTGCGTGTGTGTCTCGGTTGTTCTATTGATTTTATATTGTTTGCTTATCCTCCTTTGTAAACCACCCGGAGTTCCCCTGGGAAAATGGGTGGTATATAAATAAATAAATAAATAAATAAATAAATAAATAAATAAATAAATAAATAAATAAATAAATAAATAAATAAATCCAAAACTTGACAGGTATTAGAATAAGATATAAATAATATTAGAAGGAAAGATAATTTCTAGAGTCTAACAGCATAATGCACATGTGGATATTGGATCCATCTTTAACATTCACTGTAAATACACATTTTATATACAGGTTTAGGTAAATATTATCATTAGAATGTTAATCTGTTCAAGCATGTCAAGCAAAACCAAAAGACAAACATTAGAAAAACAAAATTGGCACTTTGGGTTCCTGCTTTCTTCCCTTCCCCTTCAATGTTCCTTGATCCTAAGAGGATGCCATGAGTTAAAGAACAAGAGAGAAGTGAGTATAAGTAGTTACTTCATTTATCTGCAAAAGGTTTGTTATGATTCTGTCCTCAATAGATAAACTGCACTTAGCAAAACTCTCACTCTCTGCTAATGGAAAGCACTTTTATCAGCGGCCACATATCGCCCAGCGCCCGGGCTTTTAGTAACCTCCTCCTCTTCTCTCCCACATAAAGATTACTATTCCTTCTTCCTTTATTCAGGTGGAATATGATTCACAGGAAGTCTTCCTAACTTCCCAGCGGTGGTGTGGCTTTTTGCCAAGCTCTTCAGCCCTAAAAGAGAGGCAGCTGTAGAAAACGTTGCAGGACATTTTAGAAACAGGCATGCTGCCCTACCCCTGTTCATACCCTATTCATTCAAGCAAAACTCCAGATCTTATTGTTAGAATCATAGAATTATAGAGCTAGAAGGAACCCAGGGAATCGTGGAATCATGGAGTTGGATGGGGCCTATAAAACCATTGAGTTCAACCTTCAACTCATTGCAGGAATCCAAGTTATCTGGCAGATGGTTGTCTAACTTTCTCATGAATGCCTCCAGTGCTGCTCACCAGCACCTTCAGTTAAATGAAAGGAGAGTCATAGATGTCCAATACAGCGGTGTTCCCCAACCCCCGGGCCGCGGACCGGTGCCGGTCCGTGGATCAATCGGCACCGGGCCGCCCGAGGAACTAACCCTAAGCCTAAGAACGGGAGCGGCGACCGTCCCGCTGGACTCCGGAAGGTCCTAGCACCTGTCGATACAGGGGTGGGGTGGGGTGGGGTGGCCACGTTCTGCTACGACTCCCTATCGGCGACCCCCCCTTTCGTCCCTGCCCCTGCGCGTGCGCGCGCCCGCCCGCCTGCCCGCGGCCCCATTCATCTACGCACGGCTTAAATAGGAGGGGACCGGGGACGGCTGGGTCCAGAGTGCTTTGGCTGCCTTATTATTGTTGGGGGGCCGGGCGGGCGGCGCGGTTAGGTGGAGATCCGCTGGAACCGGCGAACAAGAAGAAGAAGAGGAGGAGGGAGGGAGGAGGAGGAGGAGGAGGACATCGCGGGTGGAGGAGAAGACGAAGGCAGGTGGGCGAGTGGTCAGCCTGGATGCCCGCCTGTCATTCCGCAGGGGGGGAAGGTGCTTTTTGCATTTGCACCCCATGCAGGCGAGGGTTCTTTTTTTGGGGGGGGAGGACTTTTCCCGCTTTTTTCATCCGGGAAGAGCCTTCCTGGCCTGTCACCCCCCCCCACTGTCGGCTCTTCTTCTCCCCCCCCCCCCCCCCCCGCCGGGTGGGGCAGGGGGAGCCCCTCCACCACACCCGCCTGCCCTGCGGCTGGAAGCGGCGGCGGGGGGGGAGGAGGAGGAGGAGGAGGAAGAGGCGAGCAAAAGGGGGGGTTGAAAGGGGGCGCACGTCAGGAAAAGCCGGCGACGCAGCCTGGATTGGAAGCCGGGAGTGCCCCCTCCGTAGGCCGCTTTGGAGGGCTGCCGGCTGGCTCGTGCGCCGCCGCCGCCAATTCCATCCCAGGCGGAGAGGAGGTGGGGGGGACACACACCGAGGGGTGGGCGTGCGGGGAGAAGGGGGGTTGCGTGCGTGTGCCTTTTGTGTGTGTGACACACTTCTGTCACGCGTCCCCTCCCTCCCTCCCTCCCTTGCCCGCCCGCCGTCACCAGGCTCAGTTGTGCCTCCGGTACAGTAAGAAGGTTGTGGGGATGGACGTCGTCGGTTGTTGTTGCTGTTGGTGTTGGTGGTGTGTGTGTGTGTGTGTGAGAGAGAGAGAGAGCGAGAGAGAGCAGGGAGTTCTGTTCAGCAAGAGAGCAGGCCTAGATCTTTTCGCAGAAGGAAAAGATGGACTAAATCAAAACAAGCGGGCCAGGGAAAAATTATCAAACATTTACCAGTCCGCGGCGATAAAAAGGTTGGGGAGCATTGCAATACAGTACTTGGAAATTTTATATATTTGGATTAAAACTTTAACACCACCCCAGCCAAAGAGGCCAGTAGAGCTCAAAACATTTCTACGCTTTTAAGGATCAATCTATGGTTATATTATCTCTTGGATTTGAAACTGATTTGAGGCAGCTTTGTTACATATAAGAGATTTTTAAAGTAAAAAAATCCTGTATTTAAGTATTTTTATATTGAAGGAAATTTCTCCTCTTTGTTTTCTTCCTTCATAGTACAGTGGAATCAAGTCCAGCCCCCTGCCTTTATAATAATCAGCCAAAGCATGCCTAATTGATAGCCATCCAACTTTTACTTAATCCAGTAAAAAAGACTCCACCAACCTCCAAGTGTTTGTTTGTTTTCATTCATTTACTTGTTCGTTCGTTCAGTTTTTACACCACCAATATGACCAGTGGTCACTTGGGGAGGTACACAATGCAATATTATTAGATATACATAATATGACACTGCTCCAAAGGAAACTAACTTAAATTAAACAACAGGA
Organism: Phrynocephalus versicolor; assembly: GCA_023846285.1. Classification (NCBI taxonomy): domain Eukaryota; kingdom Metazoa; phylum Chordata; class Lepidosauria; order Squamata; family Agamidae; genus Phrynocephalus; species Phrynocephalus versicolor. The sequence continues at coordinate 12,132,603 of JAHTLZ010000111.1, read as the reverse complement.
ATTCAACAAACTAAAAACAGACAAAACAGACAGCAATAAATATAGAAAGGCTGATATTCCCACATACGTAAGTTGGTTGATTCTGAAAAGCCTGCCCGAATAGAAATGTTTCAGAGACTTCTTAAAGGACATCAAGGAGAGAACCAGACGAAGTAACAGTGTTGGATCATTCCAGAGGCAGGATGCAGCAAAAGACCGTGTTTTTGTTCATTCTCTCCAGATCTCTCTTGGGGTCAGTGCTGTCTGACAGGCAGATCCAAATGGCAGTAGGTATTCTGTCATTTACTGGGGTTCCATGCTGGTTAAGACTTCATAGGCCAAGGTCATTACCTTAAAGCTGATAAAGAAATGGACAGGTAAACAATGTTGAGTGGCCAAGATCAGGGAACTGTGGTGGTAGTTATTTATTCCTCTCACTAGTCTTGCTGCCATATTCTGAACCTGTTGGAGCTTCTGTATCAGTTTCAAGAGTAGCCCCATGTAGATTGCATGGCACTATTTTTATCAAAGTGTCGACCAGCATGGCAAAGGACCTGCTGTCAAGGAAGGAACACAATTGAGCACTGCTTAAGGTAGAAATAGGCAGATCACATAGGCTAGCAGAGAATCCACGGACAGTGCTCAGTTCATGTGGATGCCCAAACTGTGATCCTCATCCTTAGCAGAGAGAGGCCCCCCGCAAAAAGGGAAGACGTCAATCTGCAGACAGCAGGAAACTCCACCTGGAAGACCTCTGTCTGCATTCATTTTCAGCTTGTTAACCCTCCTCCATGCCAAGACCATGTCTAGGAAATGCTCAAAGGGCAAGGTGGCATCCAGTGCAGAGAGATGGAAGGAGAAATTGAGTTGGGTGTCATCCGCATTTTAGTGGCACAAAATTAAATCCCCAGATGAACTCTCACAACAGTCTTAGAGATACAATATTAAATAGCCAGAGAGAGATGATCGATTCCTGGTGAAATCTGCAATTCCAGGAGGAAGAAAGCATTTCACCCAGCAGCTCTTTCTGGATGGTCATTAAGAAAAGAATGGAACCAGGATAAAGCCAAGAAAGCCTTCACAGGAGGATACTCTGGTCAGTGATATCAAGGACCACTGAGAGATCAAGGAGGAGCAATAAGGACCCATTGCTCCTATCGGCCTCCCTCTGCCATCTTGCAGGGTGACCAGTGCCATCCCTCTGCCATTACATGGCCTGAACCCAGACCAATAAGGACTGAGTTTCATCAAATAGTGCCTGAAGTTGATTGGCCACCACCCTCTCCACTAGCTTGCTTAAGTATGAAATATTGGAGACAAGTCTGTAGCTATTACAGATTTGCCACCAAATTAATTCCCCCCCCGCCCCCCAGATGGGCTGAATTAGCATCTCCTTGATGGTTCAGGGAACCTGGTTCTCTAAGAGAGTCATGCTAATAGACCTGGCCCATTCCATAGTTATCGGCCTGGCAGCTTTTAAAAGCAATACTGGGTCGGAATCTGAAGAGACAGTAGCCCTGCAACGTTCAAGTACCTTGATGACTTTAGCTGGAGATACAGGCTGAAATTGATTGTGATGGGATAAGGTAGTACTGTGACTCAGTCTAATCTACTGCTACAATGCCTGAGTCTAGGCCCCTGACAGATGGCCTCTGTTCTTTAAAAATGCTGCAAACTGCTGCAAACAAAAATGCACATGTGATGGTAGAGGGAGGCCTATTATCTTGATCATACCCAGATAAATTGTGTACTATGCAGAACAGTTCTACTTATTTGTGTAGTATAGCATGTTTTTATATCTATTTTTATAGCTAAGAGATGCTGGAGACTCTGGATGCTGTTTGTGTGGCTATTAATTTAGTTTCCATCAGGGCCTGTCTCCACATGCACTTTACCCTTCTCTTACATTGCTTCATTGCCTGTAGTTCCTATGTATACCATGGAGCAGGATAGACTTGGCAGCAGAGAGGGCATTTGGGAACCATCATGTCAGCTGCCCAGGTTGCTGCAGAGTAAAGTAAAGCAAAGCAAAGCAAATTGTTCTGCTTATATACTACCCCATACCACTTCAAGTAGTTTCTGGGCAGTTTACCATTTAATTACAGTATGCAGGCTACACATTGCCCTCCCCCCGGCCCTAGCAAGCTGGGTACTCATTTTACTGACCTGGAAGGTACCAACCAACTACTTGGGCATCAGCAGGATGTCCATCATAATACAGGGGACCGTGGCCCAGCAAATATATATTTGTGTGTGATCATCATTTTTAAGGATGGATGGTCCAGTCTAGCCATAGCTAATCAAACTTATAAAGGAGTTGTCATTTTAAAAAGAGATCAGTAACCAGCTAAGACTAATTTGAGGCAGTGCTTTCTTCCCAAAGATGAGCCCTGGCACAAGTCTTCAGTAACAAGACTCAGCCTGAGAATGTGCACATTTCTTGCCTTTCGCTGGAAAATAATATCAACCAGCTCTAAACAAATGTGACAGTCACGTGAGCTGCTAGCACTGTTCATATTTTAAAAGGGAAGCAATGTTTCCTGTTCAATGGCTCTAAAATTATCCAGAGTGGGAGCAGGTTGTCAGGTTTCTGGTCATGCTCATTTTATGCACATATTCAAGTATGGGGAAAGAACTGTGCATAAAATACATACTGCACAGTTCTAAAGCAAATAAAGAATGGAAAAATGGTATAAAGTAAAAGAACTAGTTTAATTTTAGAAAAAGAGGAAAGGTGAGAGTGAAGTCATTGATAAAATTATTTGTTATTTTCTGTCTTCTCATAAGGATTCTTGACACTCAGATCTACAAAAGGAGAAATCTGATTTATATCTCTCCTTATGAGACAATGCAGAGACAATGTTCATGGAGCAGCCTCAATTGAACTGGATTGATTAGACTTTTAATAGATTTGGGGTAGCAGTTCAATCTGCCCCTGGGTTTGTCCTGACTCTTCCTGCATTCTGTCCTTGTCCATAACGGTCTTGTCTTGAATTTCTTTTATTCTCAGCTTTTACAATGACAGTTTCTTCAAATCTTCATGTATTTTTTTTCTCTCTTTTTAAATTTTAAGTAGATGTGAAGCCCCCCCCCCGGGGGGGGGTCTGGAAAAAAGTGGGGGGACAGTCCCCCCCTTTTTCCTGAAGTTTTTTTGTTGATTTTTTCCGAGAAACTGGAAAAATTGAAAAAAGAAAAAGAAAAAATGATTACGGGATGTTTTATTTTAACTTGATGAATAAAACATTTTACGACAGGGTGTTCAAATATTTTGCAAATCGTTTTTTAAAAAAATATGCATAGTATCAAATTATTCTAATTTCTGTGCACCGAGGACAAACATGTCCAAGGTTACAAACTGCACTCTCCAATGCAATAGCAAGATGCATTTCTTCCTTGAGGAGGTGCTGCTATTGTCACAAGAAAAAGAAAAAGGTTTCACTTTTGTTTTTTCATGTGGGTAGTTATGTTTGGTTCCATTCTGTCCTCTTCAGTAGGCCTCAAAGCACTGAAACAAAATACAGAGCAACAAAAAGAACCTGAAAGTATATACAGTACTTTATTTAAATTAATTAGCTTAATTTAAAAAGGTAAGAGTTTACAATTATGTGATTTCAGAAAATTGAATCATTTAGCTACATTAGATTATAAAAAGTAAATTCTGTTTGTAATAATTGTTTGGATACACTATATTTAATATGCTTGTTGTGATAATTTTATGCAAAGTCAAATTGTCCATAGTTATATTTTATGTTCTTAAAGTAACAGAATGACTTCCAAGCTGTTAAAGGGGGGAGGGGAGTGCTAATGTAGCTTTTTTTTCAATTTTTCCAAAAAAATCCATTTTTTCCAGGAAAAAAGGTTTTTTCCCCCAAGCTTCAAATTTTTTGAAAATTTTTCATCTCTAATTTTAAGCAGCAAAACTACTGCATCCATGTTGCAGATAGTTTATTTTCTGAAATTAAAACTTCTCTCTCATCTCCTTTGACAGTGGTACCTCTACTTACGAGCAGCTCTACTTACGAGCAATTTGACTTAAGGGCAGAAAACCATTGGCATTTTAACTGCTGTGTTACACATTTTCATCTCTGCAATTCTAAGATTATTTTACCATGGATACTCAGGAGAGTCTACGGGGATTTTTCAGTGTTTGCCAAACCTGCAAAGAGCTATGTTGGCATAATCTGCATTGTGTGAACCTCTCCAGCACATTGGCTGAAATCCTGTTGTGTCATTGCTCAAAAGGTATAATGTTTGGAGGTGAATTTCTGTTAGTTGAGAACTCCCCACGGGTGTTATCCGTTGCACGCCAACCTATGTAACTTGACATGCAACAGATAATGCCTATGGAAATGTCTTAATTTACATCAACCCACTTCCAAAAGTTAAGCCTTTTATGTAACAGTGCAGCAGGATGTCAGCCAATACGTATGTGGATGTACCTTAAAATAACAAATAATTTAGAATTTTCATGGGGACAGATGTCCCCTTACCTCCCCCATCCCATGAACACACATGCATTGATTTGTATTGAAAGAAAAAGATGGAATTACCTTAGCTGCAGCTAATTAGCAGAATGTTTGCAGCCAGGAGAATGACGAGAGAATAGGACGCAAGCCAGTAAGTGCTGAGAAGACCCTTCTGGAAATATGGCAGAAGGGTAGTGTGTTTCTTGGTCATCTACCATATTTGAAGAAAGTTTTTGGCCTGATGGTGCTGGCAGCAAATATTCAACGAAAGACACCCTGAAGTGAGCTAGTGCATTGGTTGTGTCACCACACAGCTTGCCCCTATGTTATTATTACTTATACATCAACCTTCTCTGAGTAATGGCTTGAAGGCCAAGGCAAAGCCAGCTTTTGTTGAGCATATATTTCAGCAGTGTTTAAATAAGCCCATTGAGACGCGTGTCGCGTGAACTTTTCTCTCCCATCTGTCTGCTCAGAGCCGCCTGTGGAACAAAATGAATGGGGAACAGGGCAGGTTGGGGGGGGGGGAGGCCCTTTAAGCCTTCCTCACTCCCCTGGAAAATGAGCTAGTCGGCTTTAACAATGAATGGTGACCAGTTCGAGAGCACACATGACTGGTCTAGTGAAGACTGAGCAAAGTAAGTTGAGCTTAATGCAGTCTTGCGTCTTCTGGACAGGAAAGGACGGGTGTTTTATAACTGTTTATTGGAGTTAATGGTAATAAATTCCTCACTTATGACACATTAACTTTAATGTTTTCATTATTGGGTGATATAGGGCTTGCCGTTTAACATTAGTAAATCATACTGTCCCAGATAGTATAGCGGGTTGAGCAGCTGACATAATGTTGTGTTTGGGGGTGGGGTGAGGAAAGACAAGAGAAGAAACAAGGGAATGAAATGCATACATCATTGAAAAAGATTTTGATCTCGTTTCCCACTTCCAAACCGTAGCCTTAAACTCTTTGGTAGTACAGGCAAAACATACCATCAGGGCAAGTAGATTAGAGTACAACTTGAATTAGAGTTAGTAGTGCCTTTTGTGCAGACCTGGTTTCCACAGCAACTTCCCAACCGTTCTGGATGCCAAAGCCCCTCTTCCTTTCTGTTTTGCCCTCCTTCGTTTCCTTTTTCCTAGATTGTAGGGCCTTAACTAAGGAGCTGTGTAAGGAGATATTAAGATGTAGAGAGTTTCTTGTGTTTGCAGTTACAAAATTAGTGAGTTGGTAGAAAAAGCTGGAGGCAACCAAACATCTTCTTTTGCCTGCCCTGCAATCTTCCTTGTGTTCATTTCATCTCCCCATCCCATGTTGTCCCACAGAACTTGTAAATTTAAATTTTAAACATGGAAAATAACTTCTGAAACAGAAAGAAAGGCAAATAGTATGACTTTTTAAATGGAACATGCCTGGTTAGAGGCGGACCGGACAAATTTTGTACCCTTCTCATACTGTTTGGGGGAATCAGTAATAAAATCTTACAACAGAAGCCCTTTCAAAGGTTAGTATATAGGGTCTGCTTATATACTGCCCCATACCACTTCAAGTAGTCTCTTGGCGGTTTACAGTTTAATTATGCAGGCTAAACATTGCCTGCCCCAGCAGGCTGGGTACTCATTTTACCGACCTCGGAAGGATGGAAGGCTGAGTCAACCATGAGCCATCTACCTGGAATTGAACTCCAGGTCGTGACCATGGTTTTACTTGCAGTATAGGCATTTAACCACAAGGTAACTCAAGCAGGAGGGCAGGTTGTAACTGGAACTTAGAAGAGTGGCTTTTTTTAAACACAGTAACTCCCATAATCCCTCTTATGGGCTAGCTGGAGGATTCTTGGAGTTTTAGGGCAAAAAGCTGTGCTTGTAACTATTATGCAAAACAGAGCATATAGCTGTAGACTAACTAATTGAAGCTGACTTCATCATCTAGCCATAGAATTGCTGGTCATCTCATGCCTTCAGTGAGTCTGTACTGAACCCAACCCACTAAAATAAAAGTGGGTGGTACCCTTATCTGTCCAAATGGAATAGCAGCATTTGACTTGTAGCAAGTGGCTTGTCATTTTGTCACCAAAACAGAAGCATCTCTTTGTAGCCTGTGTTCCTTGCAAACCAATGTGAGAAGAGCAGGGGTAGGAGAATTACTACTGCAAGCCCTTGTCTGTGCATCTCTCTCACACATACATATACACACATACACACATACATGCATGAGAGAGAGAGAGAGAGAGAATTTTCTTGCTGCAGCAGAACATTTCACTTACTCAGGGAGAAGTGGGATTTCACTTGGCAAAGCTGATGAAACAATTGCGTATTGTTACAATCTAAAATATATACATTAAAGAATAAAATGTGTGTTTTGTTTACCCTCAACTCGGGAGCAAATTATAATGACCCTAAAATGACCCTAACAGACCTTTCAAGGTAAGTGAGTTATTTAAGAAATGGTTTTACCAATTCTAACTCCCTCCCTCATCAGTTTCCGTGATTAGCTGGGATTCAAACATAGGTCTCCTGACGCTAGTTTCTAACTCGATCTACCACTGCATTGGGTATCCTGGTAAAGAAAAAGATAGAAAAACTCAATTTGAATATGCCTTTAGAAATGAAAAAAAGCAATTCCTGCCAGTAAATCCATCACTGGAATACCTCTTTCCCATATGATTTGCTACCATTGATTGTCACTCCTGCATTGACTGAATGTACTGTAGTATCTTCCTGTTGATGCCCACACTTTTTGAATTTCTGCTTACTAGGGTCTTACGAAAATGTCCACATAAAATATTTCTGCCTGATTTCTTCTTGTACATTTTTCTTATTTACTCCATAGCAATAAAATTAACTTTATGTAGGATAAATCTGAGATGATCCATACACTGACAATTGCATTACATTTCTTTTCTCTCACCTATTTTCCCCCCTTGAAGTATTTCCTGATTTTGTTCCCTCCTATACATAACCTGAAACTAATGAATTGTTACAATGGCAAGTACTAAGGAAGGAATTGTAATAGCATTTAAAATATTTTTTCAGCATGTTAGATAAAAGTAATGCTAAATTAAGGTGACAAAGTAATAAGGTGACTAAATTAATACTGTAGATTATTTATTTGTTTATTTTGAAATATTGGCATGATGACACTACTGCACCTTCCGGGAATATTGGCAGACAGAAACAGTAGCTCCAGTTCTTCAAAATTGATGTGGGAAATTATGGATTGATTAATTTAATGGTTCTCCCATGTAGATTGGTAGAAAATAGAGATGGGCATGAACTGCAGTTCAGTGGTTCGTCCCAGTTTGGTGCAGCATCTGAGCAGGTGTTCCAAAAACGCTTTACACTCCCCTCTCCTGCCTATTACCCAGGTGAAGCACACTTTCCTCCCAGACTCCTCAGCATGACTGCCCATTCACGGATTGCCACACGTGCTTCCCTCCTCTGCCTCCTCTGATAGCTGCCCTCTCAAATGCAACACTGCAGGCTTAGTTGCGCTGCCTCCTCATCTGAATGGGAAGGTGTGAAGAGGGCAGAGGGCAGAAATGTGCACTGCAATTGTTCAGTGGGCAGTCACGCTGAGGAGGCAGGGAGGGAAGCATGCATGCCTGGGGAATGGGTGAGCACACAGAGGAGCCAGCTGAGGGGAGTGCATGGCACCCATGTGACACCTGTGCAGGCACCATGCCAAACTGGGCCGAACTGCAGTTCACGTCTATCTCTAGTAGAAAATATTATTCAGGCTATAGGCTTGCAGAAGAATGATTAGCACCTCTACAAAATGAAGAGGCTATAGATCCTGTCTTAATAGGTTAAATTCAAACTTATCATATGTAGAGTAGACTCATTTAAATTAGCAGGTATTAGCTATTTGTAAAAGTGCAACTATGCAGTAGGGAAAAAAAGCATTGATCTTGTGTGAATTTACACCTGGGTAATTGGCCGTGGCAACCCCACCAGCTACCAACAGTCCTATACACAGCCCTGTTGCTTTTCTGCATTGGCTCATGCAGTCACAATGCCTGAACCAATGTGAATGTGTCTGCTGTCCAAATGGTAGAAGTCACAGCAGTGGAGGAAAAAATGTACAGATTATTCAGGCTGATTGCTTTGACATGCATTGTGCAGCCAATGGAAAATAAAACGAATCTGACCCTCCCAATCCAGGCACATTTCCTGTGTTACTTATTAATGAAGTCACCCCCTTAGCTAAATCCTATTTATTTCAATGAATCCTCCTAAGTATGACTGTCTAGATCCAATCTGTTACCATTTTAATGCAAGGACGGAGCAGAAATTTAGATAGATTTCAGGATGAATAGCAGTGTTAGTCTGTCACATCAAAACCAACAGGAACTCTTACACAAGACATACTACACTAATCAAAAGTCTTTTTGGCAGTTTCAAGACTAACATATTTATATCTATGTGACCTTTTATGAATTACATTCCACTTCCATAGACACATAGAGCACAGTGTTTAGGCCAGAGGTTTAAATACATTGTGTACATGGTTGTGGGCCATGAAAACTAAGTGAAATGGAATACAGAAATTATAATTGTGCTATCAGCACCATAAATGATCTTTCTGAGTGTTGATTACATAAGCATCTTGGCAGTAGGTAGAATAATGAACTTGTCTGATAGCTACTAAACAATGGCTCTGCTGACTTTTTGCTTTCAGGACACCGCTGGTTATAAGTCTAGAATATTGCCAAAGAAAGTTACTTTTGGGTGGTATAGAAGACTGTAGAGAAAACCCAGCTTAATATATATCTATACTAAAATTATTATGATCTGACGTCAATGGTTCATTATAACACACTCAACAAGGTAATGGGCTTGGTAGACAAATAATCTCATTTAAACCTTGGAATCTTACTTTTAGGAAGTAATTAGTTCTGTTGTAATTTCATGCCCCAATACCAGATACCGTTATAGGGCGCTTTTACACGACCCCTAAGATCCGCTGGCCACTTAAATTCGGACCAGAGATCTTAGGGGCTTGTCACTCTTCCTGTGTCCCCACCCTCGCTGCTGGCTGCGGGAGGGAGAAAAAAAAGGAAGAAAAGATTGTGGCTCACCTCCGTTCTGCCTCCGCTCTTGCCGCGGCAACATTCCTGTCTCTGTAAAGTAGCTCTTAAAGGGGCGGGAGCCAAAAAAACAACAAACAGAAGCGAGGAGAGCCCCACACTCACTATCCTTGCACCGCATCAAGCAATTTTCACCCCGGAAGAGCAGGTTCAAGAAAAGTGCTCTGGGTCGCGCTTAGGTGGGCGGGGTCGCACTTAATTTCCTCTAAACTCCGGAGCTGGTGGGGAAACATTTTTAAGCTCCGGAGCTGGGAGCCATTTGCTCCGGAGTTTAGGGGTCGTGTATAAACGCCCATAGGTATTGTTTTAAGAAAAAGCTATTTTTTTCTTTAAAACATCTAAAATAAATACTGTTACTTTTTAGAAAAAATTGAATGTTATTGGACTGCAATAAAGAGCAGCCTCCTTCTGCCCATCTTGTCACTGCCTCAGTGTCAACCAAGAGCCCAAACCAGTATTAGAATTACAATATGTGATATTACTCCTCTACAATTTAGTGAAACTTTGACCCTATAACTAAGAAAAGCCCCATAGAAAATACCAGTACACTGTAAAAGGAGTGAAGGCATCCCTCATCAGGTTACAGTCCTAATGCTTTGTAATTTTGCTTTAGTTAATCAAGAAAAGAACTAATTAAAAGTAACCAGTTATGTGCAACTTCTTAATTTCAAGCTATGATTTGACTATATACAAGGTTGGTTCCGATTTTTAAAAAAGCCAATTTGACAGCAGAGCCCAACTGAAGGAGACAATTTTCAAATGAACAAGTTTTATGTGGCATAACCTTTTGAGGATTGCAGGTGATCTCACCTGACAAAAAGATCGCTTGATACACAGAAAAGAAGGAAGACTTTGCATTATTACAAAGCTTTCTGCACAGTTGTGGCTTCTTATGATCAATGTTATAAATTGGAAAGCTCTTTATAACGCCAAGCCTGGAAGTTACTTCTGTGAGTGTGCATGGGTATGCTTGTGTGCATAGATGTATATGGGCACACATACACATACATATTCTGCTAGGTAAGATTAGATGACCAGCTGGTGTCCAGGTTCTAGTTGGGCTCTTTCTGCTGAACTCTCCAAAAGGAATAACTGAAACCATTTTTCTGCAGCCTTATATCTGCAGCGCGGGGAAACCCCATGCTGCCAATGTACTGATAGCAAATGAGATTAAATAAGCTCAGCGGCTCACTGTCTGCTCCCTGCCTTCCCCCTGGTGTAATTCAATTCAAGCGCAAGTGGTGATGGGAACTCACAGGGGCTGCCTCTGTCACCCCCGCTGAGGCTTGGAATCTTTTAACATCTAAATAAAAGTTTCACTCAAGCATTTTTTACGCTCCTGCCAGCAGGATCAGCGAGTTGGCGTTGGGCACATTAATGTTAATATTCATACTGGCAGATTTCTCCCTGTGTACCAGACCTGCAATGGTAATTATAAACGTGTTGCAAAATGACATTTAGATTTGCAGGCTTCAGTGGAACAGGAGGGAGGGATGTGCTCCAGTAAAGATGCACTCTTTAGTCATTTATGCAAAAATGATTCTACCAAACAGCTGGGGATATAGTTTGAAGATGGCTGGATTTTGAAGAGCTCTCCAAAACTTACAGTGCCTTAAATTGGTGTTCAGTATCATGTTGTAGTGCAGGCATTACAGTGACAGTGCTGATCACTGGAGATCACTCTTCCGTCTTCCCCAGGTTCCTTGGTGGGTGCTAGAAAATGCAACAACAGCCCTACAAACCCTTTGTATTTTCTCCTTCATTTGTTCCAGCTGGGTTCAGATGGTGTTCTGGCTGAGCCCAATCCTGCATCATCATCCTCACCACACACACACACACACACACACACATTATAACAAATAATCTTTGTGAACATCTGAAGCTTAAAATAGATGTTAAGGGAAAAGCTTTGTTTGTGTGTTGTTGTTGTTTTGCAGTTATTGTGGTCTTCCTCCTACAGTGCAGCTCCATAAAGAGAAGACAATCAAATTTGCCAATGAAACTCTTGTTTGCCTTCCACTGATCAGTCACAAAGCACAGCTCACTGAAATAGAAGGTATAGAGCTCAATGTAAGCAAATGCTATGACAGTTACCTTTCTGCACATAAGGGAGTTCTGTTTTTTTTAAAATTATTGTTGTGTTTGTGTTATAGTTGATATTATTTCATTCATTCATTCACTCATCTTATATGCTGCTCACACTACCCGAAGGTCCCTAGGCAGCTGACAGTATTTTAACAGTCAACAAAAATACAGTTTAAAAAGTTGTCATCAGGACCCACAATCTATATTATTTCAATTTTAAAACTTCTGGAACATGAAGGTTTTGACCTGGCATCTCAACATTGGTGCCAGAGAAATCTCACTTGGAAGGACATTTCGTTGTTTGGGGGAAGCTGCAAAGAAGTCACTTGGTCTGCAAGCCATCCCTTTTACCTCCTTGAGAATTTTACTTAAAGAATTTGCATGACACCATATAAAGCAGCATTGTCCAAACTTCAGTCCTCCAGATGTTTTGGACCACAACTCCCACAGTCCTTTGTCATTGGCAATACAGTTTTGGAATTCTGGGAGTTGTGGTCCAAAACATCTGGAGGGCTGAATTTTGGACACCCCTGATATAAAGGGATGGGGCAACTATTATAAAGCAACAGTGATTGAAAAGAGCATAACCTTGTTATTTTGTTGCACCGTTTTTGCCTGCTACTTCTTTGTACAGTCACATTCCAGAAGCCGTCACCACTACAGTGACTCTGGCCAATGGTTCTTAAACACCTTTGCATGAACGTGTTGACAAGATTGTTATATTTTGCAATTCTAGACAAAGAGGTGATGGTAATTTATAAGCTTCCTTTCACCTCTTGAAAATTTATACCCATTATATGCAAGTTGCTCAAGGCATGTATTGTGCAAAGAAACTTAGTCCTCTCCATAATTCACTTAAAATATATTTTATGAAGTAACTAGGATAGAGAGATGCAACTAAAAATAAAATAAAGTACATTAGTACAGCAATTAGAAAATATCAGGCCTATACAGTCTGTGTAATTCTATATAAGACTTGAGTCCAGATTTTGTGTATGAAAAAAAATGGACGGATTGAAATAATATTGTTAATGGCTAGATTTGGCAGGGTACTGCAAGCAATTCTTTGCTCTTTGGTTGTATGCCAAATGATCTTGACATGGCACACACATCAGTCTTATAAATCGTTTACTATATTTCAGTGTCTCATGTCTCAGGTATGGAGCCCTCAACTGAGAAGCATTGTCTGGAGGGAAAATACTGTAAGAAAAGAAAAAATATATATCTTTGTCTTCGTGGGTTGTATGAACCACAGGCAAAGTGTAGAGCCTATGTAACCAAACATTTGGCGTAGTTTGGGGGGTGGGGGGGGGGCAGGGACAAAGTTGCCCAGCTGTGAGAGTTCGTTGCGTGGATACCCCGGTTCCAAGCACAAATGAGGAATGTCAAGTCTATTTGTACATTTTCCTAATAAACTTTTATTGTCCAAAACATAAGTTGCTTTACCTCGCACAACAGGTGCTATTGGTTCTGGGCGCTCAACAATGCTTTCAACTGTTTCTTCAAACACAAACAGATTTGACCTAAAAGGTCCTTCTAAGGGTGGGGGAGATCGTTCTTCTGGGGAGCTCAATGGGAGTCCTGAGACACTCTCGCGAAACACTGGTCCCCACAACAGGGAAGCTGCTCCCATTGAGCCACAGATTTCTCTCGGGATGGTTGTCCCTACCTCTCCCTTGTCCAGTTGGTATTCCTCCGCCACAATAGTGGTTTGACCTGAACTGACCAGGATAGAGGTTCCATGGGTCTCCAGTCCCGCTTCTCCCATCTCTCTCCTTCCCGTCCTTCCCCAAGTCTGAGTCCCAACGTCTGTCTTTAACGGTTTTCCCCCCTTTCCTTCCAATTCCTAGCCTCAACACCACTTCCCCTGCGCGTGCATCTCCTCCCCCAATAGGCCTCCTCAACATTCCGTTCCTCTCTCTTCTCCCCTTCCTTCACTTTAGACTCTTCCTCCTTATCTTTCCCTCTTAGATTTTCTCTTGCAGACGATGCACCGCTGGCTTTTCCTTCTTCCTCTTGTCCACTCTCACACCAACTCATCACTTACAGTAGTTAGATTTGCTGTTCCCTGGCTAGAGCAGTCTGATCTGGCCTCTACCCTCCTGTTACTCTCTCCTTACCCTTAGTTCCCTTCCTTTTCCCCTGGTCTCTCTTTAAAAAAAAAAAAACTCACTACTTCCAAGCCTCTTTCCCAATTCAGTTCAGTATCTGCTAAGCACTCCTACCTACGTGGTAGGAGTATAGTTTAGAAAGCATAGTGTACCTATGCCATTACAAGGAACTTGAGAGAAAAATGATAGGAGACAATAGAGACACCTGAAGTATTCTTTTTCTTTTTTTTCTTTTACTTGCTTGCTTGAAAGGCCCTTTTCCTGTATAGGCAGATATGCTCAGGATCACCCCACTTCCCCCTGGATTAAACTGAAACCCCTGCAGCACCACATCCATGCTTCAACTTTTTATTCAGCTTCAAATGTTAAGAACTCGGAAGAGTGTGTGAACTCATAGCAGTTCAGCTAATGACTGGGGGTGGGGAGATTTTAGTTCATTTAAAAGAAAAATTCAAACCTTTCTACAGGGCCACTAGTTATTCTATAGCCATTTCCCAACCCAATTTAAGGGACTTCTTCAAAGGGAGATTCAATTGTCTTTATCCCTGGATTCATGACTATTCATGCATTTTCTTGTGTGCTCCAAGGTCTGATCCTGAGCATGGGTGGCTTTCATGTGTGGGGGGAAAAACCTCAATTCTTAAAACAAGGCTCAGCACTGGATTTCTTCCATTGGAGATGAAGGAAGGGAAAGTTCCTATTCTATCCTAATGAAAAGAGCCTGGTCTGGCATGGGACAGAGTTGGGGGGGGTGTTCTCTACAATTGAAGTCTTATGTTTGGCTGCTGTACTTGTGCCTCTCATTTACCTTGAGACACATTTGCAAGGATTTATGCCTGCCCCCAGAGTTTTGCAGAGTCATAAAACTCGAAAATGAAAATAGTTCTGTGAAGGAAAAGAGGAGCAGAGGAGGGAAATTTTGACAACATGGATGAATTGGCATGTTAAGAGTGTACTGCTTAACAAAACAAAAATGAACCCCTTCTGGTGAGGGATTCATAGTTGAAAAGCTGTGGACATGGCCACTAGGGAAATGATCAGTAGCACTTTTTAAGAGGAGTAGTGTTTCAGTATAAATTATCTACTGCATGGAACAATGCCAAGGCTTCCATGGGAGTCACAGCAGCCTGCTTCAGAGGCTGGAATTCCTGACCTCCAGATATTTGAAAGAGAGGGCCACACTGGTGTATTTCTGGCTGATTTTGTACTAAGTACAGTGGTACCTTGTATAAAGGAATTAATTCATTCCCAATGAAATTATGTTAAGCAAATTTCCTTTATACAAATTTCCCATAGGAATGCATTGAAAACGGAGTAGTCCCTAATCGTGACCATTTTTATGTTGTACGGATTTGCCCCATAGACAATTCTGTTAAGCAGATTTCCCCTATCTCCGGAATTTTTTATGTTGTACAGATTTTATGTTATACAAACTGTTTGTTATACGTGGATCCACTGTACTGCATGTCTTTCTTTCATTGTGCCACCAAAGCCAGGCTAATAAGTTGCCTTCACCATTTGCTCCCTTGCCACGAAACCCTGAGAAACAGCACTGCAACATGCAAGAGCGCTAGGAATGCAAATGTTTTGCATTCAGCTTCACACATTCCTATATTGGGAAAAACACCTTGGGGCGAGAGGTGCTTAGTGTGTTTTGTAATACCTAGAGAGAAAAAGGCAGAGGCAAGGCTAGATGATACAAGTGTTATTAGTGGTCTGTCTAATAAAGATATCACATATCCTTATCTTTGTGATGCCTGTTGTCCTGATATTGGAAGAACAAGCTACTAGCACCCCTTCTCCAGAAAATCAGCACACCCTTTGAACCCATCAAGATGCTAAAACATCAACTTCCTTTTCCTCTGCTGACTGCATGCCAACTTCAAGCACCTTCTTCTCTGCATACGTAACCTGCCATATGTTCATGCAGTTGTGTGTTCTAACAAATTTTGCTCATTTTACATCTGTGGTCCCGTTTTTTCTCCTCATCCTACCCAGTCTTACCTTTTTTGGTAGATGCCTCATATTCTTTCTTTATTTTTTCTCTCTTTTAAGGATAACCCTTCTTTCCCCCCCTCCATTTTGATTTGCTTGCATTCTCATTTTTTCCTTCTGATATTGCTTCTTTTATTTCTTCATGACTTATTGTTCTCACTCTTTAGTAATGATGATTCTATCCATCCCTCTCTTACTAATGTCTTTAACCTTTTTCTGTAGTACTCGTCCCCCCTTTTTTTACTAAACATACAATTATTTTTCACCCTTTTTACCAACAGAAAAACTGTTCTTGGAAAATTCATCTTTTTCTGTCATATTGTTTCTTTTCTTTTTTTAGGAGCTGCTGCTTCTATTTTAAGGGTCTCATTTTTCTTTCTTCTCAGTATCCTTCTGACCTTTTCACTTGAACCTCTGAGCTTAACATTCTACTGAGAGTGTTCTGTGTATAATTTTAAATCATATTCTATAAATATGCCTATTTCTGTTCTTATTCACTTTGGTTTTTCATGAGTTTTTGATACAGCTTATCATTCTTGACTTCTTTGTTCCCTTTGTTGTTTTTGGGTTTAGTAGCACTACTCTTCTTTGGTTTCATTCATTTCAGATACAATCTCTGAAAATATTAGTGTTTTCTTCTTTGTCACACTAAAAATTTACCATCAGTCTTTATATTTAAGCCTTAAGACCTAAAACAGACCCAAGAGAGTTTAAAATGGAGATGTATAGTGAAAATCAGAGTCTCTGGCTGAAATCCTCAGGCACTTGGAGTACCATAAATTTAGACCTGCAAAAGTGAACAGGGAGTTAAGGCCAGACACTTGCAGCTGTGTGTCTAACTGTGCAATTGATTGCTCAATTGATTGTGCAGCTAATTGTGCACCTGTGCTTGCACAACTGCTTGCTGGGTAATATGACTTCTTTGTTGGTACAAATGTTGTAACTGCTTATACAAATCTAAATTATGGAGGCACAGCTACACAGTAGGATTGCCAGCCCTGTGTTTTTTTATACCAGATGACCTCCAAATATTCAGATGGTGCCACAGATGGCTAACCTAATACATTCCGATTAGGCCTGAGAGTCATCAAACCCAAGTGTGATGACATCTGGCCTGGATGCCTTCAAAAGGGGATTGGACAGATTCATCACAGGTTACAAACCATGATGGTGATGTGTAATCTCCAGGCTTAAAATCGGAATCGGAATGCATCGGAATCGGAATGCAATTTATTGTCATTGTATAAATACAACGAGATTAAAAGTGCTATCCAGTCAGTCATTCACAAAACCCAGCATAAAAATCCAAGACGTAAAATCTACAATATAAGAACAAACCATCCATACAGATACTCCAACATTCACATGCCGAACATCACTTACACTCATTTAAAACTGACATAAAAACCAAACATACACACACAGCCCTACATTCTTTCACCTGGCAACATTCATACCCAATCTATAAAAACTACAATTTAAAAACAACAACAGCCATACACAATCCCCCATAACAATATATATGTAACACATTCAACACTAATATTACCCGTCAATTTAATTTTTAACAGAATTTAGCATGGTTACTGCTATTGGGTAAAAACTATTCCTGAATCTTTCTGTCCTTGTTCTAATAGATCTATACCTTCTGCCTGATGGTAATGGTACAAACAGAGAGTGTCCAGGATGAGAAATATCTCCTACAATATTCTGAGCTTTCTTAAGACAGCGGGAGCTGTGTAATTCCTCCAATGTGAGGAGTGGGCATCCGATGATCTTCTGTGCCATATTGATAACCCACTGGAGCGATTTCCTCTGAGCCACCGTGCAACTGGCATACCACACACATATGCAGTATGTCAGTACACTTTCTACTACACAATGATAAAAAGACACCAATAGTCTCTGAATGATGTTATTCTTCCTGAGCACTCTCAGAAAGTACAGTCTCTGTTGGGCCTTTTTCAGCAGCTCAGAGGTGTTTACACTCCAGGTTAAATTCTCCTCAATATGGACTCCCAACAAGCGGAAGTCGGTCACCCTTTCTACACAGTCCCCACTGATGAATAGTGGTTGAAGATCTGTTTTCTTCTTCCTGTAATCTATTATGAGCTCCTTAGTTTTTAATGTGTTCAGAAGCAAGTTATTCTCTCTGCACCACTCAATCAACTGCTCCACCTCATCCCTATAAGCAGACTCATCTCCTGCTGAGATAAGCCCCACTACCGTGGTGTCATCCGCAAACTTAACTATAATGTTGTTATGATAGGCGGGAATACAATCATAAGTATAAAGAGTAAAGAGCAGTGGACTCAGCACGCAGCCCTGTGGAGAGCCAGTACTAAGACTCAGATCCGTAGATGTACATTGACCTACTCTAACCCTCTGACTACGTCCGGACAAAAAACTCTTTATCCACATACATATAGAATGTGGAAATCCCAAATCCCCTAATTTAACCACCAGTCTGTGAGGGAGGATGGTATTAAATGCTGAGCTAAAGTCCACGAAAAGCAGTCTTGCATAGCTTCCCCGCTGTTCCAGATGTGACAATGCAGCATGAAGGACTGTAGCTACAGCATCCTCTGCAGATTTATTTGCTTGATATGCAAACTGGTAGGGGTCAAAACTCTGGGGGAGAAGTGATGTGATGTAATTCCGGACCAGTTTTTCAAAACATTTCATCACCACTGGAGTAAGTGCAACTGGTCGATAATCATTAAGACGAGATATGAGATTTTTTAGGTACAGGAATTATGGTGGAGGACTTCAAACAAGATGGAACCCTAGATTGAGCCAGAGACTGATTAAAGATCTTAGTAAAGACTCCAGCTAGTTGATCTGCACAGTCTTTTAACACACATCCAGGAATTCCATCGGGTCCAGCAGCCTTCTTCGGGTTGATCGCCCGCAGCATACGCCTCACCTCATGCTCCTCTACTTTAAGGATAAAGCTGCTGTGGACTGGGGACTGTGGTGCAGCTTCCTTTGGTGCTTCCACCTCAAAACGGCCGAAAAAGATGTTTAACTCTTCTGCCAACCGGGGTATTTCAAGGACCAGATGCAGGGGAGTGGTATCAGGAGACAGATATCTAGTCTCGTGCACTCTCAGACGCATCTGGTGGGGCCACTGTGAGATATAGGAAGTTGGACTAGATGGGCCTTTGGCCTGATCCAGCATGGCTCTTCTTATGTTCTTATGTTTTATTGTGCTGTATATTGTACTGTATATTTTATTATACTGTATTTATTGTTCTGTCCAGGTGCCTGGCCACTTTTGTGGGTACCTGTCTCTCTTTGAGTCTTTCATTACTCATGTATTCCAGTGGGTACCTCCCTCTCTTTGAGGCTATTTCAGTCCTCATGCACCATCCGAGATGCACCATTACCCCCCTCTCTTCTCCTTTTATACATAACATTTCCCCTCTTAGGGTACCGCATGAGCTTCTCAGGTGTGGTAGGTGGCTTGTCTCCTTCTGATATGCACCGCTGGGCACCTTCAGGGGTCTCCTTCTAGCTGTGCTCCAACTTGGTTGGGTCTTAGCCAGACAGGCCAGTTGCTGAGGTAAGGTGAGGTGGTTCACTGATTTTTATGGTGGGATACGCAGTGGTAATGCTGACCTGGACAGCTCTGCAATCCCCATCACAAGTCTGCCTAAGGCTTTCAACGTTGACTAAGTTTCAGAGTTTTTAACTATCTTTCTAAGACAGATGAAGCTGTAAATGATAACAAAATATTTCTTCCTTCTCATGTGCACCTCAGAATTTCAAACAGCATCAGCCTTCTCCAGTTCAGGGAGGGTCTGAATTGATTTTTATTTTGTTCATTTTATTTTGATTTATACTGCATTACCTAGTGGCCTTGCCATTACAGTAGGACCCCAGTATCTGCTGGGGATTGGTTCCAAGCCTTCCCGTGGATAATGAAAACCGTGGATAAGAGAGAATGCCAAAATGTTCCCCAAAACTGCTGTTTTGTGATAGTAACTTGGTTTACAGTTGCTGTTTTACAACAGTAGCTTGCTTTACAGCTGCTGTTTTATGACAGTAGCTTGCTTTACAGCTACTCTTTGTGACAGTAGCTTGCTCTAAGGCTGCTGAATTTTTTTTTCTGCCAACCATGGATAACTGAATCAGTGGATAATGAATCAGTGGATATGGAGGTCCTACTGTTTCCAGCTAGCAAATAAATATTAAGAAAGTCAAATCCAACACAACTCAAAAATATAAAGGGAAAAACATACCTGTTGTTAGAAAACCTGTTGCTAAGGGGATGCTGATGAAACGCTATAGAAATGCTAGTAACATCACAAATATTTCCATTTTGAATGGATCAATTGCACACGAACCAAAAGTCTAATGCCAGGATGGTTTGTAACATGGCATAGGTTCTTTCTGGGGTGGGGTGGGCTCTCTCATATCTTGCAGCAAAACATCATGGCGTGACATTTCTGTTGCCATCACCGCAGATCGCTAGCATAAGGACTCTGGTCTCTCAGTTCTCATGCTGAGAAACCAGAAGAGTTAATTGACTCTACATTTGCAGCTTCCAGCTAATTAAGAAGAAATATAAGTAGACTAGGCAAAAGGTTATGTAAATGTCTGAGAAAGGGTGTAAATCTCTGGCTGAGGCAGGCTGAGGATCGATTTGCACATCTAAGTCTGGTGAGCCAAGATGTGTGTTCAGAGCATCTGTGATGAGCAGGGGACTGGATTGTAAAGTAAAGGAATCAAAGTGAAGGAGTCTTTTACTTAATTATATGTCTAAAACATACCACTGGGTTGCTCCAGAGGCATGACTTATTCAGGTTCTATTTTCGATCACAATGCTTAAAAGGTCTGTTCCTTTATCACTTCACCTCTTAGCAGGTATTAGATAGTGCCTTTTTTGCTAGTGAAGAACCACATGAAGACATCTGGGACCAAACAAGAGCATTTCCAGAGTGGGTTATTCATTCATTCATTCATTCATTCATTCATTCATTCATTCATTCATTCA
>JAHTLZ010000111.1:12059661-12108861 GCA_023846285.1 Phrynocephalus versicolor | reverse complement strand
ACACACACACACACACACACACACACACACACACACACACACACACATGTGGGTAGGCATCAATTAGGGATGGACTGATTTGCAATGATATGTATGTCATGTGGTACACCAGGAAAAGAAACAAACCAGCCTGTTCCTAACCTAGACCAAAGTGTGGGGGAAATGCCTGTCTGGTCGCACCCTTACTTAGTCATCATAACAACATTATGCAATAGAATAGGTTCGAGTATAAGAATTACTTACCTAAATATGACTCAGACAGAGATTTGAACTAGGATCTCCATCATCCCATACAGCATTAGAAGTATCATATCCCATTGGCTTTTCTAGCTAAGAGAAAAATAGCCTACCAGGCAGTGAGAGACTTTGCCATTTAGATGCAGCCGCAGAAAGGAGGACCAGAGGCTGGTTATATTCAAACGCCCTTGTCAGTAAAGAATGGGGGAAATGAGAAATACGGACACAAGACCCTATATAAATAAAGTGTTGCCCATATTTCCCCCCTATTAGTTGTCAGATGGGCTTTAACCCTTCCCTAAGTGACCATATATAATATATGTGTCAGCATGTATAAATATTTTTCAGTTATGCTCCATCAGATGCATATAAACAGGAAGCTAATACTTCCAGCTGAATTTGGCATGCCTAGATAGATGGCCTATGGTTATACTGTGCCTCCAATCCAGAGAGATTGAATGCTGAGTAGGATGAAAAAATATACAGGCGGAAACAATGGACAAAGAAGACAACAACAATTGGAGTTTCAGGGCTACCAATGACAAGGTCTCTCCTGCTGCAGTTCAAGAGAAGATGGATGTTGAGGTTAGATAGGTCACAAGGTGTTCTAATAGATATGTGTGTATATATAGCCCTATGCAGCCATTTGTTTGCTCACATGTAGTGGGGATGTGGACATGTGCACATACATAAGACCTGCCCTCAGATAGAATCACAGTAAGAATATGAAGACTATTTGCTAAATCTCTTGTTTTTTGTTGGGATCACGAGAGACCTCAACAAAGAATTTGCAACCCACACAAGACTCCTTGACTCCAATGGAAGGGGAAGAAAATGAGAGCCATTTTCCCTCAAAGTTTAAGTAGCATGCACATAACATCCCTCTATCAAAGAGGGGCTGGCTGATTTATCAAAAAGATGGAAACAACCAATCTGATGGTTCCAAGTTTTTTTAAAAACAAATCCAAGCAGCAAGGCAGCGTCTGTTGTAGTTTTCGGCAATTTGTAATATTTACAGAAAAATTGTTCTGGGAATATTGAAAAACTCGTGTCAAAATGTTTCTCTGTCTGACAGCAAGGAGAAGAATTTTACTGTTTCACAGAAAAAAAGACCGGAATTTAGATCACAGTATCACAGACCTTCATATATTGAGTGCAAAAATGTAAAGATAGTGCTGCAACTGTGTTTGGTATTTATTATTATTTATTTATTATTCACACTTGTATACCGCCCCATTCCCACAATGGGGACTCTGGGCGGTTCACAACATCCAAATAAAACAGGTAAAAATCAATACAAACAACAATAACAATAAAGGAGTAAAGTCCAAGAACAATTAGGCGGGTTTAAAAAAAAAATACACGGGTCCCTATGCATCGCCGTAGGCTTCTCGAAAAAGGATGGTCTTAAGGTTCTTCTTAAAAGCCGCCAGCGACGGAGCCCGCCATAATTCACTGGGGAGTCTGTTCCAAATAGATGGAGCCACCACCGAGAAGGCCCGCCCACGGGTACTCGCCTTACGGGCCTCCCTCGGGGTGACTGTCCGCAGTGAAAGGGCCACCGAGGCGCGGGTGGGTCGTGCCGGATCTAATTGCCAGGGGAGACGCTCCGCCAAATAAGCCGGGGCCAAGCCATGGAGGGTTTTATAAATCAAAACCAACACCTTGAACCTTATTCGGGAGGCAACGGGTAACCAGTGTAGGCGGGCCAGGATAGGGGTGGCGCGGTCATAACGGCGCGCGCCGACCACCAACCTGGCCGCCGTATTCTGGACCCGCTGCAATCGCCGAACAAGGTTCAAGCGGAGCCCCATGTAGAGAGCGTTGCAGTAATCCAGCCTCGACACGACCAGCGCCTGTACCACAGTCCTCAGGGAGCTCTCATCAAGGTACGGGCGAATCTGGGTGATAAGCCTTAGATGGTAAAAGGCCGACCTGACCACGGCTGACACCTGAGGTTCCAGGGTCAGGTCCGGGTCCAGGACGACGCCCAGATTCCTCACTCTTTGCGCCAGCTGGGGGGCAGACCCACCCAGACTGGGAAGAGGGCCGCAGTACCCCTCCGAAGAGCCCCCGAAGAACATAACCTCGGTCTTGCCTGGGTTGAGCTTGAGCCTGTGAGTCCTGGTCCAGTCCAGTACCACAGCCAGGCAACGATCAAGGGTCCGGACGGCCTCCACTGCACAGGTGGAAAAGGAGAGATAGAGCTGCGTGTCATCAGCGTACTGATGACAGCAGACTCCATAACTCCGGATGATCTCAGCCAGCGGCTTCATATAGATGTTAAAGAGCATTGGGGAGAGTGACGACCCCTGAGGCACCCCACAGGAGAGTGTCCAGGGAGCCGACAACTCACCCCCCAAGCTCACTCGCTGGGTGCAGCCCCCAAGGAAGGACCGGAGCCAGGCCAAGGCCTGGCCTCCAATCCCAACCTCCGAGAACCGCTCCAGCAGGATACCGTGGTCGATGGTATCAAAAGCCGCTGACAGGTCGAGAAGGACCAGCAGGGTAGAGCAACCCCTGTCAGCCCTCCTCAACAGATCATCATGCAGTGCGACCAGAACCGTCTCGGTCCCATGACGCGGCCTGAACCCGGATTGGAAGGGATCCAGGACATGGTTCTCCTCCAGGAACGACTGGAGACGCAGAGCGGCGACTCGCTCAATCACCTTGCCCAAAAAGGGAACATTGGCTATGGGACGATAGTTGGACAAATCGTCCACAGCCAAGCCGGATCTTTTAATAATGGGTAGTATGCTGCTACAGAGCTCCTGTCATTGAGAACCCTACTAAGTTCTCTTACCTGAACATGGGAGTTCTATAACTACATTGAGATCAATGCAGTCGCCGTGTTTTCTTTTGGTTTTTTCCCTTAGCATGTGCAGTTTTGCGATACTCAGGCCAGACGGCTTAGCTTGGCGACACAGACCATGTCTGCTCTCACATCCCTGCTATTGTATTTTTCCATTTATAAGACTATATTTTTTACTAAAACTGTTAGACTAACCACTTAGCGTCTTCTTATACATGGAAGTAAGCCAATGAGAGAACCACAATGTAGAGAAACTGTGATTCCAGGTCGGAAAATTGGGGGTTGTCTTATACATGGGAGCATCTTATAGACGGAAAAATACTTTGGCTCTATGCATTCATGGGCTAACATCTGCATAGGGCTTTTACACACACACACACACACACACACACACACACACACACGTCAGAGGTAAGAGACTGAGATAACAGATGCAAAAAGCAGGTTTAACATTCATCTCAGTAATTCTTCAAAACCAACTTTTTTATTTTATCCTATGTTGATATATTGTTTATGTTTTATCTTCTGCCTTTCCTCCAATGGTGTGTATGAATTTACTTTCAGAGCAGCCCTGCATGGTAGGGTTGGAGTAGGACTCCAGGGAACTGAGATAATCCCTGAAGCTTATGCCTTTTTCTTTTTGAAAATGACAATTTTAAGGGAAGAACACACCAACAGAAGAATTGATTTCTGCTCTCTTACCACCATGTTACACTGTAACCCCCCCTCTCTCTCTTAAACATGTTCATGCAACACTTCAAAGCTTTCTCTCTTTCTCATGTGACCCCAGATGGGGTCATCATGTGCTGTAAAAGTAGCAGTTGAGAGCAAGCTAGTCCCTATGCATTCCCTTTTGCTAAGTTTTCATTTGTGTGTCGCCCAGGCAAGCAACCCAAAGGCATGTTTGCCATTGAAAACTACCACGCGCAAGTAGCGCTGCACCTGCGCAAGGACTCTCGAAGGGACTGCTGCTTTGAACTGGCTTGTCCTGGCAAGCGTACTTACGAGGTAGGTATCGGAGAAATCTAAATGAAGTTGAGAAAAACTAGCATCATCCTTTTGTGAAGTTGATAGCTGTCGATAGCTGTCAATCAGGGCACCGGTGCATGACATTTTGCTCGTGTATTGGCAGGCACAAATGGGAAGGCAGGGTTGCTGTTTGTGGGCATCCCACGGACAACTGGATGGCCACTTTGGGGTCAAAATGTCACACTCAATTTGGTCTCATCCAGCAGAACTGTTGTGTTTTTTATGCCTCCTTGGCCTTTCCTCAGCTGCTCTTTCCATGGGACATCCACTTCCCCACATTTTCTTCACTGATTCCAAGAAGCAGAATTGGGCACATTCAGCTGTTGGTCAGGAGGGGAAGCACCCTTTCCAGCAGGTGTAACACCATCCTGTCTGCAAAGCGCTGCCCCATGGTGACACCTAGAGGTTCTTGCTACTAAAGCCACCCTTGTCTCAGCCATTAATCTGTCTGGGGAACATGTGTAAACACAGCTTTTCTCTTCTCTGTCCTTGGAGCCTACTATAACAGAGAGCTCTGGTCAGGCTCATTTTAGTGTACTGTTGATGTAGTTTAACTGAACACGGAAATTAAAACCTGTTCTATTCTATCCACAGTTGTCTCTCACTGCTACATGTAATTGGGGGTTTTTCAAGTATACAGTGGCAATAGCAGCTAGGGATTGTGGGAATTCTAGTGTAAGAAAAGTCACTTTTCAAATTTTGGGCATACAGTTATTGCTACACCAAGGAAGAGATGTGACATTTCCAGAAATGTTGAAGGCATTTGGGGGGTGGGGGGGTGGGCTTTGCAACAAAAAAAGGGATTGTGTTTTTTTCCTGCTTTCCCCCAAAATATTTGGAAATTTTACATCACTACCCCAGGGGATATGGCAGGCTTAGAATGTAGAAAAGCTAGTGGCTATGCCAGCTGAGGACATGTGGGAGTTGTGCTCCAAAAGTGGCTTTTTCATATGCTGGGCATGCTGTTAGAAAAAGATAATTTGAAAACAATGGCCTTCCTATTTGTGAGAAAGCTCTTTGAGCATGATTTTGTGCAGACATCTCTATTCTTGCATGTTGCTAAAGTCTGAAAAAACATAGGATAAACCAAAGTATGGTGCTTGTATACTAGCCCATAGCACTTAAAGCACTGTCTTCGTGGTTTAGAATTTAATTATGCAGGCTACACATTGTCCAACCCACAGCAGGCTGGGTACTCAGTTTATCAAACTGGGAAGGATGGAAGGCTAGTGAACCTCAAGATAGCTGCCTTGATTGAACGCAAGTTGGGAGCAGAGTGTTGTCTGCTGGACAGCAGTTTAGTCACTTTTAAAAAGAAGATTTCTAAAAGAAAGAAAACAGTTTTGTAGAAAAGGAGGAGGGGTTGGGAGTAGAAGAGAAATAGAGCATCCCAAGATATATGTCTGACAAAACCATTATAAGATAAAGCTCATTTATTCAGTTGTGTGTATATTCTTAGATTTCTCTGTTGCTCTGTGGTTGAGTAGCTGAGTATATGAATTAAGTAAATGGAATAAATACTACATTTCACATTAGGTGGCATGGGATTTCTGTCTGTGGTGCACGGATTTCTTTATGAAGTGCTTTTGAACATAGTGACTTAAACCAGTTGTTGGTGCATTTTTTGAAAACAATCTCAAAGAAAGTAATTGAGGCCATTTGGTCGAAATCTGACAATGACCATGTTTTTTCTGAAACCGATTCTTTTTATTCCCCACCAGTTCACTGCTGCTAACCCTGCAGAAGCCATGGACTGGGTGGATCAGATCCAGTTCCTCCTGAAAGGTCAGACACCAGAGATCAAAAGCAAAATGCTACATGTCTGAATAGCTATATTTACATGTAAGCTGCTTGGTTACATACCACTGCTGAATGCATGTAATTCTATCATTGTGAAAAATGGTGCTTCAGGGTCTATGAGGGGAATGTCAGTAGATCCTTTCATACATACCAGTCAGTACTGCAGTCCTATTAGCTTGTGCTGAAAGTGTGTGGCCAGCACATGCAATGAAGTTCAAGCACTAGACCCACATGCCTGGTCATTACTTTAATTACAAAATGTGACAGTTTGTAGAAAAGATAGCTGTTATATTTGTGTAGGCCAGGGCTGTCCAACTTTGAACAAGCCTGAGGGCTACTACACTAAAACCTCTACTTATGAATTTTATCTGTCCCGAGCATATATGCTCATAAGTAAAAAAAATTGTAAGTAGAGCAGCAGTTTCCCATAGGAATGCATTGAAAATCAATTAATCCTTTCTGGGGGGAATAGATTTCAATGTTCCTATGGTAAGGCTGACCATGCACATGCTTCCCTTACACCCGCTCAAGATGGTGTGGATGGGTGCAAGAGAGGCGTGTGCATGCTTGCGCAGATTGCCCCTTCCGCTTGCCTGGGCTGCTGGAAGACTTTTTTTAAAAGGTGCATTTTCCCTCCCAACCCACCCAGGGCCTGACTTGACTCTACTTCTCCTCTTGTTTTCCCCCTTCTCCCTTCCAGCCCCCTCACTGCCACTGCTGCCGCCGCCCGTAGCTCTCACTCACTTCTGCCATATTCACTGTGCAGCTGGGATGGGCCAGGCCAGCAGTGGGGCACTCACATCACCACGGCAGCACAAGGAGGAGGGAATGGCTCAGAAGGGGAGCAGGAGGAGCAGCAGGTCACAGTCTCTGTGAGGCAGCTATGGGGGTAGGAGGAGGAGGATGTGGGAGGAAGGAATTATCTGGGGGGGGGAGAAGAGGGGGATGTCACTACGCAAAGGAGGTGGGCACGCCCATGACCCCACCACTCGCTGTCCCCTCCACTCCCCTTCCTCCACTCTGCACCAACAACTCAATTGGTCATGAGACAGTGGCGATCATCTGGCCGGTAGGGAGAGCAGGGGACTGTGCCATGGCCGTTGAACTGCCCCGCTCAGCTGAGACAGTGGGCTGGCAGACCCAGAGTTTTGCTGGGCCAGTGGTGGTCCTTGGGGTAGGGGAAGTAGACATGGAGAACTTATCCCCTCACATTTTTTTATTGATGGCTGGCGGGCTACTTTTGAACCCTTCACGGGCTACTGATAGCCCCCGGTCTACCTGTTGGGCAGGCCTAGTGTAGGCTTTCTACATGAGCCAGAACATAAACAAACCAGGATTCTGGCTCACATGGAGAGTCTGCATAATCACAATGGTGTTCCCATCTTTAGACATTTGAATTGATGTTTGGAAAGCAAAGATGGAAGGGGAGGGGCACCTGCCCTTCTCTCCTTGCTTTATGGAATCCACACATTTGCAGAACTTCTAAAAGGCTTTTGCTGAATTCTTGAAGTGATAAAGAGATCCACCATGATGTAGTCCCGGGTGAGGTCTCAGGAGATCTCAATGAAATCCCATCAAGTTCGCTGGATGACTTTGGGTCTGTCACATTCTCTCAGCATGACCTGCTGTTACTGTCAAGGTAAAACCAGGAAACGAAGAGGTTTGTCATGTTGAACCCACTGTAGGAAGAATAGTATATTAATGTAAAAATAATGGTGACAATGACAAGAGCAACAGCTGTGAGTGCATCCAGATGGAAGCACTATCAGGCATCATGTATAATGCAGTTATCCCTCTTCCCTTTTTTTGTGGCAAGCAAAAGTGGTGGGAAAGCATAGGATGTGGGAAACAGTGATGTGTGAATCTCCAACCTCATATAACATCCTGAGAATGAGGCAACATTAAAGCCTTGGTGTCTCAGTCGTTCAGACAGGAATTGTGTACAAAGGTCTTGAATCCAGACCTAGGCATTCAAAAACTCCAGGCCAAGGCCACCCCCTTCCCTGGATAAATCTATCTTACCAGTGTTTTTCTCTTAAATTCCTAAGAATCACAGCTTTCATGGCAATGCTCTTCAACAGATTCCTTATCCTAATACAGAAAACCAGGCAAACATTCCTAAGAATCTTAGCTTTTGTATCTGGTTTTCAGTAGTGTTCTCTGGTCCTCTGTCAGAAAGCCCTGTAAATATGGTGATAAGCTTGTCTAAAAGGCAAAAGAAGGCAACCTTTAATCAAAAAAGTCAGTTTGGAGATCATTATTTTTAAGAGAACAGCAAGTGTTATTCTCCCCCCACACACACACACACTTAATAATTAATATTCATATTTGTGCCTTCAGTTCTTTGGGGGAGGAGGCAAACAAAGTGACAAACCAAGGTGCATTGGGGATATCCCATTTTATCATCAATGTATAATGCATTAATTTAGTGTGGGGGGATTATCATCTAAAACTTCCTACCTCCTTACTTCTGCTCCCTAACAGGCAGCTAGATCGAGTACGATACATGGCCCAGATATGATACCATTTGATGTAGGCACATAATCTGTGTAAGCTGAAAATGATGTAAAACAGGCAAGATCCAGGTGCCATGACACTGGTGGAGCAAGTGGCAAGTGCAAGTAGGGTGGGTTTTTTGTTTTTGCTGGAGAAGAATGAAATTAAAGGAGAAACTGTTTTTAGCATTGTATTCTTGAAGGCTTTCACAGCTGGGATCTGTTAGTTGTTGTGAGTTGTTGTGGGGTTTTTTTGGTCTATTTGGCTGTGTTCTGGAAGTTTTTCTTCCTGACATTTTGCCAAACTCTATGGCTGGCATCTTCAGAGGACAAGGAGTGGTTAAATGCCTGTACTGCAGGTAAAGCTGTGCTCACGACCTGGGTTCAATCCCTGGTAGCAGGCTCAAGGTTCACTCAACCTTCCATCCTTCCGAGGTCGGTAAAACGAGTACCCAGCTTGCTGTGGGGGGGGGGGGCAGTGTGTAGCCTGCACACTGTAATTAAAATTGTAAATCGCCCAGAGGCTACTTGTAGTGGTATGGGGCGGTATATAAGCAGAAGCAGAACACTTTAGAAGATAGTCATCCCTAAAACCCTGGTCCCTAGCCAGCCCACTCCTGCTTGCCGCTACATCAGAAGCGAAGAGTTCATCTTGCATATATCTGTGAGTGCTTGCTTGGCTCTGTGTGTGTTGTTAAGGGGCTGTATGCATGTAGATGCCCCCTTTTGCACCTGGCTGGGCCTACCTACCCTTGGCTGCCATGCTTCCTAACCTTGCCCCATGGACACCACCTGGCCATGACATACTATAATGGGAATGTAAGGAAAGATAGCTTGATTACATCAGCATTTATGGATATGAAAAGAGAATCTGTGTGTTCGTTCAGATTATTTATCTGAAAAGGTCAAAAATGTGGTACAATACACTACAGCACTCTCACACTCGCATGCCTCTGAGCAAATTGAGGATCTGCCTCGTGTCTTTTGGATTTGGTTTGGTTAAAGCTGCCAGTGGTATTTTCCCCTCCTCATTTTTCAGCATTTGTTTTGGACACAAAAATAAAGCCCTGATGACAGTGAACCTGGGTTAATTGAAAAATAAAATCACATCTGTTTTGCTAAAGATATTTCCTGGGTTGTAAAGCATGTGTGCTCTCAGTGCGCTCTCTGCTGGTCAGTGCGTGAAACCCGCATTGGTGCTGATTTCTGAGAGCCTAGGATATTCATAGTGCTATTAGCTTACATAACATCTTGAAAACGGGAGGGACTAAGAAAGCCATTCCTTCCCCCTATTCCAAGGCAAAAACATCCATACATGATATGCAGCTATCCACTCCCATTAACCAAAATAATTCAAACCACAGCAGGCATGAACCAAAAAAAGAAAAAGCCGACTGCAGCAAGCCACCACCTGCTAAGCAGAAATCTCCAGAAATAGCTCAGATACTGTATATTCTTTTTGGAAGCCTCCCTGACCTAAACTAGCTTTCTGCAAAGGGGGAGAAGGGGGCTGAGATGTAAGAGGTTTTCCAACTTCTTTCTTGTTTCACATTTTCCTTTGAAAGAAATTAAATGTTGGATATATTCTGAGACAGGGCTCTTGGGGACACAGTGTCATTATGTCTGTGTGTGTGTTCCGTCGTTACAGTCGTGACTGACTCTTTGTGACCCCATGTCCATAGAGTTTTCTTGGCAGGAGTACTGGAGTGGCTTGCCAGTTCCTACTCCGGGTGCCTACAGCACTTGGTATTCCCTGGTGGTCTCTCATCCAAGGACTAACCAGGGCCGACCCTGCTTAGCTTCTGAAATCAAGCGAGATTGGCTGTGCTTAGGGCATCTAGGCAGCGTGTCATTATAGAGAGAACTATTATAATGCACACAGTCAAACCTCATCCAGCCAGTTCTCCCCACTGTTCAAAATTCATAGTTGTGGCTCTCCGGTCGTAGCATGTGTGAATTTCCACCGGCTGAAACCCAGTCCCTGTCATCCAAGAAATTAATTATCAGTGGTGATACTCCTGGCTTTAATTTATGGCTTCATGTAGCTTGTGTAATTATAGCTGCTGATACAACATTTAGTGATGGATTTGTTCTGATTAGTTCCATGCTGAACAATAATATGCGCTTATAGCGGAATTTCTGTGCGCCAGGACTGGGGGACTTTTGGCCTTCCAAAGGCAGGTGAGCTCAAATTTCCAGCAGCCCCAAACGTGGTCAGTGGTGAGGTATGAAAGTAACATTGAGAGCCAAAAGGTTCCCCAGTATGATGTGTAGGTTTCTAACCCAACAACTCATTGTCTTCCATATTCCCACTGCGGATAGAATCTGTGGCCTTCCATAGCAAGGCAGAGTCCCATCAGCCCCAGATAGCATGCCCAGTTGTCAACAACTGTGGAAGCTGTAGTCCAAAACACCTGGCATGCAACAGATAGGGTAAGTTATCGGAAGGTTGTGCTGACAGCAAGTTGGTTGCATCCAGCAATCCTGCTTGCACAGCTATGTTGTTATTCACTCATGTCTGACTCTTCGTGACTCCATGGACCAGAGATTGCCAGGCCTTTCTGTCTTCCACTGCCTCCCGGAGTTTGGTCAGATCCATGTTGGTTGCATCAGTGACACCGTCCAACCATCTCATTCTCTGCCATCCTCTTTTCCTTTTGCCTTCAATCATTCCCAACATCAGGGACTTTTCCAAGGACTCCTCTCTTCTCATGAGGCGGCCAAAGTACTGGACCCTCAGCTTCAAAATCTGTCCTTCCAGTGAACATTCAGGGTTGATTTCTTTCAGGATGGATAAGTTTGATCTCCTTGTCACAGCTCAAAAGTGTCAGTTCTTCTTTATCGTCCAGCTCTCACTTCCATACATCACTACTGGAAAAGCCATAGCTTTGACTATTTGGACCTTTGTTGGCAAAGTGATGTTTCTGCTCTCGAAGATGCTACCTAAGTTTGTCATCGCTTTCCTCCCAAGAAGCAGGCATCTTTTAATTTCATTGCTGCAGTCACCATCTGCAGTGATCAAGGAGCCCAAGAAAATAAACTCTGTCATTGCCTCCATTTCTTCCCCTTCTATTTGCCAGGAGGTGATGGGCCATGATCTTAGTTTTTTGATGTTGAGCTTCAGCCCATTTTTTCACTCTCCTTTTTCACCCTCATTAAGAGGTTATTTCATTCCTCCTCCTTTTCTGCTATCAGAGTAGTATCATCTGCATATCTTAGGTTGTTGATATTTCTTCCGGCAATCTTAAAATTCTGGCTTGTTATTCATCCAGTCCTGCCTTTCGCATGATGTACTCTGCATATAAGTATCTGTTGCCCTAATCATTGGATCTTAAACCAGCAGTAAAAGATGGCCAAGACCAGACTCATATTTCTTCTTGCTCTTTTCCTGTATAAGAGTGGGCATATGTATAAACAGCACAATATATCAGTCCGATCTGTGACTGATTTTTCAGACTTATAATAATAATAATCTTAAAAGTGCAGAGCTGGAAGAGACTCCAAGGATCATCAAGTCGAATCAAGCTCCCAATCTCTAGCTCCAAAGCCAGAGGCTTAAACTACTGAGCAATCAGCAGTACTTCACTCAGATTTCCACAATCCTGCCCAGAGTTCTACAACTCTTTTTCCTTGTTGCAGAACTGTATTTCATTTAAAGGCACCACAAGTTTTGTTTTCTCTGGCTGCCATAGCATCTGTTCAGTCTTTGTAGGATTAAAACTTTTAAAGAGAGAAGGCTTTTAATTGAGAGCTGAGTAATGTCTTTATTGGATTCTGCCTACAATCTCTGCCTTGCAAGTCAATCTGCCTACAAGGACAAGGGTCATTACACTGGCCAGATTCGGGGGAGCTATGCCAATTGCGAGTACCAATACAGTACACTCAACGAGCCAATTACTGTACAACCTTTATTATAACAGACAGAGTGATGTAGGATGTATTCAACAATTGGTACAACACGTTTGCTTTACTTGGGATTAGCAGTGGTACTAAGTCATGGATGTTTTGTTATTTCCCAGTCATGTGAGCTTTCTATTTTGCCCTAAGACTGAAGAAAACATCTGGAAAACTTGAAATCTTGGCACATTTGTTTCATTTATTTTTTTATTGTGTTTTATTTTCCAACTCTGAATTTTGTTTCTACTTATGGAATTGTACAGCTGTGTATTAAGTATTTTAATGTTCAGTGTTTCTGTCCCATTTAATCTGTTTTTCAGTTTCAGCTAGTTGATTGTCTTGAAACAATTTTTTAGCATCCCTGAACTGCTAATGCTAGACATTAGTGGTGGGGAACAGGATGTGATTTCAAAAAAGAGGGCAAATGCTGCTCAAATCCAGATCTACTTTAACTCCAGAAATGGGGCCAAATCAGCCCCCTTCAAAGTAACATCTGTGCTCAGCCTGGCACAGAATCAGCTTTCAGAGACACCAAATCAGTGTGTTTTGCACTGTCTCACTCTACCAAAAAAAACATAGAATAATTACGGAATTCAGATGAAAGACTCAGTTCTACATCACTCTGTCTGTGATCATCAAAGAGGTACAGATAATCTGAATCTGGTTAGATGATGAGATTATCTCCTACATCTGGCAGAGAAGAATCTTAGTGCACATTAGTTAGTTCCAATTCTTGCTAAAAGTAAAAATAAAAATAAAAAAATTCTGACATTTGCACTTAGAAGTCTTGGAATTTGATCTCACTGCTTTTCCCTTGTGGCTTTTCCTTTTCTTTTCCAATAAATGTCTCCCAGATATAAAGTCCTTGGTCATCCCTTGTGAGGAGGAGTTGGAAGACTACCAAGAGGAAGAAGAAGAAGCCTATGATGACATAGACAGCTTTGATTCCCCCAGTGCTGCTCTGGACTTGGCGGGTGAGGAGGATGAGAGAGGGAACAGCGATTGCATTTATGAGGTTCTTCCAGGTGAGCTGAGTTTTGTGCATATTGTGGCCATCCCTGTTTACCTTGTTCTCATGCATAAGAGAACAAAAAAAACAAGGAGAGTCTTTTCTCCTATTCTCAGAGACTTGCAAAAACTCTCACTGAGCAATTGCACACAATTTTGACAGATGCTTCCTTTCTGAATGGATTCGTAAAAACTGTGAAAATAATTGCATTGGTTGAATCAGTTTGATCAATCAGTCTGTGTGCTTGCCATAATGTGTATGCCTCCTTTTGCTTCATAAAGAACAAGTATTATTTTTTTCTGAGACCTTTTTGTGCAAGTTGCGAAGCACCAGTGAGAACAAGTGCTCCTTGTGATGTTCTCCCAGTGAAACCAAGAAATTTCATTGAGGTCAATGGTTTCTTAGCAGGTTGTCATAACATGAAGATGTAATTCTGCATAAATTCATCTCATCACAATATAAAGCCATCTCATACTGAGTCAAACCTTTGTACCATTTAGCCAATTATTTCCTGTTCCAAGTCATGCAGAGGGCTTTTCTCTATAATTCATATTGAAAATCATGCTGCAACCATCTCTTGCTGTTTTTGTATTTCAAATGTACAAGTACTGTATCCACATTTGAAATCAGATAGAATCCCTTTTTACCATAAAATTATTTTACCTAGACCAGTTAGTATCATTATGAATGCTCATGACAGTTTGCAAGTGAAAAACCAGCAAACAAACAGAAATATTTAACAGAATACTTAATAGGCAGCCTCAGTTAGGAAGGCAGAGTTAGCTCACCTGGGAGGAAAATAAATGCACCCCTTCCTCCTTTTGCAGGAGCACTCAGTACAAGGTGAGCTTTATGATGATGTTGAAAAGTGCAAGTTTTGTTTGCAGCATTCCACTCAGGAACAGGGAGCAGAAAAAAAAATCTGGTTTTGGTGATCTGTAGATAAGACTGGCCCTGAGCTCAGAGAGGAGATACCAGAGGACAACAGAAATAGCATTCCAAGGGGACAGAGTTTTATAGTTGCCACATGACCTGTTCTGTGCCATCTGAACAGCCGTGGTGCCTTCAGAGACAGTGGAGAAGTCGATTGCATTGCCAGCATGAAAGTTTAAGTCTTGTTTCTTTTGTTATATAGAACTGGGAAGAAGGTGGTGGCATATTTTGCCTTAGACACCAAATCTTGTTGGGCTGGTATGTTTCATAGTCTCTAGTTTCCAGACTGTGTGATTTTCACTTTTTTTTTAAATCACCCACTGCACATGGGCAGAACCAAAACAGAGATGTAGCCAAGGAAAAAAATGCTTACTCATGATTTGTCAATCATTTTAGATCCCTACGCCCACCATTTGGTACCATTTCAGGGGTGACTGTAGGAAATAGATTTAGGACTGGAGGCACGGGGTGGTAGAAGTAGGACCTTTTTCTTTTCCTTCTTTTCTTTCTTTTCTTCTTTTTTAAGTTGAGGTTTATGGCTCATAAAATTCTGCGCCACAATAACAACTATTTTTTTAACATTAAAACCCAATTAATTAAAAAGATGAGACACCACAGCTCTGGTTGCTCAGTGTCCAGTGCAGAGACACATTTCTCTGTAAAAATGTGCATTGCTCAGAACAGATAACACCCATGTAACCTTCTTTCCCACATGGTCAGAAATCTAGCCATTCTAAGTGCGGGAGGCTGCTTCCTTTGAGCATGAGAGGACCAGGAATTTGCATTTTGTTTGTTTGTTTGTTTTATTAAAAACAGACAAATAGAGCATGTTAGAAATAATTGACCCTTACAGCAGGGTACAAAAGTACATGGCCTGCACTAGACTGGTAAAAAGAGCAGTTCCTTCTGGAAACTCCCCCAGTCTTCTTCCAGTCCAGCTAAAAACAAATTTCCTTTCTTCTCTCAGATTTGATACACAATCTGTTTTCTTACCTCTCCCATGACTAGCACCGATTGGTGTCACATCCATAAGGCATGGGAGAGAAATTTCCAGGCCATTAGGGGAAATATCCACAGTCTTTTAACACTTTTTTCCAGTCTGTGATTACCTATCAGTCTTCCAAGTGAAGCCATAGTGATAGGGCCCATTCATGCTAATCAAGATAACAGAACTCATGGCAATATTTGGATGTGATTATCCATACACGCACACCGTTAAGATATTGATAGCTTGGGAACATAGCCTAGATACCTAAACTGCATCACGTTCATGACCCATGTGCTAGGAATAGAAAAGTAAATCTGGTTTATCAATCTGCACAAGACTTTGATACCTTCAGTCTGTGGAGTCTGCACAAGATGGAGAGATTGAGAGACCGGATTTTGTTCTCTGCTGTTTGCACCCTGGTCATGGCAGTATAGGTAACTAGGCTGATTCTGCACATGTGTCTACCCTTGTTTGTGTGTTTGCTACGCTGATTTTGCATGTGATTTTGCTCAGCGGACTAAGGCACCGAAAACTGTTGTCTGCAAAGTCGTCAGCTCAGCAGTTCGAATCCCGGATGCCACGCAGCAGAATGAACTCCCACTGATAACCCCAGCTTCTGCCTATCTAGCAGTTTGAAAGCATGTAAATGCAAGTGGATAAATAGGTACTGCTGTAAAAATTGGGAAGGTAAAATAGTGTTTCCTTGCAACCATGCCGGCCACATGGCCATGGAGTTTCACAACACTGGCTCTTCGGCTGGAAGATGGAGATGAGCACTGCCCCTAGAGCCGGACACAACTAGCACACATGTGCGGGGGGAACCTTTACCTTTTTAGCCTCATTCTGGTGTGTACAGTGTAGATAGCGAGGTTGATTTTACACGTGTCTACCTTCATTTTTTGTGTGTGTACTCCAGATTCTTTAAGGCAGGTTGCATATTTATAACAGCAGTTCATGGGTGAAACATTTCTGTTCTTCACTCAGAAGTGCTAAACTAGAGCAAAATAGAAGCTGCCACTTTTGGGATGCAGATGTGCAGCTTTGAAATAACCATGTTTTCTTTGTAGAGATATTCAGAGTACAACATCCATAGGTACCTAGTTTGTTCACTGCCAAAAAGTAAATTTTCCTACTGCAGAGGACATTGCTACAGACAACTCAAATAAGAAAGCCAAGTTGCATGTTGCAAAGAAAATAAAAGGGTGGAAAGCTGTGGAGGAGGGAAGCCAAGACATTAACCAGTCACATGTTGAACGTGAGCTCAATATATCTCTTGGTGTCTCTCACAACTTTCTACTGGAGCACAGCTTCACCCAGGGCCTTTTCACACGACCCCTAAACTCCGCAGCAAATGGCTCCCAGCTCCGGAACTTAAAATTGTTTCCCCACCAGCTCCGGAGTTTACAGAAAATTAAGTGTGGCCACGCCCACCTAAGCGTGTCCCAGCACACTTTTCAAGTACCTGCTCTCCAGGGCTGAAGAATTCCTGATGCGGATATAACTTAAGAGTGCCGGGCACTCCTCCCTTCTGTTTGTTGTTTTTTGGCCCCCCTGGCCCTTTAAGAGCTACTTAAGAGAATGGAATGCTGCCGGGGCAAGAGCAAGACAGCAGACAGCCACGTTCTTTTCTTCCTTTTTTTTCTCCCTCCCCTCACGCAGCCAGGAGTGTGGAGGGGGTGGGAACACAGGAAGAGCGACAAGCCCCCAAGATCTCTGGTCCGAATTTAAGTGGCCAGCGGATCTTAGGGGTCATGTGAAAAGGCTCCCAGTCTCCCATTCCTCCTCCAAGAACTGGTGTTAAATCCACCAGCAGAACATGCTTCCCTTCCTGTCCCTCCAGTGTCACCTCCAAAAATTTCCCAACCTTCCAGAGGCAATTTTGAGGCACATGCAGTACTCTAGTAAAGTGGGAGAACTGCCTGTGGAATTCCACCTTTCTACTAGCAGATGTCCACCACTGGATCGTGTCCCTGTGTCTCTTTCAGATGTTGCTCAATCACCGTTGAGCATTGGCATTCCTGGGCAGGGTTGATAAGAAATGGAGACCTGTTTTAGAATATTCCTGAAATGGGAGGCAGAAGAGCTATATGAGAGGGGGAAATGTTTTTTTCTCTATTATCAAGCAAAAAAGAAAATGCCAATGAGTGCATACAGAGACTTTTTACTTGCTACTGAAAAAACAGCTCACCTTAATCCACTGCTGTACCCATAAAACTGTGAGTAACATTTCTAGTTGCAGTGCCTGTGGACACTCCCCACATATTTGTGGGCATGATCAGCGACTACTAGGCTATTTCTTGTGAGTTCTGTGTTCACCTGTTTTTTTCTCAACAGCCTATCCTAGGGGTCCTGATCTAGCCGCAGTCCTCTGATGGAGTGGAGGCCACCACCCACTGTCAATGCAAAAGTACAGTATATGCACTGACAGTACAGCAGTATACAATACTAAAAATGGTACACTTCTGTATAAGGACTGGGGAGAGGGTTCAGTCCTGTCATTTTCCTCGGAAACAAAGTGCCCTATGCTATCTGTTCTTTGGTGACTCTTTTTCTGTTCTAGAAGATATCTTGGGATGCCCTATACAAAGATATGCTGAGAGAAAGGGGACAGCTGAAACGCAACTGTGTCCCTAGCATCAGTCAGTTCTGTGGGTTGGGCTGGGCATACAGGCTCCCATTCTGAGAATTAAGGCCAATGCTCCCTCCACAGAGAGCTTCTTCAGCTTCAGGGAGTGGGTAATGAATTATCATTCCACCTCTGTTAAGAATAGCATTAGTTAAGTTATGTGTTTATATCATTGAGATTCAACGTGGCAGATTTACATCACTATTTACAGGGACAGTTTAGCAGATTATGGAATAATTATGTACCTGCAGGCTGGGAGGTTTTGGAAATCAAAGTTACACAGAGAGAGAAAGAGAGAGACAGAGAGAGAGACAGAAAGAGACACACACACACACACCAACAGCAGCAGCAGCAACAACAACAACAACAAAACCAACAAGAAGCAGACAAAATGAAACCAAAACCACTTTTCCAAGTTCTACAAATATGGACGGACTTTGGATTTGCCCTCCTTGCTCTCGCGTGCAGCTGCATCCTGATTTACCCATTCCATCCCATATAGTCACAATTGGTTGCCGGACAGAGACAGGAGACGATAGCCCCATGCTGTTATTCTCACAGTATGCTTGAGAATAAGAACCTGCATGGAGGTACTTACTTACTACCATACCCATTCCAAGGGTAGCTCAGACTTAGCTCTGGGTTTCTTATGATGGCTGAGGTAGAACAGATCCCTTTCATGTCTCTGCAGATAATATTCTGCCCTCCCACCCCATTTCCACACCTCCACGTACCGCCCTTTCCAAACCCAGTCCGAAACTGAGTCATTCTGAAGATATCTGTGGCCAGGATTCATTGTGACGTGCAACCAAGACTCATTGCAACATGCAACTACATCAAACCATTTTTACATCCCTTCCCCCAAGTCTCCCACTGATGTACTGGTGCAGGCTTGCATACGGGGCAGATCCTCCAAGGAGCTGTGTTTTAATGTTGCAATTTGATTCAATTTTCCACTCTATAAAATTACCCATCATTGTTCGTTGCCTCCTAACAGACACCTTCACTCTTAATTTAACAATCCTATCGAATTCTGCCTCGGAAATTGGAAAAATTTATCACCTGTGAAATTTTATTTTTCCTTGGTTGTATCTGTTTTTGTAAAACTTCATTAGCGACGATGACTTGCTGAGGAAATTATCTTTCCTTCCCTCTCTCTCCCTCCCTCTCTCTCTCTCTCTCTCTTTCCCAGTCTCATTCCCTTCCATTCTTAAAAAAAAGGAACATGCAGCCACAACTGGGATTTTTATTTGATCATAATAATAGGAAATACACATGCTGCACAAAACTGGAATGAAACAAACCTGTGCTATATTTTTAGTATTGCCACCCTGGATGAGACCCAAGGTTCATTTGCTGCAGCAAGGATAAGAAAGGAGTGATACTCAGTGTTGTTAAACTACATCTCCCAATAATTCTAGTCAGCTGCAAGGAATGATGGGCATTTCAGTCCTAAAGTTGGAAGACCACATGCTCCCATCTCTGCCATATATTGTCCAGACAGTGACCAAACAGTTGCTTCACATAGTGGCAATTCCCACTATGCATCTGTAGTTAGTGCTATGCTGGACAACTCTGTGAAGATTTTCAGTCATCCAGGTGAGTTTATCTGGAAGTTGAGTCATGGCACAGCTTCGTCAGACTGATGAAGTTTGGATGAGCAGCGAAACGTTTCTGTCTCTCAAGAAAAAGAAGTCCAGTAGCCATGACTCAACTTCCAACTATGCTGAACAAGGAGGCTTTACATTTGAGCATCATCATAGCCACTTTTACCCATCTTACATTACCCATCTCACTGATGTCAATGGATCAGTGGGTATATATTTCTCCCAGTAGCAGAAATGTTCAGTCTTTTTCCAAAAGTGGGATTTGCAACTTCCTGAATCTGCCCACCATCACCTCTCTGGTGTAAGAACTGGTGTCATAATTTCCCCATTGAGCTGGTTGTGTTTAGACCAGGTATGTCCAAACTTCAGCCCTCTTAATGTTTTGGATCACAACTCCCAGACTTCTAAGCTTAGATTGCCGATGGCAAAGGACTGTGGGAGTTGCGGTCCAAAACATCTGGAGGGCCGAAGTTTGGGCATGCCTAGTTTAGACTGTTGCAGCAAAGCAGCCAAGTCTGTGGCACATTCAGAACTAGCAGATGAAGTCTTCATGCCTTGACGTTCCCCTACAGTTTGTGTGTAGCCTGAATGTATTTAGCAGATGGGTTTGGAGTTTGTTTATGGGCTCTGTCATTCTTTGGGAAGGAATTCTGTACTATGTGTCGGTTGTCCTGTCTAATGCAAAAGGGCACACTTAAACTGCTCCTCATTCACCCAGGGCTCCAGCCTGTCCCTTGGGCATTAAGCTGGACGTCAGGGGTGCACAAAGGTGAAAGAAGCCAGTTTGGAGGGCACTTTTCTCCAGTCTCAATGTCAGAGGCAGGCCAGTGAGCAGTCTGCTTGGCAGCACTTTCCTGAGGAAAAGCCGGAGTGGCTTCTTTCCTGAAAGCCTCCATCCATCATAAGCTTTTAAGGG
Source organism: Phrynocephalus versicolor (assembly GCA_023846285.1). Taxonomy (NCBI): domain Eukaryota; kingdom Metazoa; phylum Chordata; class Lepidosauria; order Squamata; family Agamidae; genus Phrynocephalus; species Phrynocephalus versicolor. Next base: position 12,088,512 of record JAHTLZ010000111.1, on the reverse strand, counting down.
CACCATGTAACTGGGAAAGCCTGGCATTTAATTATGATATTAATGTTTCAGCTCCAGTCCTTTAGTGAGTCTCCCTTGGATTCCACTCGTATGGCTTATAGCCAGAGCCCTGACTGAGCCAGCAGTGACTAGAAATTTACACCATTGTTGTAGTATTAGAAGAGGCAGGCGTGTTCATCTGTGCTAGTGTGTCAGGCAAAAACAAAAGAAACATTTAAAATTAGAGAAGACAAGGGCTGCCTGAAGAACTGGATTTATCCACAAAAGCTCACATCAAAATAGGTGTCAGTCTTTCGGTGCCACAACTTTTTTCCCTTCTTTATTTTTTTAATTTTGAGTTTGTTTTGGCCTGACATTACACCACTGTGTTTTAAAGGTTAACTTGCTCACCATATGGTCACACATAAGAAGAATCTTTCCTCCTTCTTTGTCCTACTCTGCACAAGAAGTACAAAAAAAAAAAATCAAAATCTCAAGTTTTTTGCAGTAAAGCTCACATAATCCAATCTCCCCCCCCCCCCAAAAAAAATTTTTTTTCCCAAGTCGTGCTGTACCTTATAGGCTTTTATGCTGTTAGTCAATTTCTGCCATCTAAGGGAAAGAGAGTAGATGACACAGAAGACTTTCTGTTTGCGATACGGGAAAGCTTCATCCCAGCAAAGCTGAGTTGAATAGGCTGATCTGATATAGGCCAGCTTTCTGTAATCTTTGACAAAGTCAGTTTCATATTGGCAGGAGCCCACAGCTTAACCTCCATCCCAGTAAATGAACTCAATTCACATCATAACGTGTGTCACTGGACCCATTTTCTCCACTGTACATAATTGTGGCATTTAATTCCTCTTCTCTTTCCTCTGCCACCAGATGGAGTGGCTATAGACAGGTGATGGTTGGTGAAGGAAAGAGATGGAGCTGGTGTCTCAGCCGAGCTGGTGGTACCCTTGCCTCTATCCTTTCCTCCATTACATTCTAACAGAATGGCAGGAGAAGTTATTCTCAACACAGAGCAACATGCAACCTGCCTTCCTCCTCTCTTTCCAGCCGATAGATATGATAGGTATCAGTGAGTGGAGGAAGGAGTCTGATGGAGGTGATACTTAATGGAGGAAGGAACCTGGCAGAGCTGGTCTCTGATCACAGCCAACAGTTCCCTGCCTTTGTTATCTCCTTCCACCACAGTCTGATGGAATGATTGTTTTTAGATATTTGATCCAGAAACTTCACCACTAATCTCAGGTGTTTGATAGCCATTTCTATTTTTCATTACTGGAGTTGATGTGCTTGGTACATGTGCTAGGGCTTCTGCTATTATGCATTGATTCCAATAACTTAATCTTCTGAAATGAAAAATAAAAAAGTGTTCTGCTTATATACCGCCCCATGCCACTTCAAGTAGTCTCTGGGTGGTTTACAGTTTAATTACAGTCTGCAGGCTGCACATTGCCCCCCCCAACAAGCTGGGTACTCATTTTACTGACCTCAGAAGGATGGAAGGCTGAGTCAACCATGACCCTGCTACCTGGGATTGAACCCCAGGTCATGAGCACAGTTTTACCTGCAATACAGGCATTTAACCACTGCGCCACGGGGCTCCTAGATGAGTTTTTAAGCTAGAATTTGCCTGGAGTCTAAATTCAGAATAAGTCCAGTGTCCTGCTTTAGAGCAGATGTGTTTGACTACAGCAGTGGTTTCCAAAGGTGGATGCCAAAACTTCTCTTACTATAGCTTTCGGAAGTCCTAGCTGGCATAGACCATGATCCTCACCTCCAGAATGTGCAATCCAACAACCTCTGGGTCCCCAAATTTAGGAACAACTAAACTAAAGGCTAATTTCTAATCCTGCGTGTACCGTACAAAACACTTTATACTGTTTCTTCCTTGCTTCGGTTTTGAAGTAGTGCAGACAGCAGATGGAGGCAGCTGGGAAAACCTTTCTGGGACAATTTGGCTCAGTTTTTGACCAAGGGCAAGAACCCAGCAAACCACTGTGAAACCATTAGGAAAGCTCTGCTAACGTGGTTAGCGTAGCAGCCTGAAATGTAAAGAGGAGTGCATCGTTTCCAGTAAAAGCAGAAAGAAAACAAGACAGAGGAGACTCCTTGTAGAGATGTCTCAGTCTCAGTCTGCTAAAGAGGTCTGCTCAGCAATTTGAGCTGCTGGACAGAAGAGAGGGCCAAATCGTGGTCAAAGAGACAAGAGAGATAGCATGGCTGTGTCTGGTCAGGTTTCAGCCAAGGACTTTGTGATCTGACTCAGTTACCGATTTCAGTAATCTGGGACGACACAACATTGGATAGGACTGCTGTCAGGACAGGACCCCCTCAGACTTGGCTTATAATAAAATAAATAAATAAAATCCTAATATAATCTTAGAACTGCAGAGCTGGTAGGGACCTTATGCATCATCAAGTCCTGCTCCTGTTAAAGAGGCACAGTGGGGAATCGAACTCCCAACCTCGGGCTCCACAGCCAGAATACCTAAACCACTGAGTGCCTTTAAGGGATTATTGTGTAATTCCAATGAACATCAATCTGTCCGACATCCTGCAGGGAAGAGGAGTTAACTAGAAAAGTATTTGATCATCTTTAATGTATAGAAATTAAATGGAAGGGTCATGTAAGTACCTCTACCTTAATTTGAAAAGATCTCTCTTTTGCTTTCTCTAAATATAAAACACTGGTCAAAAATCCCTTGAAGGCTTCCCAGTTAGGGAAAAGTAAGTGAGATACAGTATTTAAGGACTGTAAGTATTTACTAGTTCCAATTCCCCAGTGATTTTCTGTGGCTCATCAGGGATTAAAACCCAGGACTTCTGAGTCCTAATTGGTCAGTCTGTCTAGTACAACACATTGTATGTGTACCTCGATGTAGTGACTGTACAGTTAAATGGAGATGGGATCAAAACACATTGGAGTTTATTATTGAGCAGTAAAACAAAGGAATACAGTATATACATTCGTGTACATGCTTAGTTATTTGATTATACTGTAATGGGCATGTGATGTCCTGAACGTACTAAAGTTCAGACAGGATACCCCAGATGGAATACCCACAAGAGATCTGAAATATGGATGCCTGCCCACATCTCCTTGTTTGTTATGCTGTAATGGAAAGGACAAGAGAAGGGCTTCATGCTGACTCCAAACCAGTATATTTGTGGTCCCTCCCTTTAGTTCCATTGTCCTCATTTTTCATTCTCACCTTTAACAGGGATCTCTGCAATAAAACAAGTTTGCCCTAGAATCCTAGCTAGAAGTTCCTGGAACCACTCAGGGGCTCTCGAAAGAAAGCACACACTCCCTGCACAACTTGTTTCAGAGCAGAATTGCCCTGTTAAGGCATAATGGGAGGGATTGCAGCATTGCTAGATTTCAGCAGTGTGTCAAGATCCTGGATGAGTTGGGAGAGTAATGAGGTGTCCCCACCACATTCGTCTGCGTCCTCCAGGAGGATATCTAGGAAGATATGCTGTATCGTAGAAGGTATCACGTGCAGCTCTTCTAGGAGGCCTGATTGTAATGCCCATCTCAGGGGTGCAACTTCTGTTTCTCGGTGGAGGGGGAGATAGGCTCAGAAAGGTGGAAGGAAGAAGGTACACAGTCACTGCTGATATTTCCTGTGTATGTATGTTGGTCAGCACAAAGCGTAAGTCTTACCTTCATAAACCATGAAGGGCCATAAAGGCTGCCCTAAAAGCAAAGGAGGAGCAACCATGTATATTTCCTCTGTTTTCACATAGGATTTCCTGGAAGAGTATTAATGTAGTTTGATTGTTCCATTATTGTTGGGTTCTCCCCTCCTCCTCCTTGTTTCCTTTTTCATTTTTTTAGTCATTGCAAGAAGATAACATATACAGTTCTCCTTTGCAGATCCACCGAGCTGAGAAGTGAGAGTAGAGGAGGCACTCTCAATAATTTATTTTAAAATCAATGCTAATGAGGTTGCATCTTGTCATTGGTTTGGGTTTTACAATCGAGGCTGATTTATTTAGAAAAGATCTTCAGTGCCACTTTCCCATCTAACGGTGGGGGGTGGAGCAGGGTAAAGGGAACTGTTTCTGTGACCCTCCAATTTCAGATCCAATTCTGAATTCACAAAGGGATGACCTGACCATGTTTGCATTGATTTGAATGGAGGGTAAGAGACAGCTGTGCCCTAGACAAAGTGGGGATGGTGAAAAGCTTTGGTTTCCAGAAAGTGCAGCCTAGCGAGTTGTACAGATGCCATACACTAATTATATGATCTCAGCAAAACAATGCATCCACATAGCAGACTAGATTTGTGTCTAACCACCTGTCAAATATTTGTCCTGTTTCCTGAAAACTAGAACTCTGCCATGCAGACTCGGGGTTTCAAGGTAGCAGCAGAATTCAGAGTAAAAACAGGTGTTATGAATATTCCATAACCAAAAATGAAAGTAGTAGTGTTGGAGAGCTCTGACTGAAGAACTCTTTCATGTGTGGGAAATCAAGAAATCTCATTTTTAAACACTGAAGGCTAATCACAAAAATATTCAAGCAAGTTGAATACTTGGTAGGTATTAGGTAGCTTCCAAGAACTACCTATGCCACGACACTCACATACAGTCAGCCATTAAAAATGTTTCTCTTCTACTCGTGGACTATCTGTCCTGTCTGTTTCTGCTCTCAGAGCATAAGAAACCAATATTTCATTTTTATTTTTCAAAAGCAAGCTTCTGGACCTCAAAATTGCATTGACAGCTGGTAAAACCCAGTAAAAGAAATGGGTATGAATAAAATTTCCACTAGTCAGAGTTTTCTTTGCTCCTCACTTGTATTTGACCAAAGCAAAGAAAAATATGTAAAATTAGCATTAGCTATTTGGTTTAAGTACTGCCTAGATGCACTGAGAACATCCGATCTTGCCTGATCTCGGAAGCTAAGCAGGGTCGGGCCTGGTTAGTACTTGGATGGGCAACTACCAGGGAATACCAGGTGCTGTAGGCGCCTGGAGTAGGAACTGGGAAGCCATTCCACTATTCCTGCCAAAAAAACTCCATGGACATGGGGTCACGACTGTCATGACACGGCAGCAACAATTTTGTTTAAAGCATTTAAAATACAGTTTATATTAATATTTACTGCACCAATCTAGATCATCTTAAGATGTTTTGTTTCTTTCACTGTCACATACAGTGTACCCTTCACATGCAGGAATAAGATGATACCTTTATTGAACCACTTAAAAATCATACAAATTGCAATCATTCAAGAGTAAACCCAATTTATTCGGGTTTGGATAGTACAGTAAAATTTCAGGTTAGAATACCCTTAGTCGTTTATTCCCAGTCATCACCAGTTTAATAGCATGTTTTTAAAAATTGAATTTCACATAAATTGCACCAGAAACACTTTTAAATTATAAATTTGTATGGTTCTGTGGTGGCTCAGTGGGCTAGAGTACTGAAACTGTTGGCTGCAAAATTGGCAACTCGGCAGTTTGAATCCCAGGGGCCACGCAGCGGAGAGAGCTCCCGCCGATAACACCAGCTCCTGCCAACCTAGAAGTCTGAAAGCATGTAAATACATGTAGATCAGTGGTTCTCAACCTGTGGGTCCCCAGATGTTCCTGGACTGCAACTCCCAGAAGCCTCCACCACTCGCTGTGCTAGAAGTGATTTCTGGGAGTTGCTGTTCAGGAACATCTGGGGACCCACAGGTTGAGAACCACTGATGTAGATAAATAGGTACCACCGTAAAAAGCGGAAGGTAAACAGTATTCCATGCGCATAAATGCATTCGGCCATGCTGGCCACATGGCCACGGACTTGCACAACGCTGGCTCTTTGGCTTAGAAATGGAGATGAGCGCTGCCACTAGAGTCGGACACAACTAGCTCCCATGTGTGGGGAAACCTTTATAGTTGCTATAACTTGATTTTAAGTACAGTGGACCCTCATGTAACAAGGGGTTTGCTTAACAGAAAATCTGCTTAAAGGAAAAAATGTCCAGAGATGGGGGAAATCGCTTAACTTAATTGCCTATGGGGCAAGTCCGTACAACAGAAAAAGGGTCGCGATTAGGGATTAATCTGTTTTCAATGCATTCCTATGGGAAATTTGTACAATGGAAAGAAGTTTGTAGTAGAATGTAACTATTCCAAGCTCTGTTTTCTCATGATAGTACCTTTTTCTGTTTTTAATGCTGGTGGCTTTTTAGATAACAGAGAATTCATCTTATTAAGGGAAATAATTACTTACCTGCCCTGAAGTTTGTTCCAACATATAGGTGACTTTTAGATGAGTTTCTTAGGTGTAAAAGACTCAGGTAATATAGTGATACCTCTTTGTGGTGGTATTCTGTGACAGTGCAACTTATCCACGTCATATGATACTGCTGGGTCTTTTCCAAGGATGTGAGCGATGGACCCCTGGGTCCACAGTTAAGTGCTCCAACCTACTGTGCTGTCCAGGCTGGTGAGGCCTGTTTACCAAATGATTAGTCCCTATAATGCCATGCTGTGTGGTGAGATATTTTTAGAAGTGCTCTTGATCAGAACTCTGAAGAACAGATCTACCATGCAACAAGAGGTAGAAATAACTCCCTAGTGGCCATATGCACAGTTCATTTGCTGTTGCCTGTACTTAGACTCTATTTTGTGTTATGTCTCTTAACCCTAGCTTCCTGCTGCAAACCCTTCTCCCCTTCTGCTAAGCCTGTTCTTCCGCCCCCAGGTTCCCCTCCCTTTTCCTTTTCCCATGGCCTCCATCATCTCCTGACAGTGTGTTTCATTCATTGTCTTCTCTTTAGCAAGACCGGAGATACTTGTCAAAGCTAAGGAAGCTTTCCCGCTTGTGTTATGCTTATAAAGTGGCATGTAAATTTACGACGCTATAACAAGTGATTGCTATTACTGCCTTAAATAACAATTGATAGCTTTATGGGGCATGTGTTAAAATATTACCTCCCTCTGCTAGCAGGTGATAACCCATTTTCCTATCCATTTCTATACGTTAAGCTTTGACTATATAGGTTGCCGTTGCCAGACAACAAGGGAATAAGAGGACTAACTATCATGCTACTGCACAAAAGCTTTAACACAAGAAATATAATCGACTTAGGCAGGCCCTGTGTGTCCCTAGAAATGCCATGCAGATTGGCCTCATTATGAAGGCTCAGGTCATGTGATCAGAAGATGTGGCACTGAAGTGGGTCCTTAACCAGGCCCACCAGCCAAAGCATCCTCTAACCTTTACTATAGGAATTATGCAGACATGATTGTAGCAGAGACATGAGCTCTCTTTTTTTAATTATTAATTTAATCTATAGAAGTACACAAGAAAAGCTACAGGAAAAGAAGTATGTTCATATATTTCATATATATCAAGGACAACCAACAGTCCATTTACATAGCATATATAGCCTTCTTGTTTTAAAATCTATACTGTACATATTATCCGAACCATTTCGCACTTTAGTTTTTGTTAGCGTTTTTAGAGTGTGAACTCGACTCATTTTGCGTAATACTTTTTGCTAAATTTGTTCTGTAGCCCTTCTCATTATTTATAATAGGCAGAATAATTTCTCCTCTTTAATTCAAATTCTGTAGCTGGCCTTCTGTTTACATAATTGGTGAGTTCTGCCATTGTGGCATATTTGAAGCCTTTTCTCTTCAGTCTTCTTTTACTGACCAGAGACATGGGCTTTCTTATCTGCCCAAGTCACAATAATGTACTTTTCCCAGATAAATTACAGCCCATGTATGGTCTGATTTACCCTGGGTTTTCCCTCAGTTAAGGGCTAGTTGTTGCCCCTTCTATTTCAATGTCCTCTGTTACACCAGGGAACAGACCCATCTCTAGAATTGGGGTGGGGCACTTAGAAGTGAGAGTGTTAATCACTCTAGCTATTTCTGTGTGCCACTGATTATTCAGTGCCACCAATAAAAAAAGGAAGAAGCTCCCCAAGTACATCCAGGAAGCCATTTGGATAGCCTTGTTTGGCCCAGTATCAATTCAGCAGTTCAGATTGGTGGCCAATCCAAAACTCACCAGATAGCGACGTGTTCATGACATAAAAGTCCCATTTAAGCCCTCTAACTTTCAGATCAACTACCTCCACTCTTTCCTTGACTTTTCTTGCATCTGAAAGCAGAGCATAATGTGCCATGATTAACTTATAAACAGATTCTGCCAGAATTATTTTATTTCTTCCCTCTCTTTAGATGAGGCTCTTGACATCGCTGCTGTACTTGTTGAAGATGCTGGAGATACAGAGAAAAGAGGTATATGCAAAAAAAAAAATGCACATATATGCACAAATATATGCATAATTGCTAAAGTGTTGGGTAGGGTTTGGGAACATGACATTCAACATTTTAAAGGAGTACAGACTGTACTTGCCAGGTTTCAGGTTTGGATTGGCTGCATTCATTCATTCATTCATTCATTCATTCATTCATTCATTCATTTATACCAGTGGACCCTCATATAACAAACAGTTTGTATAACATAAAATCTGTACAACATAAACAATTCTGGAGATAGGGGAAATTGGCTTAACAGAATCACCTATGGGGTAAATCCATACAACATAAAAGTGGTCATGATTAGGGATTAATCTGTTTTCAATGCATTCCTATGGGAAATGTGTATAAAGGAAAATTTGCTTAACAAAATTTCATTTGGAACAAATTAATTCCTTTATATAAGGTACCACTGTATTTTTATACTGCCCCTTTTGTGCAAACTACATGAGATGGCCCATTTTTAAGTTGCACTTGTAAGATTTCCAAGGTGCACACTTAGCAATATGATATATGAATGACACAGAGTATATATATGAATGACACATGAATAAGTTCTAACCAGTTTGCTAGTTTGCATAAATAAGGAGATGACAGTGGTGGCAGGTAAAAATTGTGGTGGCGATACTGGCACAAGGAAAAATGTTGGGGTGAAGGTTGGAAAGATGGATGAGAGGTAAATCTTCCACCTTTCTTCTCAGTCAGGGCTCTGCTGGGCATGCATTGTCATTTTGGGACAGAGCCCATGGAACTGACAAAGTCCTCTTCCTTGTTTTTCTGGCAATTGTCATTCAGCCAGCTGCACTAGCTTTCATTTATTTACAGTATTTGTGTATTTGGTTAAATAAAGTAAGTGGCCTCTTGAAAGAGCAATGCTTCCACCTAGCATAATATTAGCATTGTACTACATCAGTTAGAGAATTATTTGAAAAAAAGATGATGAAAATAGAGCTGGTCCCACAGAATTGTCACCTCCTCCCTTCTCTCAAAACCCCTTGATTGGCTTTGGGTAGAATATACCATGACATGTATAGGGTGACCTCAACACTCAATCAGAAGAAGAATGTTATGGGAATGACCTACTTTGTGGTAGTTCAAAGTCAAGCAGTGACTTTCGGCATTGGTGATACCAGGTCTTGATGTCCTTCACGTGTCTTTTGGGGTCAGGGAAGGATTAGGGATTGTACTGATGTACCACTCTGGGCAACCTCAATATCCATATGAAGGCACAGGACACTGGGCTGGCTCTTGAGTTCTTGGAGACCATGGCCTCCTTGGACTTATACCAGCTTGTCACCAACCCCCCACACGTGGCGGGTCACACTTTAGACTTGGTGTTCTCTAATGCGCAGAGGGAGAGTGGCCTGATGGTGACCGATCTTGTATTGGTCCCCTTGACATGGTTGGACGACCACCTGTTAAGGTACAAGATCACAGTGGCACTCCCTCTGTGTGGGGAGCCTGGGCCCATTTAGATGGTCTGCCCACACAGGCTAATGTATACCTTGAGGTGCCAGAATGTCATGTGTGGGATTCCCAGTGATCTGGTTGGCGCACCTGTCAATGACTTGGTGGAGGGGTATTATTCCTCCACCGACAGGGCAATCAACACTTCTTCTTCGCTGCTGGGCCTGAGCTGCTCCTTGGTTTAACCAGGACTTGCGGGCCTTGAAGCAGAATAGAAGAAGTCTAGAAAGCATATGGAGGCAGAAACCACCGGAATATAATTTATCAACTATTAATATTGTTTCAACTATTTATTTAGCTAAGATTAAGACCTCGAGAAGAACTTACTTCACCAACCGGATAGGCGAAGCAAAAATAATCAGGCTGAACTGTTTCGTATAGTTCGCGATCTATCCAGGGTTCATTGCAATTATAGGCCTCCCTCTAGTATTTCTTGTGATCTATTTGCAGCACTTTTAAAATCTAAAACAGCTAGGCCAGTGATTACCGAATTGGCCACCAGCAATAATTAATGGGTCTCTCCGAGAGGGCAGGATTTCCCCTGCCTTCAAGGAGACACCCATTAGGCCCATTCGGAAGAAAATGAATTTGGCAGCAGGCCAGATTGCCTCCTATAGGACTGTCACCAGTGTTTCATTTATAAGCATGGTTGTCAAGAGGGTGGTTGGGGATCAGCTTCAGGATCTTCTGGATGACACTACAGAATTGGCATTAGCCACCCTGCTAGACAAGCTGTTGAGGGAGGCTGATAGGGCAAATCATCCTTGTTGGTCCTCCTTGACCTCTCAGAGGCTTTTAATACTGTCAGCCACAGTATTCTTCTGGGGAGGCTCTCCAAGTTGGGTGTTGGAGGCACTGTTTGCAGTGGCTCTGCTCCTCATTGGAGGACCGTCCCCAGAGAGTGCAGCTGAGGGAGATGACCTCCACCCCTTTGTCCCTCAATTGTGGAGTACCTCAGGGGTTGATCATCAAACTTTAATACAGTATCTATATGAGGCCACTGGGGGAGGTTGTTAGGAGGTATGGGGGTTTGTGTCATCAGTATGCTGATGACACCCAGTTCTATATCTCCTTTTTTCCATCTGCGGTGGATGCCATTTTGTCCCTGGATTGCTGCCTGGGTGCTGTTCTGGAGTGGATGAGAGCAAATAGACTGAGGTTGAACCCGGGAAAGACAGAAGTCCTCTGGGTGGGGCCACCTGGTGTTGGTGGGTTGCGATACTCCCTCAATTTTGGGGTAGACGACCCTTCCCACCCAGAATGAGGTGCACAGTCTTGGCACCACTGCTCTAGTATTTCTTGCAATATTTTGGACCCGGTGCTCGCTATGGAGGCCAGGTGGCATCAGTGGTATGTACTACACATTACCATCTTAGGCGGATTGTGCAGCTGTGTATCTTCCTGGACTCCGGCATTCTCACTATGTTGGTCCATGCAATGGTAGTCTTGAGATTAGACTACTGTAGTGCTCTGTACGTGGGCCTGCCTCAGAAGTTAATGTGGAGGCTCCAGCTAGTGCAGAATACTTCGGCCAGACTAGTATTGGGTATTAAAAGGTTCCATCATATTACTCCGACTCAGGCCACACTGCACTGGCTGCTAGTCTGTTACTGCATTGACTTCAAGGTCTTAATGTTGACATACGAAGCCCTAAGTGGTTTGGGACCTTCCTATCGGTCAGAGCAGCTCCTACCCCAGAGTTCTGCCGATGTCACTTGTTCATCATAGGCAGGTCATTTGAGGGTACTAATACCGAGCGAGCCCCACAAGTCAAGAACAAGGAACCGGGCAGCTCCTAGACTCTGGAACCAACTCCCCTCGGATATCTGCCAATCCCCCTCGTTGCTGGTCTTCAAGAAAAAAGTTGAAGACTTGCTTATTTCAGTCTGCTTTCCCTGGTTATTAACTGTTACATTGCTGTACTGATTCTGTGAACGAATCTCGTCTGCCATTATCTTATCTTATTTATTTTTTATTTTTATGAATGATGATGTTTTAGTTTTTAGTTACCTTTTCATTTGCAATATTTTTGCTTTTAATTATATCCTTTGAGAAGGACCCTGGCTACTTCAGCTCAGGCAACATAAGTGTGCAATGGAAAGAGGCAGGCCAAAGGGGAAGAGCTTTTGAAAGAAGAAGGGGAAGGAGGGGGAGAGAAGAGAAGATGGTAAGTCAAGAACTTCTGAAGAAGCAAAGGCGGGGCGGAATGAGAATCTCAGCTGCCTGTGCCAAGAGGAAAAGAAAGCAAGGAAGGGTTGTTGACTGGAAAGTTGGCTTCCTCCTCAGGCATTGCTCCTGGCTGGCACTCACAAGGGGGATTGCTCTTATAGAGCCTCCGCCCTTGCTTTTTCCTTGAGAATCCAGATGTGCAAGAGCTGAGCGGAAAGGCTGCTTCCTGAACCAGCCCTGTCCCACTCACCCATTGCTCTTGCTCACTCTCGCCACCATCCCACCTGCTTTTCTCCCTGCCAGAACTTTTAGACTCCACTCAGGAAAGCAGCACTTAGGTGGAGCCGCTTTGGGTTTCCTGCGCTTTTGAGTGCCATCTTTTGCACACAGCACAGGAAACAGGCGCATGCAAATGAACTCTGGTTCGGCAAGGCCACTGAGATGATGTTCTAATCTTTTATCCCCCAGGTGGTATTTTATGGGGGAAGTAGTTTTTATTTCATACTCTAAGCCACTGGTGAGATTTGGGCTAGGTTTTTAGAGATTAACCTGAGCTTGATTTATACTCAAAGCCTCCCTGAAGTTAACAGAAAGCACACACTGAGATCAAGAATCTCTGCTGCCATCTCAGACTAGACTGGTTTATTCTGTAATAAAGAAATGTACTCACACTCTTCAGATATACAGTACAGTTTATTTTATAGTACTGCTTCATTTTCCCATGTCTTAACACAGTCACTAAAAATAGTTTTCGGAGCACTTAAAATAATAAACCTTGCATTGTTGGGTTTAAGTAATGTGCTCAAGTTGTTTTCTTCCTCTCTTTTCCCTACTGTTACTTTTAAAAATTAATTTAATGGTATCTAATATGCTTTTATTGTTGTTTCATATTATTATATCCATGTAAATCTCCCTTACTGAAAGGAGGGGCACTATATAAACAAATTATTATAATCATTTTCCTTTTTTTTTCTCACAAACATTTTCCTAGCCATGATAGTTCAAGATGCATATCGTTGAGTAGCTCAGGTTTAACAAATCTTATATCTTCTTTTAATTTACAAAGCAGCTGAGAGTATGATCAGATAGGCATATAGCTTGTTATTTGTTTGGCTTTTTTGTGTAGTCTGATTGACTCTTATTTTCAGCAATCACATGTGTTTTCAGTAAAAGTTATCCATCCCACCCTTTTTCCAAGCTGCCCCACTCCTTTCTGGCACAGCAGTGGGGCTGTAGTTCAATTGGTGCGATTTTCCTGTTTCGTAGCCCATGGAGTTGTTTGATCCACACCCAAACAGACCTGCAGAGAAAACCCTGTGATATATTCAATGGGTCATTACATTTAAAAAGATAGAAAAACCATCTCTGTGTTCATTCTCTCTCTCTCTCTCTCTCTCTCTCTCCCCCCTGTGGTGTGTGTGTGTGTGTGTTTCTATCATTCTTTCCAGCACAACTCTAATATATTGGAATTGTCATTTGGTACAATATGTAAAATATGTATTCCATGCTAGGGAGATGTATTGCTGTAGCACTATATAACTTGCTTTATTTAACAAAAAAAGGTGGAAGTTCTCATGCCCTGCAGAATGATGGCCATGACAAAAAAAAAAAGTTGCAGTTGGGGAGGAGACAAATTGGAGTGATCTGAAGAGTTATCTCTGGATCCTTCTCTTTTTCTGGGAGAAGAAACTTTGGGTGCTTTTTACACGACCTCTAAAATCCGGTGGCAACTTAAATTCAGACCAGAGATTGTGGGGGTTTGTCCCTCTTCCTGTGTTCCCACCCCTCCGCACTCCATTGTTCCTGTCTGCATGAGGGGAGGGAGAAGAAAAGGGAGAAAAGAATGCAGGCTCACCTCCATCTGCCCGTAGGGATTCCTGTCTCTTAAAGGGGCAGCGGGGACAAAAAACAAACAAACAGAAGGCGAAGGAGCCCGGCATTCACAGCTTTACAATCCGCATTGGAATATTTTTTTACCTCCTGGAGGCCAGGTACTTGAAAAGTGTGCTGGGACGCGCTTATGTGGGCATGGGCGTACTTAATTTTTTTTAAAGTCTGGAGCTGGTGGGAAAACATTTTTAAGCTCCAGATCTGGAAGCCCTTTGCCTTGAATTGTAGGGGTCGTGTAAAAGCACCCTTATTCTGTGGGAATGGAAGGATTACTCAAGTGGAAGATAAATTAGATCACACCAAAGATAATAAAATTCTAAGCACAAACTGGGTCCCTCTGACTTCCCCCATCTGGTGGTGTCTTGAGATATTCTTTGTTTTGAAGTTCCCACTAAAATTTCTAGGAGGCACATGTATGGACCTTAACTCACTCACTAATGGTTTTTATGCAAAACAACATGCACTAGCCTATCCTGATAAAATATTAAGAATTTGGAAGGAGAGTTTTGGCTTCAATCAAGCCAATTTTTACTCTTGGGCTGCTTCCCTAGTGGCCATTCAGTCTTAATTTGCCATTTTTCTTGCCTTCATCTTTTTATTGGAGAATCCAGATAACAATGGGCTCCTCTCTACTGTTCTGTTTATCATCCTCTTATTCCCTCCCTCCACCTAATTTGTAACCAATTCCCTGCAATTAAAAAGCAGCAGCAGTAGCAGCCTGTCTAATATGGATAAGCAAGATGCTGTTGCCTTTAAATTAGAAGCTTTCTTCTTGAATCTTCTGCCTGTGATTGCTCTTTAGTATACCAGCATAATTACTGTTCTTTAATTGTTCCTTGATCCATTGATTCTCATTTCCCACATGCAGAGGCTTTCCCCCCTTTTGATTTTGATATTTTACAATAGCACTGTTTTACCATTTTAAAAACTGAGTGAGAACCATAATTGAAGCCTCTCATCCTTGTTGGGAAAGGTACTCACTGATTAAGAGGCAATTCACTGTTAAAGGCTTTGGCCACATTGAACAGAAAGCATTTAGAGAAAGACGCTGCATAGAAGAAACTTCTAATTAAATCTACAAGGGACCTTTGTTGAGCACAAATCAAGATATGCCCTGGCAATTCTAAAGAAGGCTCATTACAGAAGCAACCTTGGAGCCAACCTTTAAGTGAAAATGACATGCAAAAAAGGCAGGAGACTAAGCTTTATTCCCGGCTTAGTTATGAGTTACCTAGTTTCTGACTTCTGCTGTGAGACCCAAGTTCTTGAGTTTATTTTCTAGGTTTCAGGCTTTTGCCCTAAAATTTCATGAAATGAGATGTTATACTGCAGTTGATTCAAAGGAGCAGTGCTAGATCCAGACCCCTCTTTGTTCTTCATCTTCTTTTTAAAACAGTGTGTTCCTTTGCTCTGATACAGGTGCTTCTCATTGGGCACTGTGTAGACTATAGCCACAGATCTCTCCAGATTGACTCTGGGAGGCAGGCCCTTGATGGCTGTGTTTTACTAATCTTTTCATTCAACATTGTATCCTCACATTGTCTGTATATCTGTCTGTCACACCCACTAGGCCTCGGGTTTGGGATCAGAAATTTGAGGAAATGGGAGGCTACTGACCTGGTAATCCTACTTAAAATTGCTCTACTTACTAAATAGAGCCCTGAGTTAATTGCCTGAATAAAGAAATTCTCTTTATATAACCCTGTACCCCAAAATGAATTCCTAGTCTAAATCATACACCCCCAATTATTGAGGGGTGCCGTGGGCAGACCGTCAGTTTCTTATTCATACATATACTGTATTGGCAATGATTTGGATGAGTGACTTGAACAAAAAATTCAGCTTTCGACTGGAGACACTGGGAGGTGCAGCTTGCATAAATGAACCCTTCTGGCAATACAGGATTTGGAGTAGCACCACTTTCATTTTAGGGTGCAGAGATGTGTAAATGTGTGAGTGATGAGGCTGCTGTTGTAGTTCTACAGTATATTGCACCAGGAACTGGAAAGCATGAACCAACTTCATCCTCCTGGGCAAAGCTTGAAATAACTTCAAGCTGATTGGAACATAAACAGATTTGACCAGAGGGTACTGGTGGTGAAATTAAAATTCAAAACTGAATGGACGAAAACTGGTGTGACTCCTGAATCTCCCATTTATTGTTTCCTAGTAATAAGCCCTGGGCTTGCTTCTTTCTTTAGACCACGACGTCTGAGCCCTGAGCAATTTTTTAATTTTCTACATGAGCTCCTTTGCTCTCTTCCCGGTTTTGTGTATCAACCCTAGTTCCCTGTTCAATATCTCACATGAAAGATACAGACCTACTTTCCTTCATGTGCTCTTGCTGAGATTTGCATTCTCCCTGCTCTGCTGTTACCCGTTTCCAATAAATGACCATTGCATAGTTAGGCAATCTAAAACTAGCCACATGAATCTAGATGTATCTTATCACGGTGTCCCTTACACCCAATTCAAAACAGGCACGTTCCCCATCATTACCACTCATCTTGTGTGCTCTGTTCTTTAATGCCTCCAGAACACCTTATTAATGGCAATTTGTTTTGTCCTAAACTTTGAGCAAAAGATGACAACTCAGGAAGGTAACAGGTTCAAACTCCTGAGTGGAAAAAAATATAAAGGTGTGGAAATCCTGCTCTTGAAGTGGCTGGTAATACTCTCATCAAAAACGATCACAACATTAAAATATATATTTGGGGATTAGGTGTAAAATTACTTATGAGATATATAAGATAAGGAATTGTGCACTACTTGTTACTTGTTAGAAGGAGCCCTTCCTGCCCAAAACCATAACTTATTAACAGCCTTTTAAACTGATTTTTAGTTAATTAGTATTATTTTTATTCTACAAATGCACATCAAAATGTCCCAGTGACACTACTAACACCTGAAAAACTTGAGGACTGAAGAGTAAAGATTAAGCACTACACAAAAAGAGGTAATGATGTTAACAGTAGTTCAGGGTTTTATTATCTAGAACCCATTTTGACACATGTATTTGAGAAAGGAAATGGATATACTCCTAGCAAGGATTAAATGTTTTTTAATGCCTTGTACATTATGATTCCTTGAAAATGGCATGGGACATTTTTCAAATTTTTCAAAGACAGTGTGCTGTCTTCTTCCTCAATAGTAGAGCTATTGGTTTCATACTCTTCTTCCTCAATAGAGGAAGAAGAGTATAAAACCAATAGCTCTACTATTGACATTGGGTTTGGGATCCTGGATATAGAAAGTCCTATTATAGTTGCTAGTCCTGAGGCAATAGATCAACAGGAGGAGAAAGTGAGAACAGAGTTCAAAAAGGGAGTAAAGCCTGGGGGAAAGGGGGAAAGCAAAGGATATAGAGCCCACCAAGAAAAATGAGATAAAGGGGGAGGAAAGAAGAGAGGCAGTAAGAAAGAGTTGACAAAAAGGAAGGAAAGGGGATAAGCCAAAAGGGAGTTACCCAAAGGCTGGGCGTGATTCTCTGGGTGGGGGAATGGGAGAAATTTATGGCCCCACATGAAGAAGCAGAAAGACAGCAATCAGCTGCCCCCAAAGTCACCCTATTGGAGAAAATGGGAAGAAAGAACTAGAACACACACACACACACACACACACACACACACACACACACACACACACACAGAGAGAGAGAGAGAGAGAGAGAGAGAGAGAGAGAGAGAGAGAGAGGGAGAGAGAGAGAGAGGAGAGAGATGGAAACCCCATCTAGGGGAGGGACTAAGGGCATCAAGAGTGATGCTTTATGTCAGGAGGGATGTGTTGTTAGTACCAGTGTTCAGGACTTCCCCAGGCTCAACACTTTCACCCCACAGTAGACCAACCTGTTAAGTTCCAACCCCAATTGAGAACAAGTTGGATTTGGAATATAGTTATTGTTATGGAATGCCCCAGTGGTGTTGAACTAGGGCCTTTAGAAGTTACCATTGATGGTTCTAAAGTTGAATATAATAAACCAATTGAAGTAAAAATAGAAGATCATAATCCAGCAGTTCCTCAACATTTTCTTTTTACATAGAACACTTGAAAGCTGCCAAGGATCCTGGCAGACCACTTAATAAATTTACTTGGGATCTACTCAGCACATAATTACTAACATATATTTCTTGGACTTATGGTAATGGCACAAAACCAACATCATGTTCTGGAAATCAAATCTCCTAGTCCAGGCTACTGAGAAAAAAAATGAAAAGAAAAATCAGCAGTCCACAGTGCTGAATTATGAAATAATGGTCCCCTGACAATTCTGCAACTTTTTAGGGAGCTATATGAAAAGAGTACACAGAACAGAATATGAGAGTCTGGTACAGTATTTTCTTAATAATCTCTCTTTCTTCCTCCCCCCCCCCCTGTCTCTCTGTTTTAGGAGGATTGATAAGAAGTTACGCAAATTACTATCAAGGTCTGTGGGACTGTACTGGTAGCCATCCAGATGAGCTTTCTTTTCAACGGGGAGATTTGATATACATCGTTAGCAAGGTATGTATGAGATACAGTTTTACCTTTACAAGCTCTGGCCCAGAAGCCCCAGCCAAAGAAAAGGAATGTACTCATTTAATTTTAACAGTGCTTCTCAAAAATTCCGCAGAGAGAAGTTTTGGTTTAGGCTCATTTACAAATGGGACGCAACCTCGTTTCTGTAATACTTTCTCCAAAACCTTCTTTTTCTCGTTCTTTTTGACGACAGTAGTGTGACCTATTATCTGTGCATAATATTGTTCACCCACTCTGTTTATTAGCTTTGCTGTGGAGTGGGCAAACTTGCAAGGTCATGGATACTGTGTTGCTCTTGGTTTAAAAGTCTCAGTAAAGCTATAATGCAGGGCAGGAGAAAGGAAATGGGCAGCCATTCCTGCGGCAGGAAGGAAAGACGTAGGAACCTTGGTGTTCTTAATGTTTTCTTGCTTTAAAACCGCTAAATCAGCATTGCTGCTTTGTTAGATCTGTTTCATGGGTGAGGGGAGGATGGGGATATATGTATATGTAGTGAAGTCCTTCTTCGTCTTCATGGTTAAAAAGGGGGAATTCATTATTGTTGGCTATAGCAGAAGTACCAGGGAAGGAGAGCAAACTCTAGAGCAGGCTTCCCAATAGATATGTTGAGCTGCAACTCCCATCACGCTCAGCAAGTACATCTGTGTTTTAACCCCAACACCTGTTGATGCCAACATACCTGATGAGACCTCATTCTGGCACATCATAACAAAGTGCTCAAACAAACTAACAGTGAACTGGCGAACCAATCTACAGTAATTGCCTCTTCCATAATGTATCTGTCCCAAAACGATTCCCTTGAAATCTCTTCAGTAGATGTGAGTTCTAGTATGGGTGGGCAGTGACATCTTAACAGTTCAGGAAAGCTCACTGGAACGAGAAAATATTTGGAACTATAGGCCTAAGTCCTCATCATCCTTTTTTGCATTTTCTTTTCCCATCCCCTCTCTTCCTCCTTGACCCAGAAAGCTGTTTTTGATCACTTTTCCTTGCCTTCATGTTAAAATGCAGAATCTGCTCCAATAATAGACTGAGTATGTGTGTAATTACTCAAGAACTGCATGGGTAATTGAGTTGCTTGATCAAGTGTGCAGTTGGGGGCTAAGAGAGTGAAGAAATGGAGGACAAGGGAAGGTGGTGATGTAAGATACTTTCTTTGAAACAGATGTGCAAAATTTAATAAACTGGCTGACTTATAACAGTGCAGACAAACAACTTGCCTTCACCAAAGACTGGATTTTGCAACCCAGAACAGATGAAGGTAGGATGTACTCAAAAACAGGCAAGAGTCAAGATGCAGACAGTGGTCAGAGAGAGAAGGAAGAGTATTCTGCTAATGTGAACTGTCTGGACGACAACTTAGAAATTGGACTTTTTTGGACTAGAACTCTCACTCAAAATCTGGCAAGCAGCAAGCCTCCTGATTGGGGCTTTTATAAGATGTCTTGGCTGGGGGCTGAGCCTTGTGGTTCACCTAATTGTATGTGTAATCACACAAGCACTGCAACCTAGGTGGCACTCTTGAAGTTGAGTGATTGGGCAATGAGGTTTGTGGCAGAAACAGATGATCGTGCAGAAGAACCAAAGGACCAGAGCTTAGCTGGCAGTGGTAGCAGCTCCAGCCCATGAGCCTTGGTGGTGCTTTACAGATTGTATGATTGCTTATGGAAATGCCAGGGTACATAGAATGCTACTGAACAAGAAAAGTACACACGTCTGTGTAGACATTTCTGCCGTAACTGCCAAGCTTAATAGAGCCATTGTACTCTTTGCTTTTGGAAACAACACTATTCAACAATAATCTGCATTATGTGGACATCATGCACATGTGCATAATTTTTCTGTGACTACAGAGTCAAAATACTGTGAGATTTGCCATGGGTGCATGATGAATGAGTTTGCTTCTTGCTGTTTTTTTAAACTGATCACAGTGCAAAGGCCAATTTGAATCTGCCTGACCCTTTTTGCTCCTGATGCAGAGATGCTGGTTATTTTTCTCTGCCAGTGAGAGGTACTACTTTTTCCAACCAGAAAGACTGACACTGACTTTTCCCTGTGTGATCAGTAGCTGTGTTCTCCAAAGGGGCGGGGGGACATAATTGTGAGTGGTACTTTGGCAACATACTAAGCTAGGCATGATGTTTTTGACAGTAGGAGCACTTACCCCTGTACTTTTTCTCCCTCCTCACCCTAAAGTATTTTTAATTAAGAACAAATAAACTACTAGGTTTAGCACTTTATTACCTTATCACCACAGTATATTGAGATACTAGCTTAGCATTAGATCCCGTCTGCACTGATAAAAATCTATGTGAAACAGAAACAACTCTGATGAACTATAGCAGACTACTGTGTTTTTGTGGTATTTGTGTATGTGTTTGTACATTATTGAGAACTTTGGAAAACCGTCCCTTTTCACCAGCACAGTCCAAATACTTTCAACATCCCACGGGCTTCACATTGAACCATAAAAGAAGGCAGAGGGAGAGGTCAAAAGAAGGGGTGGTGGTTTTTTTAACATGGATCAAACCACATCAGACTGAGGGCCCACTCAGTTCTCTGTCTGTCTGTTCGTTAACTTGCATATTCCAGAATGCAGTGATTACCGCAATACAATCTGTCAGAATTCTAAAATGCTCTCATTTGTAATGTTTTCCACACAGGTGTCAAACCTCCGGTTTATCTACAGAGCTTAATCCCCCAACAAAAATCATTTGTTAATAGGTGGTACCTTGTACAAAGGAGTTAATTCATTCCAAATGAAATTATGTCAAGCAAATTTTACTTTATATAAATTTCCCATGGGAATGCATCAAAAACAGAGTAATCCCTAATTGTGACCATTTTTATGTTGTATGGATTTGCCCCATAGACAATTCTCTGGAATTTTTTATGTTGTACAGATTTTATGTTGTACAAACCGTTTGTTATATGAGGGTCCACTGTATCCAGATACAATAGATCCTTACGTGATCCACCATGCACCATCTTTGTGTCTTCCTTCATGTCTTTCTATTTTGGGGCGAGAGCATGACCTCATTTAAACTCTCTTCAGTAGCTCTGAACTGCAGCAGCACCACAACTTTCTCACGTGTAACTGATTGGTCTTGGGTGACTTCTTTTCATAAATTGCTTTGTGTGACAACAGGGCTCACCTATGGCCACGGAGAAAAAAACTAACCTGGGACTAAATAAAGCTTGGCAGAATGGGAATAGGGACTGTCACAAAGCCTGGAGGGGTGGGGGGTGGGAAAGAAAAAGGTGTTTGAAAAGCTGGTTCACTCAGCTGCATTTTAATTTCCTTTTCAATCTTGTCCCAATTAATTTTGCAGAATTAATCTCACCGAAGCAAGCATAGCAGTGGCGCAGAGGCTGGCTGGTTGGCTTTTTTCTTTTTCTTTTTCTTTTCTTTTTTTTAAAGCAGTGCAGTCACTGTGCCTTGAACATGAAATAGTAGCTAATATAAAAATCCATCTGGTGTTGTTTGGAATGCATGCCGTCTGCTGCTAAGGTCCTGTCTGACATTTCATGCATCAGCCATGGGGAGACGTGATTTTTGGATGGGAAGGTGGGTTTTAATTGGCTGAGCTTCAAAGCAAGCTGGAAAGATCTGTCCAGTCTTGCTACTGAGGCAGGGAAACTTCCTATATTCAGTTTGAAATTATTTTTAATGTAAGATTGAGTCTTTCTTATCAGAATGAGCAATAATGCCAATCAGAAACACAAAAAGACTTCCAGCTGGTGCTGAAATTCAAAATCACATACAGAATTGTCAGATGCAAACATCAGATTCTGCTAAAATTCCTCCTGTTCTGTTAGAGGAACTAGTTCTCTGTGTGTAAGATACCTTTTCACCAGTGACACCCAGTGGGCTGCTTCACACATTACAAATCTTGGTTTGCTTTTCAGCATAAGCTTGACAGAAAGCTTTCAGGCCAAGTTGTTACATACAAAGACATGTAAGAGATGCCTAGTGGCCCATTTTCTGTTTCTTCCCCCACCCCTTAGCCTAATGAAAGATTCTAGTACTACACTCATTCATATGCCCCAGCTCCCATATAACAATCTAATTACTGAAAGGATTTCTCTTGATTTAAAGATGTATAAAAATGCAACAAACACACATACAAATACACCTTAAGCTATCATGGTTTTCAAGCTCAAGTTTTTTTCTGTTTACCAAAGCTGGAAACAGTTCCTAAATATAGTATCAGCATCCTTCAGTCTCCAGAGAGTGTGGTATTGTGCTCTTTATAGAATCTGTGTTGTTTCCACACTGCATGCAAAGCTGAAGTGGCCTCTTAAGAGCACAAGGCCTGGGTAGATTAACATGGAAATTAAAACAGTTACCTAAGCCGCAAAAAAACTCTGCTTCAATCTAGTGGCCAGTCCTGATAGTACACCTTAGAAAGCTGTATTCATGTACAGTATTTTTAAAGTATTTTTTCAGGCAATAGGTGAAACCATAGGTAATAATCCAGTGTATACAGCAGACCTACTGTACTGGGGAGCCTTGGCCAGTGGCCAGTAAGTAAACAGAACCGCAAGTCAAAAAAAATAGGAACCAATGGTATAGACCCCTTTCACAGTATCTGCTTCTGTAACGAGAAATCCACTCATGATTTCAACTGAAAGAAAGAGAGTTATGTGGACAATTCTTCACAGTCATGTTAAAAGTAAAGGGAGTGTCTTAGACTGCTGCAAAGCAACTGCAACCGTGGCAGCACTAAAGAATATAGCCTTCAGTGGAGTAAAACTTAAGGCCCACATTCTAAAAACTTAACTATTCTAATGTTCAAGCAAGGAATTCTTTATTATGCGAAGTTTTGGGTGTCATGGCTTCAGCCCTCGTAGCATCTATATTTTAGAAGAGTTGCCTTTTAAAACTATGGATTCCAAATTTCCCAGGTAGCCACTGACCATGTTGGCTGGAGGTCCTAGGAGAGGTGATGCAAAAAATAAAATAAAAATTCCCAAGCTGTTTCTTACCAGCTGTTTCTTACCAGTGTTGTGATGGGATAGCTCAAGACCCTTTACCTCATTTTGCTTAGTAAGGACATAAAATGTTTTCAGTGTTCATTTAACATCGCACTTAAAGGAACCTCTCTCCGTGGCCCAGATTGAATTCTGCAAGCCTAAGTATCGTTGGAGGGAAAGGAGAAAAAAAGGGCTAAGTATACAGTCCATTACAGCAAGCAATGGTTGTTACCTTGACCAGGCTTAATAGTTAAGAACTGGAGATGAAAAACAGTTTGAGACCAACACAGTTAAGATGCAAGATCCTACTGCTATGCCCTGTTGTTATCTTAAAATTGGTTTGTGCTGGGATCCATCTTATCATATGAACACCAGGTCTGTGCTAGTTAAAAATTTGTTCTGTTTCTCTTCACATTCTGCCTGATATTATTAAGCAGGGTCCCTGCAAGGATGCATTTTTCAAAAAGAAGTCTGAAAGGTTGGGAGACTCTCATCCATGAGTGAGAAATATACAGTACTTTTAAGGTGGCCCCATCCAGCTCCCTCACCATACCTCCTTTCAGCCTATTCAGAGGAGCAGCTAAGCTTTTTAATAGCATGGAGTCAAATCCTGATTTTTGTGCATAGTGAGATATTTTCTGAGAAGTGCTGTTTTGGCAGCATGAGGATTCCCGTTTGAGTTTACTGAATCTTACAGGACTAAGATATGTCAACACAGGGCTTAGGACTTTAATGCTTGTTCGGAAAGCATGCTGTTCTAAGAGTGCTTCCAACAGGAGGCTTGAAGTGTATTTGTTTTGCTTTCTTTGTGGTTCATACAGCAGCTGTAAGACCCATTTTTAGCTAGGATTCTCATCCACATTGGAAATATTTCTTCTTAGATTTTGCACTGGATTCAGTAGAAGTTGCTTTCAGGTATCTAGTCGGACCTTGAAGGGACGTGGGTGGTGTTGCAAGATAAACTGCTAAGCTGTTGGGTCTGTCGATCAAAAGGTCAACAGTTTGAATCCACATGACAGGGTGAGCTCACATTGCTTTCCCCAGCTCCTGCCAACCTAGCTGTTTGAAAGCAAAGTTAAAGGACAAGTAGTAAACAGTTTGGGAAGGTAACAACATTCAATGTGCTCACAGGTTTAGTCATAAAGGCCACATGGCCACAGAAATATGTCTTTGGACAATTGCCAGCTCTTCAGCTTGTAACCCTAGAGTTGGAAACAATTCTAAGGGACATAGGCTGCTTTCACATGACCACTAAAATCCACTGCAAAGTGCTCGCAGATGCGGAGCATAAAATTGTTTTCCCACAAGCAGCGGACTTTTTAAAAAGTGTGACCACACCCACTTAAGCGCAACCCAGTGCATTTTACAAGTACCTGGTTTCGAGGTGGTAAAATCCTTGTCGCTGTTCTGATGCGGATTTTAAACCACGACTCGAGTCTGTGTGAACACGAAAAATTCACACTAAAACCTTTTCTCCATCGTTATGGTATCTTTGCTGCGGTTCTCAGTCATGGGATCAGAACAGTTGCGGATTTTCAAAACACAACCATGGGAACATCCGGGGGGTGATCCGGATCAAGGTTTGCTGCAGATTTTAGTGGTCGTGTGAAAGCAGCCTTAATTGTCAAGAGACTTAATTGTTGGGAAAAACTTTACCTTCACTTAGGACCTTAGCACTAAAGTTAAAGCAGTGTGCACCCCTCTTGCTCAAATTAGTATGATCAATACAGTTCCATGCATAGCTCTATAGCTGTAAATAATGGCTGGAGTTTGATAATGTGATTAAAATAAAAGCAGGCATTTCTAAGATTCTGAGTTCTCTGGCCAACACCAGATTCCACACTCAGAAAATATGAAAAATCTAGTGCAAAGCAGTACTAAAGCCTTTTAACTTTTAAAAATCCCGCTTAGCTCCACCAGAGGTAGGTTGGAATGCCAACCATGCCTTCTTTCATCTTCCAGCAGCAAAAAGGATGATAAATCTTGGACATCTGCTGCCATATCTCTCTCATACGGGTAGGGTGAAAGGTGGCTTTTCTCTTTGTACATCAATAGCTTGTCTCTTGCAAATCCCAGCTATGATCTAGCAACTGCTGTCATTAATGCCTGGCATTACCTCCAAAATTCCAGGCTACAATTATCGGACCCCAGGGTAGGTGTAGCCTGCAGGTGTTTGACTGTCATCATGAAGTGTGTGACAGGATGTCATGTACTCTATAAGCTCCAGCCCTCCACACACACAGTAGATAGTTTTCATCCTTTTTTACTGTTGTGGCACCAGCATTAAAAAGAACATACCAGGCAGTCTTACTGAGCACACTAAAGCAGGAGAGCTTGAGCTATCAACATATCTCTGGCACCACTGCTAATGTTGTTCTGGAGCTTCTCTCTGGCACCATTAACAAAGCAGTCAGTGGTTCCGCTCTGCAACCTGAGCCAGGTTGCATCCTCAGGTGCTTTTAAAGAGCACTCAGGGCTTGTCACAAACCTTGCCACTTTTTGCAGCTGGGCTTTCCCCTAGCATTGCCAGATGGTCCCTGATTTTTCTTTCTAGAGATTGCCCCTTCCTCTTTTCCTTAACATTTGTTTCGCAGCAGAGGCATGCCAGGTGCTATGTAGAATAATGATATGGTCTCTATCCCAAGAAGCTTACATTCTGGAGTTTTAGACTTCTACAAATCAACTTGTGGATGTTACAGTATTGTTATTGCTTGTTTATAAAGAGCTTTTTCTAAAATCAAAAATGCCTTGAAGTCATTTAGATTATGCATGAGAAAGGACCCATTTGGAACCAAGATTATGCATGAGAAAGGACCCATTTGGAAAAGTGACTCATCCATCACCCAACCTAGTCCCGTACTGTAGTAATGTCAGCGGGTCAAGAGACAATAACACACCCAAGCCATCAGGTGAGCTTTGTGACACAACATAGCCTTTTCACACGACCCCTAAGATCCACTGGCCACTTAAATTCGGACCAGAGATCTTAGGGGCTTGTCACTCTTCCTGTGTCCCCACCCCTCCGCACTTCCTTGCTCCTGTCTGCGTGAGGGGAGGGAGAAAATAAAGGAAGAAAAGAACGTGGCTCACCTCCATTCTGCCTCTCGCTCTTGCCGCGGCAACATTCCAGTCTCTTAAGTAGCTCTTAAAGGGGCGGGAGCCAAAAAACAACAAACAGAAGCGAGGAGAGCCCCGCACTCTATCGTTACACCACATCAAGGAATTTTCACCTCCAGAGAGCAGGTACTTGAAAGGTGCGCTGGGACGCGCTAAAGTGGGCATGGTCGCACTTAATTTCCTGTAAACTCCGGAGCTGGTGGGGAAACATTTTTAAGCTCCGGAGCTGGGAGCCATTTGCCCCGGAGTTTAGGGGTCGTGTATAAACGCCCTAAGAGACTATCTAAATAAGGAAAGTGCTACATTTCAGGTACGTTGGCTGTAAATCCTTTGATCTCAATGGGAATTTCAATCCAACTTATCTGGAAGGATGTGTGTTCCCATCCATTCCATAACCAGATAACCCTCCCAGTGACCAAAGCATGGAAGACTTACCCTTTGAAGATACTACTCGCAGGATCCCCCAGTTGCCATGATGTATTGGTAATTAAGTACAAAGCACACTTAAGTGCAAGGCACATCTTGATTGTGTCTTTGTGGCTCCTGATAGCCCTTATATTTAAATGACGATATCTCTACACTAACCCTCCATGTATAGCCTCAGGAATGAAAGAAGCAGCTACCATATTCCAGTGAGCACAACTTTTATTTAGTCAATTATCTCACATCAGATTGGTTGATCTGATTACAGCTATGCAAAAGATAACTAATAAAGGCAGGAGCCAGGAGCCTGTGCCCAGCAAGACTATGTACAGAACTGCAGGCTTGGTCCATAGAGGTTCTTGAGTGTTTCTGTGCCAGCTATTTATTCACAGTGAAAACCAATATTTGCACCATCCTCTGAAAATTTAGTTGTTGGGATTATAGCAATACTTCTCCCATAATTCTGCTGTACTTCTGCATCTTTTATTTTAGCGTGGGCGTTCTTGAGATTACAGCCTGTTTCTCCAGAAGATGTGGAATGTTTCCGGAATCAAAAACACCAATGCTAGTGGTCACCTATTGCATAAAACCCATTTCCCACACTCTTCTACCTGAGGCCATGTGATTATTATATTTGGATAATTTCATATAGCAGTACACAAGAATTGCCCTCTGTTTTATTGGGGGGGGGGGGGACAAGCAATCCTTGAAATATGAGTGCCTACCAATGTTATCATTTCCGCAACCCTGGAGCCAAAGGAGGAGGCGGGTGACATCTAGTGGTCTTTTTGTAGAAATGTGGAGAAGCGGGTGGCAGGGTTTTTTAAAAAATCTGGGGAGGCAAAAGACTATTCACATGACGCAGAAGTCCTTGGTTTCAATTGAGACTGTTTTTGCAAGTGGCACTTAAACCCACACATCATTCCTCCCCCCCCCCGTCGCCCGCCCGCCGACACATCTTCTCACTCTTAACAAGCAGCATTGCAGTGACGAAGGATGTTGTGGTGGCTTGCGGCGGGGGGGGTGGGTATTTTTGCTTCCATTAATAACCCCGTGGGGACAGGAGACTATAGAATCGGAAAAGGCCTGGGAATAGAATCCGAGGTCAGCTAGAAGGCAACGGTCATACACCGGTCAAATTCAGGCTTAAGGCTATTTCCCCAACTCATACCCCCCCAACCAAAAAAACCTCTTCCTTACACACACACACACACACACACACACACACACAAAACCAATTCCTATCCTCAGACAAGAACCAGCCATCCAGAAACAAAAACCCTGGACAATTCATTCCTACCATGTAATTTTCTATACAACCTTCTGTATAAGGACAAAAAGGTTACATTGGGGCAGGGGCAGGATGGGGTGAAGACCTGAGCTAGAATTGTCTGTGATTCAAACCTATAATGATCCATCGCTGCTCAATAGCTGCACCGTTCTGAAATGAATATGTTTAAAACCATATAAAACCCCAGGGAGGCTTTCCCTCCCATTCGTTCCCTTCCCACCCTAAATGCTGTTCTGTTTTGTTCTCTAATGCCAGACTACAGGGAAATGATGTGGGCTGTAGCCCAGAAAAAAAGTTTATATTAGATAAAGCATGGAACAGACTCGAGTCCCACAAAACACGATAAATAAAACTTTTTCCCCACAAGGTGCTACAGGACTCTTTACTCTTTGAAGGTTTTTCTATGCCATCTTCTAAAGCGTGTTGACTCTTTTTAGAACTTATCACAGCTCCCTGTGTTTCCTTTTGAAATTCTTCAGCTAATCCCATCAATAAGAATGGGCTTTGTGATTTATGCCATAAATACCAAAGACACACACTATTGTACTCTGCAGTGTCAGATCCAGAAGAACAAGGATGCATATGCACACGCATACATAGTTTTACAGACTTTATGACAAACCTCATTTTCCGCTGCACCCATAAGAATATGTAGTGAAAGGGGAGAATCTTGTCTTTTTGTCATTGTAATTTCCTTGGCTGTGAATAGGACATCTTGTTTTAAAAAGTGGAAGG
>JAHTLZ010000111.1:12047462-12057911 GCA_023846285.1 Phrynocephalus versicolor | reverse complement strand
TTCTTTCTTTCTTTCTTTCTTTCTTTCTTTCTTTCTTTCTTTCTTTCTTTCTTTCTTTCTTTCTTTCTTTCTTTCTTTCTTTCTCCCAACCTCCCTTCCTAGTGACTTGGGCAACAGGAACATTTTTGTATATTTAATTACACTTCTTCCAAAGCCACGTAGCAGCACATACAAAAATATTTCTCATAAAATCTTCTAGAACTTTTATTAGTATGCCGGAGCTGAATGAGGAGGCAATCACATGCCCTTTTTTAAAAAAGACACTTGTGTGCTTTAAATTTTTTATTTTTATTTTTTATTTCCTGGAGCTTCAGAATATAAATATGCCGTACTATTTAATTTGGCTGTGATAAAGGATGTAAAACATGCACACATGCAGAACAACAACAGTAGAAATCTCTCAGTTCATTTAGAGAGCGGGAGATAATTATAAAACCATTTCCCAATCCATGCAAGATGCGAGTAACATTTAAAAACCCGATTGATGTCGGTAACATTTAAATTGGTTGGTGCCATGAAATGTCAGACACAGCTTTGGCTTTTCATTAGGGAAGAAGTGGATAGATTGATGGGATCGGGCCTTACATTTCTGAAGATAAAATAAGTTTGCCTTAGACCCATAACTCGTTTCAAGCTTACTGACAGAACGAAAGGACATGGGGGAGGGAAGGAGAAGGGGCAGCAGAGGTTGCACTTGTGTGTGTGGGGGGGGGGACTGCTTTCGCTTCATTTGTGATGACCAAAAATGAAATTTGTATGAACTTCCAGAGACTGCTCTGCTGGTGTCCAAGTGGAAATGAAATCAGCAGTTTAAAATAATGAAATGAAAAGCAGGCTATTTAAATGCCACACAAAAGAGGCAGAATCCCAAAGCTGTGAATACTTTTCTTCATAAGAAGCCGGGTCGGAAAGATAAGGGTCCCAGATGCAATTAATATACAAGCATTTCTCATCCAAGGAATTCTTTCTGCTATCGGAGAATCCACAGAAAGGAAAGCACCACCGATTCATGTTACGGTGCCCCATCTTTTTCTTTTCTTCATTGCTTTTCCCTTTCCCTTTTATTTTTCGCCTGCCCCGTCTGTAAATGAACAAACATCTTGATTTTATGGCCCTTTTCTTTGTTAAGTTGAGAAATGGAGGATGAGGAACAAAGCAAAACAAAAAGACATGAACAGACAAAACAAAACAAAAAAGACCCCAAAAGATGATGGTATTGAAAGCCTAAGTAACACTTTAATTCCACATTCATTTCCGCTCTCGCGATGAAGTTGTCACAAGACATAATGCAGTATTTAATTAAAGTAGTGTAAACGGATCTAGATATGTCCTGCGGTTGCTATCTCCAAATTATAGCTTGCGCCATCCTGGTTGTATTTATGAAACAGCAGTTTCGAAGGTGCAGCTGAACTGATACAGAAAGCAAACATTTAAACCATTGTTTCAAAAGGGGGGGGGGTGATTTTCTTTTTCCTTGCTCTGTTTCCTCCCTCCTCCCCAAATTCTCCTTTCGTTCTCCCTTGCACAACCAAAGCATCTTGATTTTCACAGATCAAACACAGCAGGGAATCAAGGATGGCTTCCATTATCAGTTCCCTTCATTTGAACTGAAGTGTCCTGGGAAATGTGGCAATGATGCCTCTTTTCATGGACGGGTTCTGTTGCCTTCATGGGCGTCAAGGAAAAAAAATCTATGAGTGTATCATAATGACAGTTGCCTTTGCAAAACCAGACACAGGAAAGGTATGCACCATGTCTCCCAAGATATATCTGTATCGACACTCACCATAAAGAGTTATTCATGCAGATCCCATTGCCACCATGGGTTCCTCTCAGATGTGTGGTCTGCTAGGTATAAAAATGCCAGTGGAAGTATCCTGCATACAGTACCTGGGCAGTAGGGATCAGAAGTTCTGAATTACTGCAGCTGCTCCACCAAATTGGAGCCATCTGGATTTATCTAAGGCTCTACTTGGAACTGAACGCAAGACCAACAAGCCGCTTAGAGCTGCTTGTTTTTCAGAGACATGTGCAGGTATCTTAGCTCAGATTTATAAAATGTGGGCAAGCGAAACACTCTTTCTTATGCAACTGGACCCACATTTCAGCCAGCAAAGTTCAGATCATTTCCAGCATTACTGTTGTCCTGGAGAGGAACAGTTTAGAAAGCGATAGAGCAACTGTAGAACAATTCATCCTAGGTTTTGCAAGGAGGATTTCATGAGCTGGATACCCAAATGTTGTCACTATTGACGTCTCTGGGGGCTGCAGGCTGATGAGAGAGTATGGTAAGAGATCCTGTTTTGGACTGCTATTACTAGTTGTTGAGGAAATGGGTCATGTTGTTGCTGCTGCATTCTCCTTTATAGTGTAGGTTGCATTGTTGGGGGAAGAAATATCAATCGGCAATTGAGAGTAAGTTCTGGGAGAATATGGCTTCTGGGAGTTTTAGTCCAAGAACATCTCAGGACCCAAGGTTGGGAACTGCTGGTCCAGGTGTTTTGGACTACAGTTCTTATCAGACCCAGTTAGCAAGGCCAATGGCCAGGGATTCTCTGACCTGTGGCTCAAACCCTATGGAAGACCAAACCCTGACCTAATGTTATTGTCCTTTATGCTAGTCTCTATGCTAAAAATAGCAGAAATTAGCCAACTTTTTCATAAATGAGGAATCTTAAATGTGGGAGGACCACATATGGTCTAGCACTTCCCATTTTCTGATCCATGTTCTTATTTTTGCTCTTGGCAGGAAGGTTTGCTAAATGTTATCAGAGTGAGTTTCCAGAGTTGACTTTCTTCAGAGTTCAGCTATTTTACCAGTTTATGTGCAAGTTAAATCTCTACAGAGCATAACACTCTACAGAGTGTCTCTGTTGCACTTCCATATAAATTCATTGTGCATAAATGCAAAATCTATGGGCAACACTATCCTGCAAGATCACCTGGATACTAATGTGATATACTGTACTTTGGACAGTTGACAGCCTGTCATAGGACAGTTTTGGTGTATTTGGATGTTTCCTCACAAGAGAGGGGACACACACCTTGTATTGTGTCTGAATGTTTATCTTCCCTTTCTAGCAACTCTAGTCAGTTTGATCCTTCCTGGTTTTACCAGGAGATGGGGAGTCAGCCTTCATCTGACATTACTGTAGAATAACAATCAGTTGATTTGATAGTTGTGAATTTTTCGGGCTCTTTGGCCATGTTCTGGAAGTTTTTCTTCCTGACGTTTCGCCAGACTCTGTGGACTGCTACAGAGTCTGGCAAAATGTCAGGAAGAAAAACTTCCAGAACATGGCCAAACAGCCCGAAAAACTAACAACTATCAGATCCCAGCTTTCGAGGATACATTCAATTGATTTATGGTTTGCTTCAATTTTTTTGGCTATTATAAGCTGACTTTCTGAGAATAATTCAGCTCACTAAACCCTTTACATGGGAATTCTTCATTACTACACAGGCTGTTCATATAGTCTGGAAACATATAGAAGCCACTAGCTTCATGAAGGCTTTAACCATATTTGTGAGAAGGAAATCTCAAGTCTCCAACCCTACAGTTCAAAGCCCAACATCATTGTACCTCAGCATTCCAAATGTCTCATGCCCTACAGATGTTTCTGCCATTTAAAACACACACACACACTGCAAGTAGAAAATGAGTGTAGTGGTGTCTCCAATTTTCTCTGTAGACTTTTTTAAAACGTAGCAAAACATTCAAATCTGAAATTAATATTATCTCTACCATCCCATCAGGATTCTCCCATTTCATTCTGCTTTGTGTATGTCATCGATATTTATATGTCATTACATTTTTGTTCCAGTTTTCAGACAAATTTTCTCACATATGCTAATGGAATGAGACACAAACCCTGATTTCAGGCCCACAAAAATCAGGCAAATTAATCCAGTGTGGGCCATATAGTAAGTTTTCAAGACACTTACTACCAGAATCCATCCTGCCTTGTGTCTCAACCTAATTCTTTGATGTTTCCCAGGATGTTACATGCTGCAATGTAGACAGCAGTGGCTTACAGGGATAGAAATGTATGAAAACTTCCCAACAACATTTTGCCAAATTTCAGGAAAATATTACTCCCACTTTCTTCTCATAGCTAAGTGTCTTTCCACAAAGTTCTAAATAGCAGTTTTAGTCTCTTGAGCAACCTGTATCCAAGCTGCAGTAGCCATGTACCCTAGTTTGAACAGGACAGTTCTCATCTGAAGGAGGAGTCCTGCTTAAAAATAAGGAGCCATCAGGAGAATAAGGGCTTGCAATTGGCCATTCAATAGTGAGCACCAGAATGCAGAGCAAACAGCAGTCACACATGTCTTGCTCAGGTTGTAGCCTAGTGCAGTGGTGGCGAACCTTTGGCATTCCAGATGTTTTGGACCACAACTCCCACAATCCTTTGTCATTTGCAGTCTAGGCTTGGAACCCTGGGAGTTGTGGTCCAAAACATCTGGAGTGCCGAAGGTTCACCACCACTGGCCTAGTGGATGTCCTGGATATCTACTTTGTGCTACATTAGTTATTTCTAACTTAGCACCAATATCTGTAAATTGACCCAGATAGATTTGAGGTGTACATTTTTTCTCTCTTCGGACGGTGCTTTATTAACAGAGCAAACAGGGCTTGAATTGTTTTGATGCTGCTGTGGAAAATTCCAGCCATACCCCTTGCATACACATTAACTCAGTAGTGGGTAGAACGTAGATTGAGATCTTGTGGTAAATGGCTGAATGGTTTTCAGTAGACCAGAAAGTCATCTGATTCCCAGTTATTTAAAGAAAATTGTGTAATAGTTTCACTTACAGAAGCACACATACACATGCACTAGTTTTTTATCATCTTTGATCTAAACTAAGTCAAGGGTAGATATAGAGGTCATAGAATCATACAGTTGTAGACTTGAAAAGAAGCAGATATTCAAATACTTAAATGTGTTCAAGATAAAACTTGTATAGAATATATGAGGAGTTTGAATGTAGGCAAAGCCTGTGTTGCTAAAGTATATTTTTACTCCTTCTATTTCAAGCCTTGTTATGGCTTTAGTTTGTTATACATCATAGTAGTTATTTCTAAAGAGCTTCACTTTGCTTTTGGTAAATGTGCTATCATTTTAATAGTAATGCCTGTCCTCAGTATTGTAGTGAATTGAAAGAGATTGCAAGAGTCATCTAGTCCAGTTCTCTGCCAGTGTAGGAGATCTCAGTTAAACATATCCATCAGATGGCCAACCAGTCTCTGTTTCAAAATCTCTGTGAAGAAAAACCCACCACATACAGAAGCAATATATTATACACTAGGAATATACTAGGAAAGAGGAGTCTCTTAATCATGCTTTTCTCCCAAAGGATAGAATGGCTTGAGCTGTTTCACTCCTCAGTAGCCAATTTTGTGATCCCCCTGATGTCTGTCTCCCATTTACCCTCTGCCCCAAGTTCTTGGAACTGGTAGAGAGAGAAAAAAAACTGTGGGAATATTATCAGGAACCTTGGTTCAATCATTAACAGAAATGGAGACTATAGTGAAAAAATAGAATAATTCTGAGACTAGGTAGGGCAGTTATGAAGGAATTAAGAGACCATTAAGGTTAAGGATCTGTCACTTGAACTCAGGGACAAGATCACTTGTACAAGTATTGGTACTTTTGATTCTGCTGTACAAAGTGAAAGATGAACAATGAAGAAAACTGTTAGGAAAAAGATGAATTGATTAGAAACATGTTACTTGAGTTTTACAGGTACCATTAACTACCAGAAAGACACGTCTGTAGGTGTCAGATCAAACCTAGCTCTAACTCATTCTGAAACTATGCATATAATGGGAGACGACAAGGTTTAATTATGGGCAAAGTTGAAGGCTGAAGGAAAAGAGGGTGGTTGAAGATGAGAAGCTTTGACTTAATCAGGAAATCATAGCCTCTACTCTGCAAGATTTGAGCAAGCCTTTTAGCAGTCATCAGTTCATAAGATTTCCCAAAGTCAGAAGCAATGAAAAATAATTTAAAAACAACTCCAAAGAATGTGGCTTTTTAAAATGACTGTGCTTCCCCCACCTTTTCTACAAGCCAGCTTTGCCATAATGAAGTAAGCAATTCAGGGAACAAAAGCTGGAGAGAGGTGATTGGTATTAAGGTACTACAGAACAGAGCTCAATGCATCACATGACTTGTCCTGAACTACTAAGCTATGGTAGGTGTATTATCCCATGCCATCAATAAAATCTCCTATCTTAGACAACAAAAAGTCTTAGGCCAGCCTAAACATGTCCCATGCTCCCTGCACTTTTTAATTCACCTCCACACCTCTTGAACATTGGGAAGCCAACAAGTAAGACAGGATGAACAACTGTAGCTAGCCCAAGGGTCTACAAATCAAGGATGTCTTTTAACAATCAACACTGCTCAGCTGAAGCAATGCCTAACAAGGGCACTCTGGCCAGTTTCAGGCCAAATGTCAGGGTCCCAACAGTGTTCCATTCCTCCTGTGTGTATGTGTTTGTGTGAATATCTATGCCTACCGTTGGCACTGTTGGTTACTCCCACCAACCAAAACAGACAACAGCTGCTGATGTCAGAGATCCTTGAGACCCAGGTAGCTCCTCAATCTAAGGCAGGCTCTGGCACCAGCCACTTGCTGCTTTTTTGGGTGGTGGTGGTGGTGGAGTCACTAAAGCCCCCCCCCCAGGAAAACATCCTGCAGTAAGTGCCCTTTGAAAGCATTTGGTATAGCACATTTTGAGATCTAAAGATGGGGATGAGAGTGGTCATAGTTTCCAAATGCAAAAGGCTCGCGTGGATCATCTGGCAAAGGCGGTTCTGCTCTCTCTGCATGTGCGCGCCTGCGTGAGCGCTCCAGAGGACGCAAGGGAGCCGAGGCATGCCGATCTGCCAAGATTTCCAGGCCGGTGCCGTTCGTTACATCATCTGTTCAACAAGAGGTGTTGCTATAGCAGCTGCTTATAGCTTCATTTCCTGGATACCCCCCAGGGGGATGTCACAGCCGGATCCACCTGCTCTTTTACCCTACCCTCGGCGGGGTCATCTTAAGGTCGCCAAAATAAATGAACGCTGTTGCTAATGATCTGTTTGCTGGCTGTTTATGCTCTGCGAGTGTCAGGGGCGCTCACATTCAGTAAACTCATTATGGGTCCAATTAGACTTCACCATTGCCAGATATTTAACTCTTTTTTCCCTTTTAAATTAGCATTTTAATAACATTCTATCCAGCAAGGATGGCGGGGAAGGGAGGGGGCGCAGGGAACAAAATGACCATTTTTCACGGACAAAAACTTCTTTAGCCGTAGGTGGGACTTTAATAGCAGATCTGCGAAGGCGGCATCAGAACAGGTCCACCTTCCGCCCACCCCCATCGCCCAGCCAGAGAGGAAGCGCCGAGTGGTAGTGGCGATGGCGATGGTGGTGGGGGTGCGGGAGGGGCGAGATAAAGGAAACATTTCTATTTGCTTTATCACACACTCAATTTCCTAAATTTGTTCAGCAGCCAATTATTTTCTGCGTTAACGTCTTGAGCCGCTCGCATCTGATGAAAATGAGCAGCCATCAGAGTTAAACTTTGGAAGTGACCTGTGAAGGGGTTTGGAATAATTACGTAAAGGAGTCAATTTATTTCTGATTCCCCTGGCTGGAAAGAACAATCCACACGAAAGAGGAAAAAGAAATAAGGAAGGGGCGGGGCGGGGGGAGGCGGAGAGATTTAAAAGAATCAAGTACTGATGAGATGATTAGAATTATCAAAATATCTCTGTGACTGGAATCCCCTGAGGGCTGCAGGTTTGAAAAAGGTCACTCCAATTATTCCTGTGCCTTTTCATTCCTTTAGATGACGGAGCCATTCGCCTGCCCTCCCCTCTCCATCCTCCATAACTTGTAATGAGGAAAGGGTGATGGAAAGCACACATGAGGCATTGCATGTACAGTGGTACCTTGTATAAAAGAATTAATTTGTTCCAAATTAAATTATGTTAAGCAAATTTTCCTTTATACAAATTTCCCATAGGAATGCATCGAAAACAGAGTGGTCCCTAATTGCAACCATTTTTATGTTGTACAGATTTTATGTTATACAACCCCTTTGTTATATGAGGGTCCACTGTACTTGTTTTTATTAAGGGTTAGCTGTGTTTAGTTTAAAGAAACAAGGATTGCTTTGTGGGTCAAGCCACATGTCCACTGACTGTTCAATCCTGTCCTTGTTTCAGCGACACCATTGCTATGTTCAAAGGAGTTTTAAAGACTCAACATATTACTTCATATCTTGGTGGACTGACCCAGGACTCTTCAGTGTCATTGCTTCCCCCTCTACATGCCAACTCGTCCTGTCATTATGATGATCAGTCAGGCATCCCAGCATAACTTCAACTTCATGAAGGCTGAATCTGGGACTGTGGATTGCGCATGGACCCTGGAGCCCACCTTTAATACCAGAGGTATTAAAGGTGAGGTATTGACGGTATTTAAGCAGAGGCTGGATGGCCATCTGTCGGAAATATTGTGAAGGGGTTCCTGCTTGGCAGGGGGTTGGACTCGATGGCCCATGAGGTCTCTTCCAACTCTATGATTCTATGATTCTATGATTCTATTCTATGATTCTAGGTCTGTTCTCAAGACCCAGCTCCACCATATCACCTTAAGCCAAATCTTCAGCCTATATGGTTGAATTTGAAGCACATTATAAAAACCAAGGCTGGGAATCCTGTGGTCCATGAGCTATATGTTGCCTTAGCACCATTCCGGTTGGGGAAAACAGGTTGGGGAAAACTGCAATTTCTGTGCCTGGGAGACTTGACAAGTGATTTGGCCTTTAAACAAAGTGCAGCCATTTTTGTGCTCCATTTTGTTGTCAAAGAGGGATCTTAGGGCGCTTTTACACGACCCCTAAAATCCGAGGCAAAGGGCTCCCAGATGCGGAGCTTAAAATTGTTTTCCTACCAGCTCCGGACTTTAAAAAACATTAAGTACAACCACGCCCACCTAAGCGCGTCCCAGCGCATTTTCCAAGTACCTGGTCTCCGAAGGTGAAAAATTTCTGATGCGGATTGCAAAGCAGTGAGTGCCGGGCTCTCCTCGCCTTCTGTTTGTTTTTTGCCCCCACCCCTTTAAGAGACTGGAATGCTTCCCAGGGCAGCTCCTGATGGCAGAGCGGAGGTGAGCCTGCATTCTTTTCTCCCTTTTTTTCTCCCTCCCCTCATGCAGACAGGATGGAGGGAGTGCGGAGGGGTGGGAACACAGCAAGAGGAGCAAACCCCCAAGATCTCTGGTCCGAATTTAAGTTGCCAGCGGATCTTAGGGGTCGTGTAAAAGCGCCCTTAGAAAACGTGTTGCAGATACTTCTCATTCTTACTTCTGTTTTAATGGAAAACAGGAGGTTCTGGGTGTAGAATGGGGCTGGTCTAGCCATTAGACAGCGTGAGGTGACTGTCTCAGGGGATAGAGTACAGTACTAGAGAAGGTGGTGGAATGACATCCCACATTCTGCTGCCTGAGAGCTATCTGACCTCTTCCTTGCTGTCTTCCTCTTGATGCCCCATCTCCACTTGGCTGCTTCATGACTCACTCTCTGCAAAAATGTTGGTGGCTGAGAGTGGGGAGGCATGAGAGGAAGAAGATGGAAAGGCCACAGTGGGAAGGCAGCTAGGAGAAAGGCACTGCTGCCCCTTTGTCATTTGGTGAGTCTGAGGTATTTCTTTCCCTCCCCAGGAAGGAAAGTTTGTGCCAGAGTACAAGGGGCATGGTGGCTTACTGGGCTAAAGCGCTGAAACTGTTGGCTGCAAAGTTGGCAGCTCACCGTTTCAAATCTTGGGTGCCGTGCAGCGGAGCAAGCTCCCACTGTTCACCCCAGCTCCTGCCAACCTAGCAGTTCGAAAACATGTAAATGCAAGTAGATAAATAGGTACATCCATAAAAAGTGGTAATGTAAACTGTGTTCTGTGTGCAGAAACGCGTTCAGCCATGCTGGCCACATGGCCATGGACTTGTACAACACTGGCTTATGGGCTTGAAAATGGAGATGAGCACCCCCCCCTAAAGTTGCCCTCGCATGCATGTGGGGGGTGGAACCTTTACCTTTACCTTTATTGCCTGAAAATTACCCACTTCACTTCCACAGCCCGCCCATCCTCACAGCTTCTGATGTCAGGTCTGATCCATACATGCAATAGAAGATTCCATTTTAAATGCTCCCCCAGGTTTTAAAACAGACATATGGCAAATTAACTCTCCCACATCAACAAGAAATGTTAAGCCTTAAGACACGTATCAGAGATCTTACTCTCCGGCTTACCCACAAGAACCATGAAGCTAGCAGAGCACGACTCTCCTTGTGCTAGCCTCACATCCTTGGAACTCTCTCCTCACAAAATATGATAGATAGATAGATAGATAGATAGATAGATAGATAGATAGATAGATAGATAGATAGATA
>JAHTLZ010000111.1:12036703-12047452 GCA_023846285.1 Phrynocephalus versicolor | reverse complement strand
ATAGAATATTTTTTTAAAATCTCAAAGACGAATTTCTTCCAGTCTACATCTGATGACTTAAAAGAAAACCTATTTTAACAATGCTGATAGAGTGTGTATATGCAGTAATACCTTGGTTTAAGAACAACTTGGTTTAAGAATGTTTAGCAAGACAAGCAAACAATTTCTTCTAAAACTTTCCTTGATCAACAAGTAATGTCAACAATCACAAGTGAGCCAATGGTGTCCCTCTCCCTCCCTCCTTGCTGGGTTGTGGGTGATTGTCTGGATCGTTCCATCTCAGACAGCCTCCAAAATAGAGGGAGGAGAGAGGAATGGAGGTTTCCCTTGCACCAGCCAGGAAGGTTTTCAAAGGGAAGTGCAGGTTAGGGGGTTGTTTTGTTTTATTTTATTTGTTTTCAACATCCTATCTTAATTTTCAAGCTATTTCTAGTCATGGGGCAGCTAGTCAAGTGTACATATGGCTACAAATTGTATTTTATTATTGTCACATTAAAAACACAGAGTAAAATCCAGTTAGTCCCTCAAGCAGAGCAGATTCTGCAGCCAAGTACCTAAATCATGGTCCGGACATGGACTTCTAGCCAAGTTCTTTCAAACTAAATTGTATTTTTGTTTTCTGCAAATTTGTGAAGGCTGCTTTATAAGACCATTGTGGCTAGAAAGGTGCAGTATCTATATATCTGTGTACATGTCTATATATTTTTCTGCTGCAAGCAACTCTCTGCTTAGCTCGTTTACTTGTTTTGTGTGTAAAGGAGGACACCAAACATGTGCTCTTCAACCTACAGTTAAAGTTATACTGTAGCTTACACCATCATTTCAGACTTTTGCCAGCTTCTAAAGGTCTAAATCATGTTGACTGGTTGTTGCTGTAATAGTGAAGTCTACTGGCCTTAAGCTTCTGCAGACCTGTTGGGCATGGAAAGCAGAACTTCATCACCCTCTGAACTCCTGTACTGCATGCAGGGGAACCAGAACTTGTCGAGTTGAAGTACTGGGACTAGAGAGGGGCATGAAGCCATTGTGACATTCAGTTCCTCAGTTCACTAGAATTGCAACATATTCTGCTCATATTCTATGGGCAAACTGACATGGGAGCTTCATGTTTTGCTACCTTCTACAAAATCTACATTGGCTGGACAACTGTATTAAGTTCTCCAGTTCAGTTTAACTTTAATATGCATGATTATAGATCCTTCAACTACTGGGGTCCCTTTGAAAATGTCTGTCCCCCGCCACTACCATTTCAGCATAAATGTATTCTCTTCCTTCTAGCGCAGTGATGGCAAACCTTTTAGAGACCGAGTGCTCAAACTGCGATTTAAAACCCACTAATTATTCGCAAAGTGCCAATACAGCAATTTAACCTGAATACAGGTGGCTGTGAAGGGGCGGTGTCGGTTGCCCACAGAAAGGGCTCCGAGTGCCACCTTTGGCACCTGTGCCATAGGTTCGCCAACACTGTTCTAGAGCATGACAGAAAGCAACCACCATTCTACTCATACAGGAAGCTGGCTCTTCGTGACCACATGTCCATGGGTTTTTTCTTGGCAGGAGTACTGGAGTGGCTCCTACTCCAGGCACCTAGAGCGACTGGTATTCCCTGGTGGTCTCCCATCCAAGTACTAACCAGGGCCAACCTTGCTTAGCTTCTGAAATCAGGCAAGATCGGATGTGGCCCTAAGTCATTATTTGTAAAAGCAAGTAATATATAAGCAAACAAGTATTCATATACTTAAAAGGGTATATTATGTCATGGTTAAAAAGAAGCCACGTGTTCACCCAAAGCAATGATGGGGGAGTAAGAGAAACCACTGCCCAAGTGCATGGCTTGCTCTAGTAGCATTTCCTATCTGGTGCCCTATAGGTGTGTCATATTATAGTTGTTTTGGCTAGAGATGATAGGAACTGCAGTTTGCCACTTTTTGAAGGCTAGACTGTAAAATCACCACATAAAGTGTGAAGCTAAAAGAAAAGTGCACTCATAGTGCACAAACATTAAGTTTGACTTCATTCTGTAAGGCAATGTGAGGGCTGTGGATAGTACAAGGGTAGATGAAATGGTAGATCTACCTGTAGGATACAATTACAGGTGTGTGTGTGTGTGTGTGTGTGTGTGTGTGTGTGTTATAGTCAAGGGCTGTTCTGGTGAAGAATTTCCCCATGATTTATGTTCCATGTAGAGCCTGGAGATCCTGGTCTGTCTGTCTGTTTGTTTGTCTGTCTGTCTGTCAAATATTGTTCCGAGAAACTTCTGAGCAGTATGGCCAAAATGTAGGTGTTTCCAAGCCCCGTTTCCACAGCTACATATAAAATTGTTAACATACTGGACTGGGGCGCAGGAGTATCAAATGTTAGTTCCCACTGACCCACATAATCTACTAGATGACCTTGGAACAATCTCCCTTCATCCTCAGGGTTGTCTCCACCCCCACCCCCCCTGAGTAAGGGCAGTGTGTAAACTTAACAAACAAACCTTGCCTACTTTAGGTATACCCAGACTTCAAGCCTGGGAGGCTGACTTTCCAATTTAGAAGAACAGATTTTGGAACCATCGCCTGGCGGACCACAGAGTCCCAAGCTATGTATCAAGCTAGTATATTCCTAGTGTATAAAATGGATATCATAAAGTCCTAGCGGACTAGGCGCCGCTCCAAAATCACTGTTAAAGAGGGTTGTTTATCTCTCACATCAAGACACACAGCTTCTCATAAAACTATTGCTTACATTAACCTTTATCCAAAGTTTGACACCCGTTGTTCTAGCCATCTTTTTCTTGTAATGTGTCTTATATTTGACTGGATGAAATCTGTAATTTGGGCAGAGTAATCAAACACTCTGTTTTGCTTGTCAAATATCTACCTTTCTCTGACACACATACTGTATATATGTGTACACACACACACTTGCATACATATTTTTTGCAATTGTTACGTATGTCCGTGAGTAAGCTAAAGGAAGACATGAATTTAGAATAGGCAGAATGAAAAGGACTATTTTATTTCATAATCCATATTAGGGCATGCAGATAGGTTTTTGAATTTCTCCTCCCCAATTATAGCTAACTTTGTTTTTTTTAGGTGGAAAACATCCTTCTGTAAAACACTGGGTCCTTTGAGTTGTCATTTGATGTAATTTAGAACTACTGTACTATACTCTGTTCACACTTTTGAATCAGTTGTTCTGAGGGTATTAGTAGAAACTGAAAATGCATGCGATGTTAAGCAATTAGACATTATTCATTCAAATTTGGAAAAAGAGGGACAGTGACTCAGGAACATAATAAAGGCAAAAGTCAGGATAAAAACTGGAGTCTTAAAGTTGAGTTTTCAGTACAAACATGAGTAAATCAGCCCCTTCCTAGTCTGGAAAACCAAAATTTGCATAAATCAATTATTTTTAACTCCAATAAAAGACTATCCAGTATGCATTATATAACATTTTCAAAAGCTGTAGCTTTAATGATACAGATCCTTTTGAAAATTGGGTTGCAAAGGCCAGAATACATTCTAACAATTTATATATATAGCACACTATCATGGACAAATAATATCTATTCCATCATCAGTTCAATTTCTACACACTAAATCCTTGATGTACTTAGAAAGTTTTGCACTTGTGATGTTGAGCAAAGCACGGAAGTATAAAAACACCTGGGCTTTGAGCAAAGCAGAACTATTGAAAAAACATTAAAAACCAAATCCAATGAAACTGGAGTAGGATGACTAAATCTTCCATTGAAATCTGCCAAGAAAACAGTTGAAAACAGAAAGGTGCTTTTGGGCTTTAGGAATACAGTGAGCACAGTGGTTGAGATTAGGCTATGTTTGACAGCCCTACACCATTATTTGAGTGTCTTGAACATATTTTAGCAAATAGCAAATGGCCTCATTTCCTTTGTATCGCGAGGTCCTTAAGATTTAAGAAGCTCTCTTCAAAGTTCAAGAGACACATGGAAAAACCTTCTTAACCCTACTGGAACTCTCTTTTGACATTCACAAAAGCCTGAGCAACATTTGACAGCACTGTAAAATTTCTAGGTAGGCAAGAATTTAGAATCTATGGTAAATAAAGTTTATTTTCACAATATATTTCAGTTGTATGCCTTTATAGATGCATTTTACATGTCTGTTTACAAAGCATATACCTAAGCTTTATTTGTTGCAATATTCTCTGTTTCTAAAGGTCAGGTTAGGGCAGTTATACATAGAAATTTATTATTTTTATTATTACTAGGTTTTTTGCTTCCTCCAAAGAGTTTACAGCAGTGTGCACAGAAATCAAACATGGTCTTCTTTCCAGTGCCTATCAGCCAAGCTCAGATCTGTTTGCCCTGCAAGACAGGACTTGATTGTGTAGATTGTTGCCTTTCTCTTGTTGTTGTATCGTTACAGTCCTGACCGACTCTTCATGATCCCATGTCCATGGAGTTTTCTTGGCAGGAATACTTAGTCCAAATATAACTACATCGGCACTGATAATGAGATATACTTCTATTTCCCTGGCCACAGAGTTTCACACCAATAGAATAGGCTGCTTTTCCTCTTTTTCAAAGATTGGAGGACTTCAACAAAATCAGGCCATTAAAAGACCCTTCGTTTTGCATTCACGTCTTCTCTCTAATTAGTTTCATTTGGGAACCAGAGAAGCACATATCCCGGGCCAAACTGCTTAAGAGGTTATTCTGCCTGTTCTGTGAAACAGAATGATTTACAAATGTCATCTTGGAGCATCCTCTTGTCTTTATCATCTGCACAACAAGAACATACTGTATATGCAAAATCACCCTTTGTTCCCCAAGCTAATGAATCTTGCATAACATCTCCCTCCCTTTCCTTTCCTTGCATTCTGTAATCATAATCATTAATGAAGATTAAGTTCTATATATCTTCTGTAAGTGTGGGTCTGAAAATGGACAGAGAAATTATCTTTCTGCTGAGGTTTGCTACAAATCTGTGTGCAAGGATAGGGAGCCCCATGGTGCAGTGGTTAAATTGCAGTACTGCAGTCAAACCTCTGTTCCCAATCTAAGTTTGATCCTGATCGGTTCAGTTATCCAGCTCAAGGATGGCTTATGTCTTCTACCCTTCCAAGGTCAGTAAAATTACCCAGATTGCCGAGGGGGGGGTGTCAGGTTTTTATTTGCATAATTCTGTTGTAAACATTACAGAGAGTACGCTAGCAATGTGGGATGATATATAAATTGAAACAACAACAAGCAGCACAGGAGTAAATCATAAGCAGAAGGAGAAGATGGGTTATAGAATCATAGAACTACAGTAATAGCCTTGTAGATGCAGAGGGTTGGTTTAGCAGGTAGTGTATGAGACTAAAAATCAAGATACTTGAATTCACATTACTGCTTTGTAATGGAGACTTACAGGAACTTTTGTGGTAAACTACTCTTTAACTCACATACCTTGAAAACCCTTTGTGGGTCGAAAAAAGTTTGAAGTTACTCGATGGCACCAAACAGCAATAA
Source organism: Phrynocephalus versicolor (assembly GCA_023846285.1). Lineage (NCBI taxonomy): Eukaryota > Metazoa > Chordata > Lepidosauria > Squamata > Agamidae > Phrynocephalus > Phrynocephalus versicolor. The sequence continues at coordinate 12,041,967 of JAHTLZ010000111.1, read as the reverse complement.
CGTAAGTTGTTTCTGAACAGCTCTAAGGTGAAACCAGAGCTTGGAAAAACTATGCTTTTGGATTATAAATCTTGGCATCTCCCAGCCAACATAGCAAGTGGCTGGGGGATTTGGAGACCTGCAGTCTGAAAAGATAACTTTCCCTTACTCTGGTGAAGACACCAATCCACAGTCTTTTTTTAATCTAGAAAGCTACAGATGGTTGTGCAGATTCTAGCGTGAGAAGAAGGGGTGTCCATTTTACAAGCCTGAGATAAAGATTTCCTGCAGAATGATGTGTAGGATCATGCACACATTATTCACCAATTGGATCTTTTACTACTGAATGTGGTGCAACTGCCTTTTGCACACAAAGAGGACCAGATCAGGGTAGTGGTTTAGTGCATGGGTATCTACGAGGGCGGTATTAGTCTAATCCAGTGATGGCGAACCTTTTAGAGATCGAGTGCCCAAACTGCAATTCAAAACCCATTTTTTTTTTTGCAAAGTGCCAATACAGTAATTTAACCTGTATATAGGTGGCTATGAAGGGGCGATGTCGGGTGCCCACAGAAAGGGCTCCGAGTGCCACCTTTGGCACCCATGCCATAGGTTTGCCATCACTGGTCTAATCATTCGTCAGAGCAGGAATAATACAAGTACAGTGGACCCTCGTATAACAAACATATAACATAAAATCTGTACAACATCAAAAAATCCAGAGATAGGAGAAATTTATGTAACAGAATCATCTTTGGGGTGAATCCGTACAACATAAAAATGGTCGTGATTAGGGATTACTCTGTTTTCAATACATTCCTATGGAAAATTTGTATAAAGCAAATTTTGCTTAACATAATTTCATTTGGAACGAATTAATTCCTTTATACAAGGTACCACTGTATTCTAGAACCAGAAAGGCAGCCTGATTTTATTTAGCATATGCTTTCATGGAGTATAGACTTCACCAGCAAGATACAATTCTCTGATTGTGGCAGTCCTGAACACTTATGGGAAGATGGACCTCTAGCAAAAAAATCACACCATTGTGGGTTGGTTTTTTTCTCAAGTATGTGGTGGGACCTGTTAAACCTGTTCATTGCATACATGCCTGTGGAATACCAAAATACCAGATTATCACCCAATGTTTTAAAGCCAGAAGAGTAATAATTAAAGCTGGACTCTTAAGCTATGATGTTTTATTCTCTTCCTAAACAGTTGGTTTTCTAAAGTAGGCGAGTCCATGCTTGATGCCTCGACATAAAGTGTGCTTTCCCTTTGCCTCTTTCCAAAAGGCAGGAGCAAGCGTAATCCCTGCAAACTATATTTTTTAAAAAATTAAAATCTCAAGCAACTAATACCCTGTTACCCCAGATTCCCCCATCCTGGAACAATCCCCCCTCCCTCCCCAGTGCACTTTCGATGAACCTGTGAAATTGTAGCAATGGCCCTTGAAGTGCAGTGGGGGGAATGATTTAGGAGAATATTAAAGGCAGTGTGGAGATTCAAAGGCGCCTCTCTCGGGGAGATGTGGAGAAATACGCAGCACAGATGGGCTGCACAGATTAAACATTTCCGTCACATTGTTTCCAAATTGTGTTGCGGTGCCTGAGGGTTGGCACTGCGGTCAGAGCGGCGCAGCGGAGTGGTACGAAGCCGCCACGCTTTTATGGAATAAATATTAATACGCCGCTGCCGCGCGGTTTTGCAAGCCCATTGGCTCGGGGTGATTGGGGAGGGAGAGGAAGAGGGTGAGAAATGTTGCAGCCGTCACTATATGGCTTCTGAAATTGGCTAGGGTTTCCGTTGTTGTTTTGTGGGGTGAGGACCAACGTTTACCAGGGTAGGAAGCATTTGCAAATGTAACAAGAAAATGCCATTTCATTTTACAATCCCAGAATGAGGAAGGGTCAAGAGATCATCAAGTGACCACCCCACTCCTCTGTCGAAACCGGCCTTCTGAGAAGGGTTAGCAACACCACAACCACACTGGTTTGGACACACACACCCCTTTCTTTTATTATTAAACCAAAGAGCAGTCAGTCATTGTTATTTTTACATCTTCCCAGGGTGAGTAGAAGCATACATTTTAGCAGGAGGAACCATTGTTCCAAATCCAGCATGCAAGCTTTTCAGTGATACAAAAGTCTTCCTCCAGCTGGAAGCTGAAAAATAAGAATACTAAGACTATACTGAAAATTATGAAAAAGAGATAAATGCTTGAAAGGAATGATGTTTAAACAAACCACCGTCTGGAAGAAACCAAGGCAAATATAGTACAAGGCATATAAAGAGCTTTAACAATATTGGAGGAGTGGATTTTACTCATATTGTAAAAACCAAGTACACCAGTGCTTCGGGGGGTGGGGGGCAAAGATATTAGTGCTTTAGAGCGCAAGGCAAATAAACAAAATCTTATACATAATGGGAGAAACAGGATTTTCAAACCAGTTCTCATTCAGCTTTGGTTTTTTAAAAAAGAGAAAGAAAAGATTTCTAGCCTTCAGAAGCATTTCCCATTGTGGATATTTTTGGATTTAAGGAGTTTTAGGAAAACTCAAGCAAATTGTAAAAATAATAAATTTGGCAAGTTAATGCTTAACTTTTTAACCTTAAAATTCATCAGACCTTAGGGGAATTTTGTTTTAACATATCTTTCAATGCAGTATTTCAAAGTAACATTTGAAAATGACTGGTTTACTGCTGTACTGAGATGGCATTTGGTTTACTGCTGCAATGAGATGACATTTCTTTTTGGCTTCCTGTTCCTGCTATTAATGTGTGAGATTTGTCAGCCTTTGTAAAATATGTATCCAATGGTTATTCCTTCACCATCTGTGCATATTGGAGTCCCTACTGCCCACCCCACAGGAGGGGCCCCTGAACCTAGGATCCAGCTTTGCCTTATAAAGAGCACCTCATTAAAAACACCTTTATCAAGACTGCTATACATCAATTATGCAGTGTAGAACTCTCCAGACCCTCCTCACTACCGACTCAAAAGCTTAAATCAAGAGTAGATCAACCCAGATCAAGTATAAATAGCTAGGTATCTGAGGTCACTCTTGATGGTTTAAGCAGTGTGATATGTCACAAGAAACTGGGTCTCCTGCCTCCTATAGTTCAGTGAGTTGTATTTTCCACAGCATAAATATTATTTTTTTTAAAAAAGCATTTGTCATATTACTCATCACTTTGTGGCAATCAGGTGATCAATATCATTATCACCCCACTCAAAAATAAATAAGTTGTGTTACTCACAACCTGGGGTTCAATCCCAGGTAGCAGGCTCATGGTTGACTCAGCCTTCCATCCTTCAGAGGTCAGTAAAATGAGTACCCAGCTTGCTGGGGGGGGGGGGTAAATGTGTAGCCTGCATAATCTAATTAAACTGTAAACATCCCAGAGATTACCTGAAGTGGTATGGGGCACTATATAAGCAGAACACTTTATTGTTAATACTCGGCTATTAATAGTAATTAAATAATAAGGGTGAGGAGTGGCCTGAGCTTTTCCATTTGATTATTGTTTTTATCTGTTATCTTTGGGATGAAATAGTTAAGGATATCAGCAGATGAGGAGAGAGGTAAAGAAAAATACTTGGAAAGAATAAAAAGAAGCAAGCTGAACTGTAATAATAATGGAGATAGGAGAAGGAAACAGAAGCTATTGAAGTGAATAGAAGTTATATTTTTGGATTATACATCCCAGAATCCCCCTGCCAGCATGGTAAATTATCCTGACTTCTGAGCTGTTTAAATATGTCTTCTTCAATTAAAAAAAAGAGAGAATGTTCCCTAGCTGAAGTCTCTTAGGCTGCTTTCAGACGACCCCTAAAATCCGCTGCAAAACACTTGCAGATCCAGAGCATAAAATTGTTTTCCCACCAGCTGCGGACTTTAAAAAAAACAAAGTACGCCCACACCCACCTAAGCGCACCCCAGTGCACTTTACAAGTACCTGGTCTCTGGAGGTAAAAAATTGGCTATTTAATAAATCTGTCTGCTTTACCTTCAAGCCCAGCATTCCCAAAGGCAATAAGGACTTGGGCAATTTAGGACAGTTTTCCCCAAACTTGTGGTTTTGGATGTTTTTGGACTCCAAAACCAATGAAGTCAGACCATTGATTTTGTCAGCCAAGGCTTGAGAAGCACAGTCCAACAACATCAGGAGCCACATGGGTGGAAACCACTTATTTGCTTTTCATCAAAGTCAGGTTATTCCTCTTAGAATTGCTCTATCAGTAAACCTCCTTGAATTTCTGTTTCATTCATCCTTCCTGCCGGGCTACTATTTTAAAGTTGAACCAAGGGGAAGGCAGAGTTTAGTAGTTGGGAGAGAGAGTCTAAAGCCTGTTGTGAGGTGCACTTGAAGTCTAAATTGAAAAGCAGAGAATATTATAAAAGCATTGTTTGTGGTAGTTTTCTTTTTTTTTTTCTGTACCAGTATTACTATCATAGGATATACTGTATATACATTTTTTTTAACTAGTAAAGAAAGTTGTGCTCCATGTCATGAGCACAGACCCATTCAATAGTTTAAAATTGCATTGCTCAGGACCTTACTAAGAATATGAATACCTATTGGTTTGGGGAGGGTTGAATCTTGTCATAGTCCTTATTTTGGTACTTGTAGGGGAGGGGAGGTTCAGCCATGCTTATCCCTGTCTGCCTGTCTGCCTGCCAAATACCCAGTCACAGGTCTCATGTGGAGTGGCTATGCTGATCTTCAGATTGTATCCCTTTGTATTACTGTACACAACAGGTCTTTTCCCACCATGTCTTTGTGTAAGCTTTGGCTTTTCAGAAATGTCCAAGCTCTGCTTTTCAGTGATTAGAAATAATAAACTTACCTTGATGTACTGATAATATTGAATAAAATAGTTGATTAAAAACTTTCCTGCCTTCTTGGAGCATGCTAAATATTAAACAGAGGTAGACCAATATCAGTCAACAGGCTGAAAAGGTCTACAAAAAGTTTTATGAGTTTCTGATAAGCTGAAGATGGCATGACGGGAATACATGGCAAAAGTTTGGTCTTTTAATTGTATTAAACGTTTTTAAAGTTTTTACTTAGAAGTTAAACTTGTAAAACTTTTTGTAGATATTTTCAGTCTGAAGATGGATATTGGTCTAGCTCTGTCTAAAAATAGTTGATTGTTTAGCCAGTTAAACAGAGAACAAATAATTCTTCTTGCAACAGCTTTGTTGACTACAGATCCACTTCTGAGTACAATTCAAGTGCTGGTTATCACATATTAAAAAGTCCTATATGGCTTGGATTCT
>JAHTLZ010000111.1:12016078-12036693 GCA_023846285.1 Phrynocephalus versicolor | reverse complement strand
AAGTGCTGGTTATCACATATTAAAAAGTCCTATATGGCTTGGATTCTTCTATTTGCCGGACCATATCAACTCCCATGAGCCTCCCAGAGGAGGCTCTTCTCTAGATTCTTCCCAGTTAGGTTGGTCCCCTCCCTGGTATCCTACTGGCACAGACCTTTCTCTACAGGCAGGCTCTGAGCAACTGTTCCAGAGAAGAGGACAAATGAAGACGGTTTCATGTGATCCTGGGCTCGATGAATATCAGGACCTGGCTCTGCCATGATCCTGGCAAGAAGACCCCTCTGAGTTTACATGGAACACCTTCAGTGAACCATCACACTTAGGACATCCAACAGCCTTCTTCTGCTGCAAGTAAAGGCCAAGCATGCAACACACATGTAGTTAACATCACAAAGCTCTAAGATTTGGCAAATCTTGCACCGCCTTCCTTCGCCTCTGGTGCCTCATGTACACTTCAAAATAGAAACATCCAAGATGCATATCCTTCTGGTTCTTGTTATCAAGTGTTGCTAGATAGCTGCCTACTGTTGAATTCCAAGATTTTGCCCTGGTTTCAGTTGAGAACTTGAATAGAATATATTATCTATTATCTAATCTATTATTAGAACATGAATGGAATCTACGTTTTTAAAAAATATAGTTGGACATTGTTCATGCCCTATTACCCAGTATCCTAGATTATACACATTGAAGGCACCTTGTAGACCATCAAAGCCATCAGTCCAAATTTTCCAGAGCAAGACCATCTGCACCAGATGGCTGTCTTGATTCTATATGAGAAAGTTTCTTCATTTCTTCTTCCATCTCTTTTCTTGTCAGTACAGCCCATTACATTTATTCCTACCTTCTCAGACAGGAGACAACCATCTCTTTTTGTGAGAAGTCGTTAAAGCCATGTCCCACTTGCCTTCTCCAGAATAAGATACATCCATATTATTCAGACTTTCACTGTATCACTTGTTTTCCTGGAAAACATGGGCATTTCATTTCAGAAGGGGTCCGGATCTGAAATGAAAGACGGCAGAACAGCTGTTGTTCAGTACTGGGATCCACCTTCCAGAACAAAAACAGCCAGTCTCTTACTTTGTTTTAGGTAGTGCGGAGCGACACCCCAGAGGAAGAAGCCTCAGACTTTCACTCTCCCTGCCACTGGCCAATCAGACAGGGAGGCGGGATGCTGCATGTCCCTGCATAGCTCCTGTCCTGACTGGCCAGCGCCAGGGAGAGTAAAACATGGCGTGTCCAAGGCTTTCCTCATTGGAGTTTAGCCTCATGCTACCCAAAACAAGGTAAGAGACTGATTGATCTCGTTCTGAAAGGTGGATCCTGGTACTGAACGGCAGCTGTTCTTCTGTGTTTCATTTCGGAACCGGACCCCTTCCCAAATGAAATGCCCAACTCTCTTTGTTATCTTTCTCCATGTAGATCATCCTTCCTAGTGCATGTTATCCAGAGGTGGACATAGTACTCCAGATGCAGTCTCATTAGTGCAGAATAATGTACAACTAGAACTTCCTGTGAGTTGGAAATGATGGCTTCATTACTGCATCCTAAAATTCGACTGGCCTTTATTTCAGCTGCATCACTTCTGACTCATATTCACCTTGTGACCAATTACTGTTTCCAGACTTTTCACATGTGCCACTTCCCAAGCCATGCACCCTCCATCAACTACTTAATGATTTGATTTGTTGCTGCTGCTGCTTAAATGTGGACTTGGCATTCATCTCTGTTAAATTTAATTTTGTTATTTTCACTCCAGTTTTCTGCTCTACCAAGGTCATGCTGCATTTTATTTCTTTTCTAAGACATTAGTTATACGACCTGTTTTGTTTTAATCACTGGCTGAAATCCTGTTGCTAAAAGTAGTAAGTCACAGTAAGAATATGCCCACTGAACCAGTGAAACCTGTGGGGCAGCTCACTCAACAAATCCCCATTGATTCAATGAGTCTACTTTCGTTGAGACTTATTGTACTAAATAAGAAGATTTCAGCCAAATGTGCATACGGTACCTTATCAATCAAAATCCTATCTATTTGTGTTTGTGTAAAGTCTGCAAAGCTCACTGAGACAAATTGCAGATAATAGTGCCACCGCACAATTATCCCCAGTTAGCACAACAAGCTATGTAAACCTTATGTGAACACCAATAGAATTCTGACCATTGTCTGTAAAAGGTATCACAAAACAGTGAATTTTGTGTAAATTCTAGCTACACATTCACTTGAAATCAAACTAGGTTAAAAACTTTGAAAAATATTGACCTCTGAACAAAATCCTGAGGTACCCAATCCAAAACTATTAAGCTAGTAAATTGGTATTTTAAAAAGGTAAGATTAGACTGGAAGGATTTGTTCTTAACCAGTCCATGCTAGTTTTTAAGATTTACTGTTATCAATATACAGTACATACTAACTAGGCTCTTTATCATCTGTTGTGCTATTTTCCTCAGTCAGACATTTTTCCTTTTCCCCCTTTTGCACATACAACAGAGTTCCGAATGGTGACCATGGTACTGGGTATTAAATCAGCAGGATGTAATTTAGTACTTGCGGATGTGGACAAATTAACAGGAGCTGCATGCTTCTCCTGAACAATTCCTTGTCCATTTTGGTCTGAGATCCTGGCTGGTACATGTTCATTCTGCCCATGTGGTTCTATGAGCAGTCCCCCTTGGAGGAGAAAGGCAGAGATGAGCCCTTCTGAAGTTGTGGCAGTGCCTGATTGTAGCTCATGGAATAGTGAGAAGAAAAACGTTTGGTCATTTGAAGACAACCCATCTCTTCCTCACTTGACACAGACTGAGATGACTCACTGAATTCCATGGCATTTCACTTATTTGAAATTAATTTAATCCCCACTGGTTTCAATAGGTATGGTCAAAGTAATGGCCAAATCTATATCAGAGGTGGGCAAAAATCTCCCTTTCTCCAGATGTTCATAGAATCATAGAGTTGGAAGATACCTTAAGGGCCATATTGTTGGACTTTAGCTCCTATTAACCCTGGCCAGCATAGCCAGGAGTAGGGAATGCTGGGAATTCCATTGCAACAACATTGCCAGTTCGGCAGTCGCGAGCGCACTTCTTGCGGGTTGCCACACCTAGAGAGGCTCGAAAATCCATCACTCGCTCCCGGGTCTTCTCAGTGGCGGCCCCCTCCCTCTGGAATAGCCTACCAACTGAAGTGCGCTCTGCAGAGTCCCTGTTGGCCTTTCGCCAAACATTAAAAACCCTCCTCTTTCGCGAGGCCTTTGGTGGTTCTGATTAGTTCTCTCTTTTTTTTTTCCTTTCCCCACCCCACCATCTTTGAGCTCGCCGATTAGTGTTGCTGCGGAGGTGCGGCTATTATGCTAAAATGAGATTATGCCTAAAGTAATTTCATTATGCTGTTTTTATATTGTTGCTGTTTGTTCTATTCTGTGTCAACCTGTTGTTGTCCATTGTACTGTTTTCTGACTTGTTCAGCTTTGTAAGCCGCCCAGAGTTCCGCTTGGAAGATGGGCGGGGTAAAAGTCCAATAAATAAATAAATAAATAAATAATGAAGGGATGCAGATTGCTGGTCTGGTCAGATCCTGGGGCATTACTTTTTTAAAAGTAATTTTACATTTTGTTTTTTCAGTGCTTTAGATCAGTAGCAGATCACCATTGTTACCTTTATCTCATATTTTACTGTTTCCAGTAAAGCCACAGGAAGATTCATGAAAATACTCACTGTTTTCCTCAAGTGGCCAATTTTATTTACTGTGTGTTGAAAATATGTGAAAATTACATTTTTAAAACCACCCTGGCACCGAGCAAAACTTTTTTCATGTGTTCATCCTCAGATTTTTTTGAACTACTGTACCACATACGCCCCCCCACACACACATGCACATATAATCCAACTTGAGATAGAATGGGAGTTGTAGTCTGAAACATTAAGCAAGTACTATACTGTACCTCGTTAGATGGAAGTCCATAAATGGGCATTTTATAAGTATGTAAATTGAACTGTCATATCAAAATGATTTCTGAACGCCATCCACTTGGCATTGTCCTAAGTTTATCCAGCCAGAGAAGTATCAGGAATTAAAAATTACATCTATGCTGGGCTAGGTTGGTTATAAGAATTGTATAAGGTCCTCCTAAATAAAGGTCTTCCATATTCAGATACATACTTTGAACAATATGAGACACTTTGACAATGTGCAAAGACCTTGCTTATGGATCCTCCTAGTGTACCAAGAAGCTACTGGCAGCCAATCATGACCTCTAGACATTAATAAGAAATGGCTGGTATCCCGTTCGGTATTTCTATGTAGAAACATCAACAGTAGAAGCTGCAGTGGCCATCTGATTGGGTGCTTGGTGTACCTCTTCATGCATAACTGGCACCTCACCAGATCTCCCTGGGGACAGCCGCAACTGGAACTCCACCAACTTGTAAATATTGAAGCAGGCTACCAGCCAATATGTTTTTATAGGCTTTGCTGATTTCATCTATCCCAAAGATTGTTTCAGCCATAGCAACTACATCTGTTTCAGCCTTTTCTGTGAGTGACCAAAACTGGAATTAATAAGTGGCGTTGGCTTTCTGGCCACTCATTTAAACAAGGTCCCATTTCCCACACTTGTATTAGGCATAATTAGGAAATTAGCCGTGCTTGTCAGAGACCCTGTGCCTGCTTTATTTGTGCACTCTTTTCTTTGCACATGCCCACACACAGTGTTTCACACCAGCCCTCAGTCTTTCCATGGCCTCCTCATTTTCTCACGTCCTTGCCCGGCCCTATAGCAGTGTTAAAAGAAGGATTTTAAATGGATGTTTGTAGAAATAGTTGTGGAGGATTTTCACCTGCATCAGGAGTGAGCATGAATGGTGGAAACTCTGGGGGCCTTAAAGCAGCACATAAGGGCTGGAAAAAAGAGACAAAAGAGGCAGGAAGTATATACTGTATGTGTTTATATTCCCTTGTAGTCTCCCTTCCTACCTTGCTTTTCCCCTTCTTTATTTCCACTCTCATTACAATGGCTCCTCCACACACAAAAATGAAAATGAACTACTGTATGACCCTTCCTCTTCCCTCTCGCAGGACATCCCCACCTCCAATGTTTGGTAAGAGAGGGAGGCTAGTTCTGCATTCCACTGAAAATTAGTAAATTACCATAGCCATTACAGGCAAAAGAAGTAATTTCATTTCCGCTTATAAGTGTAACTCATGCCCAAAAGTAACTAATTGAAAAATGAGCAGCTTCCTAGTTCTGGTCTAAATCCAACCAGCAAGGCTTAAGAAGCCAGGCTTGATTAACCTGTAGGTTCCTCATACTATATCATAGTTGTTATCATCATTGTGTCCCCCCCCCCGCGCCCCACAGATGACCCTGCCACTTCATTAGGGCAGATTTGGGGCACTGTATAATGAGAATACTTGACCGATTTAAAAAGCACACTTCTCTGGGTACCTACTCTATGTGAACACGCTTGAGAAACCCTGGAAGTTCAACATGAGCTATAAACCAGTGGTGCAGCTAAGGGTCCAAATCTCTGTGCCCCCTCTCTCTCTTTTAGAAATAAGCCACTATGCACAGGTCTCTTTCATTTCTAATGTGAAGCCCTGGGTTTTGTTCTGAGCTGGCCAGTTTTTGAGGTAAACAGATGTCTGTGGTGATGCAATATAAAATCTTTCCACGTCAAGTGACCTTCCAATAATGCGTGACACAGCTCACCTATGAATTAAAGGCCTCCATTTTACTAACAATAATGTACGACACTCTGGCGCTAATAATGGGGCCAAGCAATCATATACCGATAAGCCTGTGATTGATTTTGGCTTTTCTCCTCGGGCATCCGTCATCCCGCCATTGATCTTCTGTGAGCTACGGGGTCTGATTAACTGCATCTCCAAAGTAGGATCGGGGTTGTTTATGAGGTGCATGGACTGTAACTAGAGCTAAGGTGGGGTGGAGAAGTAAATATTGCTAGCTCAGCATGGACAAGAATGGGTGTGGGACCAATCCCTTTTACAGAACAGGTAACATCTCAGTATAGAGCAAAGAGCTGCCTCCAGGATTACAGACTCTATTCTGTTTAAGCTCAGCTGGGAGCTTAAGGAAGCCAGCCTGGATGGATAACTCACTGAGTTGGGTACCTGGCTACAAAGCCGTTGGGAAATTGTGCCTCCTGGGAGAAGCAGCAGCTCCCGTTGCTTTGCAGAGTCGTAGACCAGTTCCAGGAGAAAGAACTGGTAACCTATTTTGAGTATATCTAGAAAGTGGAAGGGAAAGAATGACCATAAATTTGACATTGTCATTAGAATGTTTCGCCCTCCCACCCAAAAATGTTTTCTTTGCCAGTGCCGTGCTACAGAAGACACAGAGTACAGTACTACAATAAACGAATTCGACTGGACAGGAGTAACAGCAATATTATTCTCGAGACTAGTAGAAAGACAGACAACTCAAGAAATCAATATAGGATAATTCAGGAGAGGAGGGAGGGAGATGCCAAAATCTTGTTACAGAAGCCCCAAGAGCTGGCTTCCATGCTGGCAGGTTTCCTGGGCTACCTAATAATAGAGAAGCAGGAAGAAATTGGAAAAAAATCATAGGGAAGACAGAAAACAACTGATATATACCTCTATATAAGCATATATTTAGAAAAAACTAAAGCATGTGAACAGACCCCTCATGGTTCAGATCACTTGCTGCATGCATCCAGCGGGAAGAGATGCCTAGAGCTGGCAGGAAAGAGTAGCCAATAGAGAGGAAGTAAAACTTTAAAAATATGTAACAGATGGGTCTAACCAATTCTAAGTTTGTTCCCTTCCTTTCCCCTTGCAATACAATACTACAGTACAACTTCTCCATATAGATCATTTAGTTTGTAAAGGGAAGAATATTGTGTGCTCACGACCTGGGGTTCAAACCCAGGTAGCAGGATCATGGTTGACTCAGCCTTCCAGCCTTTCGAGGTTGGTAAATTGAATACCCAGCTTGCGGGGGGGGGGGGGAATGTTTGGCCTGTATACTGTAATTAAACTGTAAACCACCCAGAGACTACTTGAAGTGATATGGGGCAATATACTGTATAAGCAGAACACTTTTTGATTCAGTAGACTTCCACGCTACTGGAGTCTCTGCTCTGGAGAAGCAGGGCCTCTGACACCCTTTTGAATGACCATTTGGGGTAAGAGGGGCAATGCATCTCTTGGTCTAATTGCCCAGCCTTCACTGGTTGGTGCTCAGTACCAATAAAACTTACCTGATCTTTTGCCAGTATGCCAAAGCTTTGTTGGCTTATCCTGCTTTACATCACTGGCTATCTGCAGCAAGGGAAACTAGATGATAGCAGGAGGACAAGGAGTTAATGTGACTGAAAATTGAGAAGGAGCAAAAGGTGAATGCAAAATGGGACTTCCGTTTCTATCAGTAAACACACACACACCCCACCACCACCACCTCTCATGATATGTGCTATCTTAAATTGACATAAGGAACTCCTCTGAGCCGGGCTATTCCAAATACAGTGGTACCTTGGATAACAACTGCCCCGGATAACGAATAATTTGGATAACAACTGCAAATTTCCGGGTATAGGGCTGCCTCTGATAACAAATTTTCCCTATGGGCTGCCTTGGATAATGAATCGCAATTCCTAGGTATAGGTCTGCCTTGGAGAACGAATTTTCTCTTTGGGCTGCCTTGGATAACGAATCTTCCTATGGGCTGCCTCAGATAACGAATTTTCCCTATGGACTGCCTCAGATAATGAATTTCCAGCATGCATCAGTAAAAAGGTTATCCCAGGTGACATTGCATCTGTACCTTTAAAGTGCACTTTTTAAAGAGTTTTGAGCAAAAAAAACAGGAGTCTGTGCGTTTTTCCTAGGCTCCGGAATGGATTAAATGGTTTCCCATTCATTCCTATGGGAAACTGTGTTTCGGATGAATTACCGTCGTTATCCGAGGCACCACTGTACTTGTTATTTCTGAATATCAGTCCTTGTCTCTTGGATATTTGACTACCCCTGGAAAATCTGTCCAACACTGCTTCTCTCTAAGAGTTTTTTCTATGGCTGTGATGCAGTTTCTTTGTCTTCTTTCGATTTCATTGAAAATTCTACAAATCATTTTACTTCTTCGTTGTCAGCTATGTCCACAGCTGTGAGCAGTGTAAGTTTTGCAAGCAAAAAGCTCTAAATCCCAAGGTGACCATAAAGGGAGGGGGGGAATGGATGTGGATTTTTTTTTTAAAAAAAGCAAGTTGGAAGTAGGAAAATTTGCTTCAAGTCCAACATTACTGTTGCCCCATTGATCACATACTCACAAAGTCATTTCTGCATTTCAATTTAGAGCCAGTTTCTCTGTTGTTTAGCTCATATACATTAGCTTATAAATGGAGATATTGCCCTTGTGAAGAATAAGATCAAAAGATATTCACATCACACATATCTATATAGCAGCTGCTTGGACAGGCATACTATGTGCACTAAGGCTATGCATGTGGCAATGATACATTAAATGCTATTCTCCCCACATGAAACAGTGCCATAAATAATAGCTTTCCTGTGCCTGTGTGGGCTTGACTGTTCCTTGTTAAAAAAAAACCCCACCAAGTCTTAGTATGGGTTAATGCATGCTGTGAACGCAGAACATTCAGAGCTTGAAAAAGTAAAATTTTGGGTCAAAACCTCCTAGTATTCCACAGGAGGTTACTAACAACTCGCTGTACTCCACAACTTGTCTTTTTCTGTGTTCAGTCCCTAATATCAAAGACTATTGGATCACAGAGAGCATGAATCAGGTCAATATATTTATAGCCTGAGGAGAAAGACAAGGTGGGCACCTCACTATCAACGGGGCAAGGTTTTCCACAATGTTTAAGGCCTGTAAGTTAATTTAGCAAGTATACAATAGGCTTGGTGGCCCACACTGCTTTACCCTTCAAGAGACATTCAAAGGTTATAAGAGGAACAGCTGTGGAGCTGCCTCTGCTGAAGCCTGTCAGCAGCCACCTCAGGCAGTACCTCATTCTTCTTAGTGGCAGGGTTGGCTCTAACAAGGAAGGACATTTTTCCACAGATCTGTTATTGGCAGCAATGGGCTATAATGGGCTTTACAGGAGATACGTAACATTCCTATGACAACTGAGTTAACTGCAAACAACAACTGCAGCTGGGTTTACAGGAAAGGCTTCTGGGTCAGTAGGAGATAGCTTCCCGTTAGGTCTGAGCCTCAGCGCCTGATTATATATAGACGTTAAGTGCAGCCTGCAGCACTGACATGTTTCTGCCCTGCCTGTTAACGGCATCTCAGTGGTCATCTTGAGTAGTTGCTGAGCTGTCATGCAGAACCTTCTGCAAATAGGGAAACAGTGGGGATAGGGGCAGACGGAAATTAAAAGCAAGCAGCTCAATAGCAGGGGTCTCCATTCTCTTTTCTGGCTTATGAGGGTTGCCTGCTGTTTCCTGCAAGTCTTCCCTCCCCCCCCCCGCCCCCTGCCGCTACCTGCTAGCTCAGGCATTTTTGCGTGGCACGGTAGGGAGAGTCCAGACACTGAGACAGGAGGCACGCGAAAGGGACACCTGTGACGCTGCTGAAAAGTGGCAAAACAGCCACAGGGATGCCATGAGGAGACTGAGAGGAGCCAGGAAATTTCCCCCATGTTGCTTGTCAGCCTCCTGTTATGGTTCATACAGTGTGTCCTTTGTTCTCATTTTAAAGATGACCTTTTTTTTTTCATTTGATGGTGGACATCAGTAACGCAAATTCTTTTTTGTCTTTGTGACCTCTCTTTCTCTCTATAAAATGTCCTCATCCACCCCCCACCCCCCACCCCAGGTTGTGCAGCAGGCAGCTGCTGAGATGGAATGTGGAAGCTGGGTAGGAAGGAAGAAATCGTCCTTTTAATTATGGCATCCTTTGCATATTTGGGGATTATTATTGTTTTAAATGGATATCTGAGCTGAGCATATGGTGTGTTCTTGAGATAATGTTACATTCGTACATGCAAAGGTGTAGATATCAGTGTAGATATGAGATATGCATCCTCATCTCCCTAACTAAGGTTAAACTTAGAATGAGTAACAAAATTTCTCATTCTAACACAGCATATATGTGTTTGATTTCACCATGCAGCTCAACATTTAGTGTAATTACTTCTCTCTCTCTCTCTCTCTCTCTCTCACACACACACACACACACACACACACACACACACACACACACACACACACACACACACAGGGGGGGAGATGATTTCTGGAAGTTGAAGCCCACAGAGCTTAGCTTTTTTCATATTTTTACATTGATGGAGTCACCTTAGCTCAGAAAAAAGGTTGAGTTCACTGTACATTTTCAAAAGTGATTGTTCTTTTTAGAGATTAGAATTTATGCTGGCCATTGCTGAACATCGGCATTAAAGCATTCATCTTATGCAGCTGAAACCAAGCACTAGATAGAACCTCTTCCCCCAACACTGAAATGTTACTACAAGTGGAGAGAAAAAGAAAGAAAATGTAACCACAAGAAATTATTGAGGTCTCGTTCAACTTTCAGAGACAACCCAATCCAAAGTCAGAGAAAGGCTGCCAAGTTCTGGCCTTCTTTCACATCTGCTGAGTAGGTAGCACCACAACAGTGTTCATAGTGGATTCTAGGCCTGGGCCTGTCTGCTCTGAGCAAGGCTGGCTATAACCACACTGTTCATTCTTCACAGTGCCCTCAACAGAACTTCGTTCCAGGACATTGTGGGAAGTATAGGTGATAGTTGATGCACACCTCATAATGCTAGGGCCTTGGTACCTACCAGACAAATTACCAGGCCACACCAAAAAGAGAGGTAAGCTACCAACAGACGCTGGGGCCAGAGGGACCTCCTTAAGGCTGAACCCCATATTACAGTATTCACTGTTTAGTACTTGATACACTACTGAGTGATCCCATAGACATGACTGCACAGAAGAACTTGGAAAAGTAATTTTATGGTTTCAGAGCTTGGATGTAATATCTTACAGATATTTACTTTTAAATCATTCCTTTTAGCAATATGTAAGTTAAATCTAGCTGCCTAGATGGCCTAAGCACATCCGATCTCGCCTGATTTCGGAAGCTAAGCAGGGTCAGGCCTGGTTAGTACTTGGATGGGAGACCACCAGGGAATACCAGGTGCTGTAGGCACCTTGAGTAGGAACTGGCAAACCACTCCAGTATTCCTGCCAAGAAAACTCCATGGACATGGGGTTACAAAGAGTCGGTTACGACTGTAATGACACAACACACACACACAAGTTAAATCATTACAGAAAAATAATAACTGCACTATTATTCAGTGTTAGTTTATTTTATAGTGACCAGGCTGTGTAGCTTCATTATTTAAATGGTTTATATACCACAGCCAGTGGCACATAGCATTCTGAGAGTTTAACAGAAGTAACTAAAAGTTGCATTTAGATACTCTGAACTAACAAGGACGTGTGCTGCTAATATACCACACCATAGCATTTAAAGCATTCTCTGGGCGGTTTGCAATTTCATTCGGCATGCACATTGTTCCCCCAGCAAGCTAAGCATAGCTTTGGAAGGCTGGAAGGCTAAATCAGCCGCCTACCTGAGCCCGTCAGGGTCGACCTCAGGTTGTGAGCAGACCCTTAACTGCAGTTTAACCACTATGCCACAAGGCTCCTCCAGAGAGAGTTTTTTTAAAAAAAAATTGCACTGTAATGGAAACTAGTTACATTGGGTGCCCTTGAACTAGAAATAGAGCTACTTACTTTTTACAAAATAAATTTACAGTAGTTAGACTGTGACCTGGAAGATCCAGCTTCTTGTCCTGTCCAGTTATTAACCAGACCAGGTGACCATAGGGCCAGTTTGTTCACTTTCTCTCTCAGCAAAATCTACCTAACAGGGTTGTTGTGGCAAAGCCATGTATCTCATGAGCTCATTGGAAAAATGAAAGCAACTAATCAATAAGTCAAATTAATAAATATTGATAAGGGGCCCTGCGGTCTGTGCCCTGCGCTGGTTCTGGCAATGGGGAGCCAACCTGGCTTCTTTGGTTCTGCCATTTGACTGAAGTTGAATTTGGATCATAAAATATGTACAAGGGTGGGGACGTAGTGTCTAATGCTCTTTAGAGTAACCCCAGCATTTTCTGCTGAAGAAGTCAGACTTCCCACCTCCCCCACCCTTAAATTCCCCCTCAGTAAGCAAAGTCCAAATCTTCAGCATCAGCAGCTTATCAAGGGAAACCAGCAAATGAGCACCTCCAGACACAAGGCAGGGTTCACCTCGGGCCGGGGCTCTGCCAGTGCAACTTCCTCCATTTTAATAGTTTAATAAAAATTAGCATAATTAACGAACATCTGTATGATCCAGAGCGGTGCAATTTGGCACTCGGAAACGAGAGCTTAAACATTATTGCTGGGAGTTTAATGTTGTTTTAATTCTTTTTGGCACAGCACAGGGAAATAAAACGCCCGGTGCCGATGGTTCTCGGCTTGCGCTCATTTGCATTCCGTTCCTTTTTTTTTTATTATGAGCAATCACTGGTTCCCTAGCAATCCCTCAGAGCTTAAAATTGTTTTAAAATACCTAATGGTACTCAGGCCGAGGCAGTGCAGTGAAGGTGGTGGTTTGAGTCTTAAATCTTCAGTTACCACATTCACCCATCTGACACAGTCGTCCCCTCTTTTCTCTCTGTTTCACACAGCCTTAGACTTGGTTCACACATGCACTGGTGCACACTACTTGCTTATTAGTGGGAGCTTGATGACTGCGGCAGAATGTGTGAACTGAAAAGTGTTGTGCACAAAACAGTATTTAGTGATATGAATTATTTCTTTTGGGGTGTAATGATTTATCTGTAATGGTTCATTTGCCATGCAAAACTACCTTTGATGCCATAGTCAACAAGTGAAGGACATCATGTTGTAGAGAGAGAAAGAGAGAGAGAGAGAGAGAGAGAGAGAGAGAGAGAGAGAGAGAGATGTGTTTGTCTTTGTAGCCAGGGCCACAAGAATCAATCGCATCTGTAGTGATCTACTGGTCAGCACATACCTGCTTTGTTTGTTTGATATCTAAGTGAATTTGAAGAAGTATCTCACAACATTAGAAGGAAATATTAAAGCTAAAACAGCATTTGAACAATTAAACAAAAAAATCAATTATGAGAGATGGAAACTAACATGGAAAACACTGGTATTATTATTCAGTCTCAGCAATAGTGCATGGCAATCCATCTAAAATTCACATAATAGGTAGTCATTGTGATGGAACCTTAAAAATCAGGTCATGAATATTCAAGATGTGTGTCCAATCACTGAATTTGTGGGCGGGGTTGTGCCATATATAAGGAGATGACTGTTAAACTATCAGACAGACAGGGGCTAGTTAGGGATTGGATAGGGACTGATCGGGTATGGTTAGGGAATTGTTTAAGTAACAGCTTCAAAAGAACATGAATGTATAACTGTTGATTAAGTTACAGCTAAAGAACAATGCAAACCTCAATTCAGTAATGCACGTTAATGATTCATGTATGTTGTAATACAAATAAACCACAAAGTTACTTTGAAGAGTTAACACATGTGTCAATTCCTGTTTATTCATAAGAGTAAGAACTTAAGGAAAGTGAAAGCCCTGGTTCGTCACAGTCAGTCATTCAGGAAAAGCTTGCCTGAGTAGAAAGGTTCACTGGCAACAGCACTGGCAAAAATCTAGCCCTAAACCAGGATAATCCCTCCAGCATGTTTCACTGAAGACTGCAAGCCATTTTGTTCTGAAAATTGTTATTTTTTGAAAAAAATGCATACATATTTCCTTCATTTCCTGTTTGTATTTTAATAGACAAAAATAAATATGGATTACCATTAACACTTTTGCTAAATTAACAAAGCTGGTGGTGGCCTAAGACTTTTGCACAGTACTGTATATACAAAAGGAAATGAATCTCTGGAGTTAGGTGTGCTGCCTCCCTTCAAGCCCCTCCTTCCCCAGCCATGTGTCACACACCTGTAGCAGGTAAAGATACATAAATTGCAGCACTTTGGACAATGTGTTCCCAATGAAGGGGAAGAGACATATAAGTCCCATTACTGTCCCTTCCTGGAAGGGAAAGCTAGGTGTGGTCTTTACAATGGCGTGCTGGGCTGCAGCTCCTGTATTCCCTGTCCACTCGCTGTGCTAGCTATAGGTGATGGCAATTACTGTTCAAGATCATGTGGAGGGAATAGCTATAGGCCTTTTAAGCCCCTCCCCTTCTTTATCAGGTTATTGACAAATGCCCAGCTGTTAGAGACAAGCTTATATTTTGCTTTACCTTTTATTACATCTGAAGAACAGATGCAAGGGAGTATATGAGTAAGGCACATTGCAACCTGTTAATAGTTGATATTTATTAATAATAAACCATGCTTAGCATTTATATAGCACTTCCGCTGCATTGTCTCTTTCTTGATTTCTTTAGTCGTACCAGAGCATGGCATAATTCACAGTATTGGATGCACATGAAATACAGGCAAAATAAAATATCAGTTAAAATGTTGAGGCAATCAGACTGTTTTTGACCAGAAACGGTTAGAACTTGAGATGTGTGCAGAAACATTTCCTCAGCTTCAACCATCAGCTAGAGAGTTGGCACCCATGAAGTGGGTGGGCTTGCTGTTGTTTTAATGCAGGGGTCCTCAACCTAAGGCCCCGGAGCCGGATGCAGCCCCCCAAAGTCCTGAATCCAGCCCCCGGGACCAATTGCAACCCCCGGGACCAATTGCAACCCCCCCCCCACCTACCCCTGCTTTGCGAGCAAGCCAGCCTCCACAGCTGCTTCTATTGCTGAGGCAGTTCAAAGCAGTGGGCTATGTCGCTTCTCCCACTCCCCCCAACTACCACCCAGATGATCAGCATCCTGGCTAGTGGGGCATTCAGAATGGGAGGGCTACGACAAGATCCCTGCTCCCCCACCCACTGGGGTCCGGCCCCCAGTGGTGCCTGGGGCGTGGTGGACCGGCCCGCTGTTTGAAAACTTTGAGGACCCCTGTTTTAATGCAACGCTTCTGGAAGTGAAAGATTGACTAGTTGTATATCGTCACCCAGGGAACACCTGATTGTACTTGCAATGCTCTTCCACCGTTTGGAGAGGCTTCTAAGTCACCCAGTGTCTCATTAATCCTCATAACTACACTATACTTAGTCTCCCCATATTTCTGATGGTGGTACTAAGGCACATTAGTTTTGATATGTCCCTTCATGCCCCCCCTTAATTCCAAGGCCTTGTCTGTTGTGCACTTTGACTGTCTCTCTTTGTAGGCATACATCTGTAAGGTGTAGTAGTAGTCAGGCTTGTAGGTATATGTGCCAGTTTATCAAATAAGATGGGCAATCAAAATACTGGGTCATGATGGACATGTGAGAGCTTTGTACTTCTTTAACAAACAGTAAAAAACTTTGAATACAAAAAAGCATTTTGAATGTTAGAATTTATTTGAAGGAGACAAGTTGGGAAAGAACATGTATTCATACGCATAGAAAGTTCTGTGACAGAGGCAGGAATCCAAACTGTTCCTACATCAGCGCCTCCTTCTCAGCTCACCCATTTCACTTAATACTGCCTTTACTTTATTTCCAGGAATATAACATGTACGGCTGGTGGGTCGGATTGCTGAACCGTACCGTGGGGATTGTCCCCAAAGAATATCTGGTGCCTGCCTATGATGTGGAAGAAAGATAAGTGCTAGGTAAAACAAACCTCATTTTGTGTTGTTTGACAGAAGGAGAAAGAGGGCAATGATTGGTAGTGAGAAATATCCATCAGGGTTGATCACCACCTATCAGGCATTTTTCCTTTGCGAGAGACCGCCTGCCCCATTCCTTTGCTTTTGCTTTAAAATTTCCTGGTGAACTGCATCAGAGGGCTTAGCGCTCTTCACTCTGCCTCTCTGTCTCAGTCTATAAACTATATTAAATCCATGTTCTCTCTCTCTCTCTCTCTCTCTCTCTCTCTTTCTCTGTGGGTGGGTGTGGTGGGTGGGTGGGTGTTAAATTGGAGCCAAGGATTCACAATATCTCTCATCTGAATCAGGACTAGAGCATGGCTGCAGCATAGCTTGAGAAGAAATTCCTCCCTCACAAGTGGTGGGTTGTTGTTTTTTTCCCTAAGAGCAAATAAGATGATGAGCAGAATCCTGCTGTAACTTTACAGCAGCAAAAATGTAATTGCTTATAGTCCTTTTCCAAGGAGAAGGGTGGTGTAAAAATACTCTAAAATCAATCAATCAATCAATCAATCAATCAATCAATCAATCAATTGCTACTAATTAACAAGTCACTACTCCTATTTCTAGTCATGTGCCAGTTGTATTTATTAACAGGTAAGTAGAAATGTTAGCTACAGTACAAAACATAAAAACAAACTTGTTAAACAGTGACAATTTGCTGCCATGCTTTATGCAATTTCACTCCCACTGGCTTAAATCTATAATAGAATTCTGGACAGTCTCTCTCTCTCTGTCTCTCTCGCTCTATTCCATCTCATGTTATGTTTGGATCTAGCTTCCTAGATCCCTGCTGCATTTTGTATGGTTGTCTGGAATGTTCTGTCTCAGGCAGCCTCCAAAACAGAGGGAGGAGAATGGAATAGAGGTCTCCCTTGCACCAGACAGGCACATTTTCAAAGGGGAGTGCAGGTTAGGGTTTACAGTATTTATATTCACAAAATTATGCAGGGTATGAGTAAAGTGGATAGAGGGACACTCTTCTCCCTCTCACAAAATATCATAACTAGGGGACATCTACTCAAATTGAGGGTTGGGAGAGTGAGAACAGACCAAAGAAAATACTTCTTTGCCCAGCGTGTTGTTATTCTGTGGAACTCCCTGCCACAGGAGGTGATGATGGCATCTGGCCTGGATGCCTTCAAAGGAGGATTGGACAGATTCCTGGAGGAAAAGTCCATCACAGGCTAGAAGCCATGATGGGGATGTGTAATCTCCAGGCTAAAGAAAACAGGGTACTTCAAGGGCCAGATGCAGGGGAGTGATGTCAGGAGACAGGTACCAGGAGACAGATATCTAGTCCTGTTAACTCCCAGAGGCATTTGGCGGGGCCACTGTGAGATACAGGAAACTGGAATAGATGAGCCCTTGGCCTGATCCAGCATGGCTCTTCTTATGTTGATGCATACTTGTTTTTATTAAATTTGTTTTCAACATTCTTTCTTATTTTTTCAAACCATTTCTAATCATGGGGCAGCTAGTCAAGTGTGTATAGGGCTACAAATTGCACTGTATTATTGTCACAGTAAATACAGAATAAAATCTAGTTGTTAGTCCCAAGCAGAACAAATTCTACAGCCAAGTATGTAAAACATGGTGTGGGCGTGGACTTCTGTGGGTTTTGGCATTTTCTGTTTACAGTATGTGGTCTAAGGGACCCCAGAACGAATCATCTGAGTTTCCATTTTTTCTTATGGGGAAATTTGTTTTGATATACAGTACAAGTGTTTTGGTTTACAAGCATGTTTTGGAACAAATCATGCTTGTAAACCAAGGTATCACCATTTAGACAGAAATATTTGTTTTATAAGTATTTGATTTACCATTTACAAATATTTGCTTTATCCATGGCTAAACAGATGATTAGCTGATGATGTAGGAATCAGGTGCCTTTCTGTTCTGTCTGGTGAAGAATATTGCGTAGTTCCAAAAAGGCCAAAGATAAAATACTGCTCACCTACTTTTTCTTTTTAAAAACATTGTCAAACATTCTTCTTATAAAGAGAAAGAGAGACTATATGAACCACTGGTTTGTCTGGGAAAGTTGTTCTTAAAGATGTGATTGCCAAGATGATCGCATAGTTGTGAGTTGCTGAGAATTACATCTACTTGAAATCCAGAAGATCAGCCCATAATACCTACTAGCTGATTAAGAGGAAATTAGACCTGAGTTCTGGAATTGAAAACAAATTCCGAGTGCTGGTGCTGGTGTCAAATTGAACCCAGAGGATCAAGTTCCCTACTGTTATATTATTAGGGGCTATATTTCTCTGTTCCTAGGGCAAAAAATAGAATCTGGAGCATTTAAACAGGATTTGTTGCAAGGACAGGGCAAGTAATATCTCTGGTCTTGCTGCTTTGTCACCATTAGCCTGGATTAAACCTAGAGGAACATTGTCTCTGGCTCCATCTTCTGGCCTCTCCTCTTTGCTGGAATTAGTTTGGAAATCCCCACGTGTGGAGAAGGCACTGAGATTCTCAGAGCTGGATGTCAAGGCAGTGACAGAATAGAATTCCCTGTGTGGGAGGAAAGGGACACAGTCAGGAGGACGATAGTGGTAAAATAGTGGGTTTTAGTGCAGTGGTGCCAATAGACCTGTGAGCATATGACTTCAGCTCAAAGAGCATTTACAATTTGATTGGACAGGAGCCCCCCCCCCCCCGGTGGCCTGGTTGGCACAAGCGCTATAGGCCAACGGGATTTGTGGCCCTCCTAGATAGCAGCAAGATGCATCCATATTCCTCCTTGCTCCCTATCTCTTGCAAGCTCCAGGGCACCTCAAGGCAAGTGGGATGATGTGTTGCAAGGGGAGAACTTTGAATTGCAGATTTATTTATTTATTTATTTGAAAAATAACACTTGTACCTCACAAACAGAAAGGGCCACAGGGTCAGCCCAAATGTGGAAGGAGGGATCCTTGGAAATGTTTTGAGGAAGTTGTGGAGTGTAAGTAGCTGGCACGGGTTCACTGTTGCTGGTGATGTCTCTGGGAACCACTCTTCTCTTTTTAAAAGAGTAAGACTAGAGTGAACAGATCAATTGCTACAGTCTGTGGCATTTTAAAGAATTTATAATGTGAACAGCCTTAACTGAAGCATAAGAGGAGTGGGTAATGCTGAATATGGGGTTGCCTGCACGACCTCTAAAATCCGCTGGCAACTTAAATTCGGACCAGAGATCGTGGGGTGTTGTTCCTCTTCCTGTGTTCCTACCCTTCCACACTCCATTGCTCCTCTCTGCGGTGAGGGGAGGGAGAAAAAAAGGGAGAAAAGAATGCAGGCTCACCTCCGCTCACCTCTGTCTGCCCTTGGAGCAGCCCCGTAAGGATTCCAGTCTGTTAAAGGGGCAGGGGGACAAAAAACAAACCAGCAGAAGAGGAGAGCCAAGCATCCACAGCTTTACAATCTGCATCGGAATTTTTTTTACCTCCAGAGACCAGGTACTTGTAAAATGTGCTGGGGTACGCTTAGGTGGGCATGGTCGTACTTAATTTTTTTAAAGTCCACAGCTGGTGGGAAAACAATTTTAAGGTCCGCATCTGGGAGCCCTTTGCCTCGGATTTTAGGCATTGTGTAAAAGCAGCCTAAGAAACCAGTGTAACATTCTGGCATATATTCTATGGCAGTTATTCAGATAGTGAATCTGGAAGAAACCTGGTCTTGGTATATGATGAAATTAACTATCATGAAGTTAACTTCATGTATTCTTTTTCTCGCCCTGCCTCCAGTTGCTGACCTGTCATTAACTACTATCTGTGTAGGCCATAGTGAACTCTTGCAGCGTCTGATACTGGCAAAATCTATTAGCCATCATGTTTCATCTTTTTCTTTGCATATAAATATTTACATTTATTATTTATTTATTTATTCCTAGACAATGTGGGTTTCACCTTTGGCTTGGGGATACAACAGAAACACCTCCTCCTAGCACCCTCTCTGGTGTTGTTAAGAAAATGTTATGTACCAGCATACAAAATGCAACTTCAAGCCTTTTTTCACTGAGTATATGGTACTTCATAAACTAATGTAGATTTTGGCTAAATTGCTTTATGTTTGCTTGTTTGCTTAGCACAATATGTAAGAAAAATGCTATTTTGGTTCTATTTCAAATAAAATAAAATAAGCGCTTACACTATTATCTGATTGTTTATTGTATTGATGGTTGAAGGGAAGGTATGTTTCTCTTTTCTTTTTACTTTTTTATAGTCAGATAAAATTTCCTATTTTGTTCCAAGGCTATAATATTTGATATGGAATATATCAAATATTCCATATCAAATATTCCATATTCAAACTATCTGAATATATCATTTCCCTAAATACAAAAATAATGAACACTAAAAATATTAAATATTATTATGAGCCCTTATGAAACATGTAAGTGTGAATTAAGATTTAAAAAGGGCCTAGTGATGGTGGTGGGGAAAACAAACACCATTTGTTTTTTAAAATTGCTTAAGTTTACCCTCAGCCCTGAATCTTCAGATTAAGAGTACTGGTAAATCTGCCATTACTCTTGTTGTTACCATTATAACTGGAGTTATTGCAACCTCACATGCTGCCTTTAATAGGTGTGACTGGGAGGAAATTTTCTGCACTGGAGTGACTATCATTATACCCAGCACTAACCAATACTCTCCCACCTCTGAATTCAAAGAGAGCTATGCCTCTCTGCTATGAACTATTTCCTCCTCTGTTATCTGTTAAAAGCAGTGAGTCTGTTGATTTCTGAGAGCAGTTCATGCATTTTGCTTGCAGTTATTTGTTCACTGTCAGTAAATCAAATATTTTATTCTTTCAATGTCAGATGTTATTTATTATTATTATTATTATTATTATTATTATTATTATTATTATTATT
>JAHTLZ010000111.1:11936969-12009545 GCA_023846285.1 Phrynocephalus versicolor | reverse complement strand
GTATGTATGTATGTATGTATGTATGTATGTATGTATGTATGTATGTATGTATGTAAATTAGAGATGTGGGGTTGTTCCACCTCTTGGATAACAGACATGACTGATGTGCACATGCTGTTGTTACTTCAGGTCTGGGTAGCCTTTGGCTCTCTGGGTGGTTTGGAAGCCCGGCATGGCCTTCCATGCTATAGCCTTACCTTCCAGTCCCCTTGGGGTTGGTATGTGTGCAGACAGTTGTGGGAGTTGTAGTCCAAAACATTTAAAGACTCAAAAAAACCCAACTATGTTATTTGGGTATTTTTCCCACCAAATGTATCAAAGGGTGTGGCCAATGCACCCATGTCTTTTATGCATACATGTGTGCTTGTGTTTTGTTTCTTTTTTTCAATACAAAATTATAGAAGGATTTTAAAACAGTCCATCTTTTAACATGTATGATTAGCCAGTGCCATTCCGTTCCTTAGCTAGAGCAGAGGAGCACCTCCCCCTGAAATGTTAGGGTGACTTGATCCTATTACTATTGACTTATTAAGCATTTTAAACAACACCAACCTACTTTGCTCAACTATGGGCCTTCCAGATGTATAGGACTAGATAAAGGTAAAGGTTTGTTCCCCGTGACATTTACCTGTAAGTCCAGAGACTCTAGGGACCAGTGCTCATCGCTACATATAAGCTGAAGAGTTGGCATTTTGTCCATATACAGTGGTGCCTCAACTTACGAATTTAATCCATTCCGAATGCATGCTCTTAAATCGAACTACTCTTAAAATGGGGTACCTATCTAAAAACTGAAAAAATAAGTTAAAAAATGAAAAAAATTGTAAGTCGAGCAGACCATATCTAAAATTTGTAAGGCGGCAGTTAAAACGCCAACAGTTTTCTGCTCTTAAGTTGAATTTCTCTTAAGTTGAGCTGCTCTTAAGTCGGGATACCACTGTACATACTTTCATGGTCTTGCAGCCTGCATGATTAAATGTGTGAGCGCACCAAATGCTGTTACCTTCCTACCAAAGTGGTATCTGCTTATCTACTTGCCTTTTTTACATTCTTTCAAACTGTTAGGTTGGCAGGCGCTGGGGCAAGCAACCGGAACTCACCCCGTCATGCAGATTCGAACGGATGGCCTTTCTGTTGGCAGCCCAGCAGCTCAGTGATTTAACCCGCATTGCCACCCACGTCCCCAATATATGTATATAGGACTACAAAACCCCTAATTCCAGGCGTGCTGGCTGGCACATCTGGAGATATTATTTAGACTGATTTAAAGGCTAGATTAGATGGATTACTCAAGGAGAAGTCTGGTAATAATTATTACTTGTGGGGCCCTGGAAGAGAGCAAGGGCAATCTGCTCCTCCTGCTGATCAGATACTGGAGCATAAAGAAGCAAACACCAAGTGAGGAGGGGAAGGGTCAATCTCCATTAGGCTTAGCTGGCAAGCTTTCCCAAGGTGTTTCCCTAGCAAATACTAGATATTAGGAGAGTTATTTTGCCCTGGAACCTACTATTTATTTTTATTTTTTGTTATATTGTTGAAATTTGATTGTTATTTGTTTTGTTGCTGTTTGGAAGACGGGTGGCATATAAATAAATAAATAAATAAATAAATAAATAAATAAATAAATAAATAATGATAATTCCTAGGTTCTTATTTGAGTCTGGGATTTGTAGTCTAACGCTAAGCCTTTACGACCCCAGCCAAGAACAACACAGACACCTCTCTTTTGGGGGGAAATCATAGGCCACAGCTATTATTGAGATGGTACACCACTGTAGTATTCTGGCTAAGCATTGGGACGGATCTGCTCCATCAGGGATCCGATCCCTGTCGCCCGATATGCGGCTACCTTCCGCAGGTGGCTTCACCCTTATTCAGCTTCCAGAAAACCTGTGGGCGTAGACTTCTTGGGGGTTTCCTCCCTAAGCTGTGCAGAGGAGCCATCTGCTGTCCCACCCGAGCTGGGACAATTCCTGCTCCCTCCTGGCTACGTTGGTGCCGCCTGTCCCTTCGGAGGTTGTGGGTGCTCTGCCTAGCCACCTCCTCCTCCTGGATCCGATCCCAATGCCACCAAACCGCATAGATGTGACAGATGAAAGAAAGACACAGAGTTAACACAAACAATTAATAACAAACCAAAGCTGATTTACCATAACTACTGTAATACTAACGAACCGAAGTTGACGGCCAATTGGGGCGGGTGGATGGGAGTGACTACGGTGCCGAGGTCCGAATGAGGGAGTGGTAGGGGGCTGCTGCCCCTTTTACATTGGAGGACCTGGGGTTCCAATGTGCCTACGTGGAGGAGCATAGGCAGATGTCCCACACGACCCTGTGGGCGCAGCCTAATGGGTTCTGCCAGGGACCTCGTGGCCCAGGTCTCCTTGGAAGCCACGACACTGGTTCCATCTTATATTGGGGCCCGTGGGCTGCTGGTCAGAGTTTGCTGTTGCCCACAATGCTGGACCCGGTAAATCGGGTCCGATGATATACATTGACACGGGAATGGCAAGTCGATTCTAGCTGCAGAAAGGAAGGGCTAGAGTGAATTTACTCTGTGTAGGAAGGATTTGCCTACACTTTCTGCCAGCTCGACTTTGCCACCAGAGAAACCACATGGGCAAGGAGTGAGAGGCACCTGGCGGGGTTATTAGCAAATTTGGAGTTCATCTTTCTGCAGGGATTGGCTCATAATTACAGTCATTTTCTAGCTGTGCCATGAGCGTTTCATCAGGGTCTGCCTCTCTCTCTCTCTCTCTTTCTCTCTCTCTCTCTCTCTCTTACCCTCATCAGTCACTAGAAGGGCCCTTTAAAAAGACAGCAGCTCCACCATCAGCCGCCCTTCTCCCTCTCCAGCTCCTTTTGAACAGATGTGCTTTAATTGGGAAGACATATTTGAACCTCTCAACTCACTAGAGGCAGGGATCTCTGCTAGCTACAGATTGTTTGCTCTCCTCCTCAACTCTCTCACTCTGCAGAAGAAAAATAAAGGGCACAATTCACCCAGACGCTTTCTTCTATGAAGCTCACTAGAGCTTGTAAAAGTTACTTTATTTGGATTAAATATCCCAGAATCCACAATATTTGCAAAGTTTCTATGACAAGGATACTCAGGTCAGGGTGTCTAGGATTAGATACAGCCTTCTGCTTGGTTGACCAAAGCTGCAGGTCTTTGCTAAGGGCTGAAGTACCATGAAATGATGTGACACGTGAATCACTCAGGTTGCATGACCTGCAGTGCTACCACATCACCAGAAAAACAAAAATGTAATCATACCTGGAATTTCTGGACCAGCTGTGCCACCCTTTATTCTCCACTCAATCTGCAGCCATCCAGTGTTTTATGTTTATAATACAGAACATTTGATTGTCCTGTAACTTGTTTGTAAATAAGAAGCTACCATTAAGATAGATAATGGTTTCCTATAAACAAAGGTGTCAGAGAAGAGTGCATTTAATCCCCATATCTATTCAGTCGGTATGCAGAACATATATGGAAAGTTGGACTCGAATCAGTGGTGGCAAACCTTTGGCACACCAGATGTTTTGGATCACAACTCCCAGCATTCCGGGTCTAGATTGCCAATGACACAGGACTGTGGTAGTTGTGGTCCAAAACATCTGGAGTACTAGATTCAGATGAATACATTTTAATGCATGGATTGAAAGTGGAGGACGACCAGGATGGTTGAAGGTCTGGAAGAAATGTTTTACGAGGAGTGGCTTAGGGAGCTGGGAATGTTTAATCTTACAAAAAGAAGGTTGAAAGGGGATATGACAACTATGTTTAAATATTTGAAAGGACGTAATATTGAAGAGGGGACTGGTTTGTTTTCCATGGCTTTAGAGACTAGAACTTGGGGTAATGGTTTCAAATTACAGGAAAAGAGATTCAATTTAAACATTAGGAAGAACTTCCTGACAGAGCTGTTTGGCAATGGAATGAACTGCCACAGAGGGTGGTGGAGTCTCCTTCTTTGGAGATTTTTAAGCAAAGGCTGGATAGCCATCCATCAGGAGTACTTTGATAGGGGTTCCTCCATGGCAGGGAGTTGGACTGGATGGCCCTTGAGGTCTCTTCCAACTCATATTCTATGATTCTATAAATGGTATGGACTTCAGCAAAATATTCAGTCATTGCTGCATTTCCTATTTGTACTGTAACTTGGAAAAGTTACTGTTTGGAATAATAGATTCCAGCATTCCTCCAGTTAGCCACTAGTTATGCTGGATAGCTCATTCTGGGAACTATTCCCCCCTCCCCCCCCCCCACCAAAAAAAAAAACAGCTTTCCCAAGCTCTGCATAGGCATGCTGTTGACCTACATACAACTGATTCACTAGATTTCTATATGAACTGCAATGACGTATAGCTTATAAAATACTTTGAAAATAATTAATATTGCCATGTATCAGCTGCAGTGAACCAGTATGCTGAACTTTCCAAAGAGCAGTTTACAAGGACAGTTCTATCTGGATCTAGTCATCTTCTGGCTACATAAGTAATATTATTCTTAACTGTATTAAAAGTAGCCTTCTCCAGTCCCTCAAGATCAGGAATGTGCAATTTTCATGGGCAATTTCTACATCAATCTCCTAAAATCCATCAGGGGCTTCATCCTATCACCTCCACAAGAAATTATACCATTTCTGTTGAAAATGAGGAAACCATTCCTTGTTCTCACACTGAACTGCACTTCTGGGAGCATGACTCAGCTTGAAAACAAAGTCCATGGATTGCTTTGCCATTCTCATGTGAAAAAGAAGCTACACCTTTGTTGCCAAATTTAGCATCCACGGCAAGAGAAATGCAGAGATGTTTTTAAAATGAATGAGATTGCATGAGCCCAGCCCTGATCTCATTAAATTGCCCTATACTTCCCATAATCCATAACCGTAATCAGTGTTGTCAGGGATTATGGGTGTTGTAAACCAAAACTAATGAAGGGATGCAGATTGGGGATGGCTTGGTTAAAGGATCTCATGTATATTAGTTCTATAATCCTGCAATAATCTGGTTTGGGGGGGGGGAGATGGATGCTTGTGAGGGTTCAAAGATATTTATTAGCAGCTCAACAGATGAATTAGAGTCTGGCACCTTTATTTCTTGAAAATCTAATAAACTTTTATTAAACATTTCAAACCGAGGTTTTTCATGCGTTCTCTTTCCTTGCGTTTGATAAAATGGGGTTAATACAGGGATATCACAACTGGGATTAACAGAAGCATTAACTGTAGACAGATTTTCTAAGAAAGGGTTGTTTTTTACTTGGGGTGTGCTGAAGCTCGGGCTACCAATGGACCAGCACACTTGCTCCCGCAGCAATGATGCTGAACTGTAGATCGAGGACCCCAACCCCATCCAGGGATCCATCTGGGCAGGTTAGATTGGCTTTGAATCCCTCTCGCCCTGGACGCCGTCCCTGAGGTGTATATAGGAGGCCCCACCGGCGTAGGGAGCGGGAGACCCACATCTATCTTCTGGGTTACCTCCACCTCTGTCTGAATTCCCCTCTCCAAAACCAATGTTATTCTCCCAACCGTCTGTGTCGCGTGCTCCCGCCTAACGGCCCCCTCTTTCCATCCACCCTCCTGTCTTGCACCCTCCTGCCTGCACGCCTGTCTCTTTAAACAGAACTCTGCCCTTGCGGCTCTCCACTTGTGTCCCTATGTCTCTACCTATCTTTTCCCTTTCCATCTTTACTTGTATCCCCACATGCTACCTTTTCCCTACTGCAAATCTATCATCTCGTTCTCCCACCTGTATTCCTATCGTTCCTGTCTCTTTCTTGATCTCAATGTTTCCTTGCACCAATACATGGCTTTCCTCGGCACTTCCATTCTTCCACCTGTATTTCCTTATCCATGACTTGTCTTTCCATCTCTATATCTGTCTCCGTTTGTGTTCCCTTGTTCTTAATCTCTTTTGCCACTTCCTTCAATTCTCCTTTCAATAGTTCCCACGCCATAGCCTCCCTCACAACTGCCATAAATCCTTCCTTGAAAAGGTTCTGTTTTCCCTTCTCTTTGAGCTCTTTCTTCTTTTGAAAGTCTGCAATGTTCTCATTCTCAAAGAATATTTTCCCTGGTCTTTCTTCCACCGTCAAGTCTTTCGGGTCCTTTTCTTCTATCTCTTTTTTCACTTTCCGTCATCATCTTTTCCCTGGCTGTCTTCAGCGGACGGACCCACCACTCTCTCTTCTTCTCTCTCCTTCTCACAATGCTATCAGCACCCATTGCTAGTGGGATTCTTTGGAAGCTGTGCCACTATGTATGTATGTATGTCAAAGCATTTACCTAACTACGAGCCTTCTGGCCAAAGACTAAATTCTAAAATTTAGAATTTAAATTTAAAATTTAGATCTTGACCTGGGTCCTAGCTACCTCTACATGTCTTAATTGTACTGGACTGTATATTATCCCTCATGTTCAAGTATTGAGAACAAGGAATTGAGGGACATCTTACAGCATTAATAGACAACATTACATTAAAGCTACAAGGTTATAAGTAGTTATGAACACAAAGTCTATGATGTATTGTGAACCTATAGATTCATATAAAAGACACATAATAGGTAGTCCATCATTCAGGGAAAGCTTGCCTGAAGAGAAAGGTCTTTGTCTGTTTCCAGAAGAACAAGAGAGATGAGGCAGTCCTGGCCTCTAGTGGGAGGGAGTTCCAGAGTCTGGGCGCAGTGGTCGAGAAGGCCCTTTCATGGGTTCCCACGAGACATACCTGTGAGGGAGGCCGCATGGAGAGAAGGGCCTCTCCTGATGACCTGAACACTCGAGTCAGTTCATATTGTGAGATTCAATCTTTGAGGGAGCTATATTAAGCCCAGCTTAGTTATATCACCATAATACTACCCAGAGTCATGCATGCATTTGGAAAATGGTACAACAGGTCACACGGGAGAAAGTCCATTTGTTTCATTCCTGCTTGAAAAAAGTGGTCCTCAGCAGCAGAAGAAAAACACACTATGACAGGAACAAAAAGGGCCAAACTGGTTGAAACTGGCCTTGCATAATGTTATCAGGTTTTGTTTTTTTAAAGTGAACTCCTCTGTTCATCCATACACAGCAAATCCTGTAGTATTTGACTATGTAGTCTCAGTCTGAATTAGCAAGTGGCCCAATGTTGTTCAGTGAACTTCATGGCTCAGGAAATCCTAACACTTTGGTAACTGACATCCCAGTCTAAAACTCTTAACTACTACAGCACCCTGGCAGTTGTTAGAACCCTGGACTAGAGCAGCTTTTGCAGTGGAGGGTTGGGAGTCGGGAAGAAATGACCCTTTTGTCGTTGTTTGGCAGAGGAGATTCCAAGATGTTTGAGTTTAGAGGAACCTGGTGCTGAGAAGCTCCACTGTCAAAGTCTCATTTTGGGAAAAGGTTGGGTACCTTGTCTCCTTACTCCTGACGCTGGCAGGAGATGGGCTGCGGAGGATAAAGGTACAGGACTCGCAACCAGGGCCTTGATGGAAAGAAACCTCTCTCTCCCTTTTTCTCTTTTTCTCCCGTGTCTCAGATGGCTGCCCACATCTCGATCCACAGCTGCCACCCCGCAACCCTGAGCTTAATGAGCCTGCAGCAGGCACAGCGCTCCACCTCCTCCCTTCTCTCGTCAATTCCCCCCTCCCTAATCACCACCCTGAAATTCCAGGCTGCTGGCAGGCAGAGCCAAAATTACTTTCTCTATTTAAAAACAACCACCACCATACACAAGCGCACAGAAAAGGGCAGGTGCCTGCCAAGAGCAAGTCAAAGCAGAAGGCAGAGAGACTTGGGGAGTCTTAATGATGCTCAGCCACAATTCCAACTGTTG
Source organism: Phrynocephalus versicolor (assembly GCA_023846285.1). Lineage (NCBI taxonomy): Eukaryota > Metazoa > Chordata > Lepidosauria > Squamata > Agamidae > Phrynocephalus > Phrynocephalus versicolor. The sequence goes on along the minus strand of JAHTLZ010000111.1, from coordinate 12,001,721 downwards.
GGGTGGGGGAGAGATCAGAGGAGGCAGCAACGGAAGAAACAAGCCCAGAGAGAGGAGGAGGTTTACAACTGTAAGCCTGAATTGAACTAACAGCTTATAGCTCTCACCCCTTCCATTTACCAGCAGAAATGTCCAAAAAGGTAACTCTTTTAGTTGGTTCCTACAAAAATGACGAAGCACCTTGGGCTGCTTTGTGAGTAACAGGCTTAATTTGGCTTCAGCTCTGGTGGACCAAGTCCACATTGCATCTAAAGAAGCATGCAATGACCTGAAATTCCTGTTGAATAAAATTTGTTGATTTTAAAGATACTAAAAATGTCCCTTCTTGTTTGCCCTAGCAGAGTTGAACCAAAGTTTGGCATGATTGGGACTCTAGACATGTGCGTCGAAGGGTAGATTTTGGGGATACTGCTCAAGCTAATGCAGTAAGAGACAGGTCCATCTAGCCCACTGGAGTACATACTCTATACTCAAGTTATTTTTTTGAAGAGAGACTCAGGTTTCAACTTGCATGCATATGTGGGCCAAATCTGGTCCCAATCTGAGTAGACTCAGCAAGGCTTTTAATAAGTATTGGCTTTAGCAATTGATTCTTTGGATCTACACTAGTTAGCACTGTTCATCAGATACAGACCTGTATTTCTTCCTTCACCACATAACTCAGTGAGTTTGGGGTTACAGCTGATTTCAGGGGGGTGGGGGTGCAGCCAGGTCCTTAGACATCTGAAACTCTGTTAAAGACAATCAGTGGTGAAATTATAAAGGAAGAGTCTTGAGAAAGCAGGGGGAGGGGGAGCCATATCTTGTGCCAAGAACTCATTATGAGTAATGAAAGCTCCAGGCCAAGAGTTAGTCCTTCACAGGGAGCCTTCTAAATGGATCCCTCGGCAGAAGGAAGATTAAGCCAGCTTAACTCTAAAAATAAAGCCTGCAGATGTTAATATTTCTGTGGCAGAACTCCTGCAAGGAAAAGGTTTCCTTTTAACTTGCGCCTTCCCACATAAGATATACAGCATGATTTCTAAAGAGAGTGTGGAGAGGGGTCAGAATAATTGCTTTAGAAGTCACTCTCTTGGGACCCCGGCCAGCTGCACTCGCTGCACAAATTTAGAATGCTCCGGTTTTCTTCTTCCTCCTTTCATGTTTCTGTCCAAGGGTGAATCCTTCTGTTGAAAAAACACTGATGGCTCAATAACACTGCTGAATCCTGGTCAGTTAAAGGCCTTGTATTAGATCTTGCATTCGTTTCTAACTAGGCAAATGACAAAGCTGCCTGAAAACCATGAACTGAGGGGTTGTGGGAAGAGGCAGCCGTTTCTCAGTGGTGGGAGAAGAAAATGTCTTTTATCTACGTCAGGTATATGTGAGTCTCCAGATGCTGCCTTAACTCTCATCAACTGCAACCAGTCCATGGCCAATAGCCAGAAATCCTGGGCATAGTCGTGCAACAACGTAGGGAGGGCTTATTCTGTAGCAAAGTTGCCATGCACACATTTCAGAAATAAGTCAGTTCTGGAAAGTATAGCGGAGACACACCTACTTTGATCTGTCTTGAGTCTATCGTTCAGACAGGAACATGGACAAAAATGTAAAACCTGGGCTTGAGCATATAAGGAAGCTCTGGCTCCCCTCTGGCTCTCTCAGTACTGCTCCTTTTTCCAAATACGCTTAAGAAGAGGAAACAGGAGGGACGACTTGCACAGAGATTTCAGGAGGTGGGAAATCAAATCTCCCCACAGCTCTGAGCAATGGTCTGGAAGCTTCGAAAGCTGAGCTGGCAAGGGCAGGTGGTGGCACAGCTGCGCCATTTGGATCCTGCGCTCCCATCAATATTCATGAGGCAGCCTGGCCAATCAGCAGAGTAGCTGTCATTAGTGAGCATCTGGCTAGTGAGAAGAGGTTCGTTCTGGGTTTTTTTTTGTGTGTGGAGTGTTTTTGAAAGTGAACTTCTTTTGACATTTTGAGAATTTTCCTCTGTCGGTTTGAAACTCCTCTCCCCCCGCCCAATTTGGCTTCATCTTGTCTTTGCAATGCACAAGCCCCCCCACCCCCAAATGCACTGTAATGTTAAACTGCAAACAAGAGACAGGAGGGTCTTCTATTTAGACCACACCTCAAGTGATGTCGAGTTCCTATTCTAGTATGATATCAAGTCACTAGAGCTTTAGTCAATCCTACTAGGGTTCCACCAACTTCAAACACCAAGCAGCCACACGTGAGAGCTTCTGACACGATTGCCTGCCACGTCAGAAGTAATGACACCCATAGCCCATTGCGTAGGTTCCAGAGGTATGTAATGTGATGAGAGACAGGAGGAGGAGAAAGATCCATGCTGAAGCAGCCCCCATGCAAATGAAACAACCTAAGAAGTATTACATAGGGAAATTACTAAATGTTTGAAGCACTTTATTTACATTTATCTCCTTCCTTACAACACTCCTACAATGGTAGTTTAGCATAATTAGTTCCCTATTATGAACTAGCAGAATTATCAAGCTGTGTTGATTTACCGCCATCCATTTTCCCCTCTTTTCCTTTTGCATGTCTTTGATCTTCTCCCTCTCCGATCAGGCATTTTTCATGACAAGTTTGAAGGTTCCAGACAGGACAGCACAAAAAGGAGATGCTGAGAAACCCTCAAAGAAATAGGGGGTCACTGTCCTTTTAGGTTTATTGCCACTAGTTCAGGAAGGTGTGGCATCTACTGTCTTAAAACGGTAAGGCTGAAGACAGATTAACTAAAATTAATCCATTCTGAAACAAGTACCATATTTTTCTGTTTATAAGACGAACCCTACTTTTTCAACCCAAAATTACAGTTTTGCAACTACACGGTTCTCTTAGTTTTGAGTTGTTTTCAACACTATGGTGGAGCCAATGCGGGACTGCACTGCAAACATCAATCTGAAACACACCAGTGACTGTTTTCATTAACACCACCACTGACTTGTCCAATGGCAACCCATACACATCTGACACTTGTGTAATTCAAAAACACAGCTTGGAAATGCCAGACTTTTTACTGGCCTTGCTGGCTGGACCCTTAGAGGAGTTTTAGTCCAAAAACAAACTTTTTTCAAGTCCTTATTGTACAAATATAAAAGGTATGCTCGGGTGCTGTCTTGTTTCACAAGTGGGGGAAATTACATGTGAGTGGGGGCCGGCCTGGCTGACACACCCTTGCTCTCCCTTAGACATGTTTGCTTGCATGGCAAACCCCTAAATGGGACATCCCATAACTCAGTGGATGTAAATCCCATATGCTAAAATAATATTCAATGGCAACACATAAATGTAAACCTAGAGCTGTTGAAGGCAATGTTGTTTAATTTGGACCCGTGTTCACCCACTTTCCGTCAAAGCACACACACCCCTTAGCGACCATGCCTTATTCATTTATAAGCAAGAAGGGATGTTTACCCTGAACTGGGTGTGCCTGCCCTAAAATCTATGTAAAGAAAGAGAAATCTATGGGTATAGGATTTGAAACGTCCACCAGTTGACACTTTAATAACTCCCTTTTTGTGACTGAGGATCTGTTCAGTCAATATCCTCCTTCACCAGCTCTCAGGAGGCTTTCAGGGAGATGATCATCATCATTTTAAGAAAACAATGTCATCAAAACATGGCAATCTCTTGTAATTCTAAAAAATGGTGGTTGTTTGGGCACATGCATCTCCCCACACTCTAGTGCCACCTCTGAGATGGTAAAATAACATAGCAAAAAAGAGAGAGATTGAGAGGGAGAGAGAGAGAGAGAGAGACCATGCCATAACCATACAGGGATGGAGGAAGATTTGAGAATTAGAATGTGACTAGTAGACATTTAGAGTAGTAATTTAGCTCTTCAATGTACATGTATGTTTTATTGAAAGAGGCAGAAGAGAAAAGATGATAAATAAGGAAAGAGGTCGAGCCCTTTTCATTGAGGAGGAACCATTTTCTTCCATTTTAAAAGTCACAACACACAGGAGGGCTGCAGCTTTTCAGAAGGAATTGCCTGAGCATTTGAGTTTCTCCTTCAGGATAAGGGGACAAGACACTCACTACATTTCAGCCATCCCAGCACACAGTCCAACACTTTGTTTTCTGCTATATCTTCTCTGCAACTAAAAGAAGAAGGGCAAAACCGAGCAGGAAGAGGCAAGTTATTGTACTGGAGCCTATATGATTTCTGATAGGCTGCCTATACAGAGAAAATGGGGAGACAACCTAAGCAATTACTATAAGAAAGATAAGCAGATTGGGTGAATTCCTCTCCAAGAGAGACCTGCCATTTTTTCCAGCCTGTATGATGGGTTTCTTCCACCACATTGTATGCTGTGCTGAGACAATTGGAATACAACAGAAAAGACATTCCCCAGGTGATGTACCAAACAAGAAACATGGTTACAAAGCAGAGCGTGGAACAGTTAATTTTTCGGATTGTATCTTCTACTCTTCCAGACTACAAAGAAGATATTTTCCCCCAAAAGCCACTTTTCCAGACTGTTGCAGACGCACATCTCTCCAACCTTAATACACCCACTTAGTTTGAATGTAACAAGACAAAAAATACTCTAGCAATAATGAGCTGGGGAGGGGAGCTCTTAGTTGCTCATCCCAGCTGCATGCAACTCTGCTGGGGGGGGGGCTGAGACCCAGATGTGGGCTTGGCATCCACGGTTGGCAGGTGGGCTTTCTGGCAACATACAACAAAGGAAGAGCCAAGCCCAGGCAAGCAGGGTTTTTTTCTTCTTCTTCTTCTTTAAAACATGCCTATGGGATAACAGGAGGCACCTGGACCTTCGCCAGGTGTAGCACTAGCAGCTATTGTGGAGAGGGTGGGCGAGCAGGAAATGCGGGCCAAACAAAAACCAAGAGACATTTCCTCCCTTGGAGGAGGAAATGTGCTTCCTAAACATCTATTTTATAAGATGGTGGAGAATGTGCAACAGAAGAGTTCTTGCTGGGGAGGCATCTCTCGCCCAGCTCTGGAGGGTCTAGCCGCCAAACAAGGAGCATTCTTGCCAGATCATTCATGGCTGCATTTTACTCCTTAGCATCTTTTAGCTACTCAAGCCCCCGACAGCTCCAGGCCGATTTGTTCACACCAGTTATTACCCAAGCACTGGTCCTTGGAGGTCCAGTAGGCAATTTCCCGAAGAGGGCCAAAAGTTAATGGACTGCCCCAAATACATCCTGAATGGACCTTTTTCCCTTCTTGCTTTCACTGTTCCTTGTCACGGTCAGTCAATGCTACAGAGTCAACTGGCAGAAGCCCTGCTGTCGCTGAGGGGGGAGGATGGGGATCGTCTTCGGATTCAGGACTCTCCACCTGGCTGTCTTCAGTGCTGACATCACTCCAGTGAGGGAGGGGCTCCAGGGGGCTCTTGGGGAGATGGCTTCCCCCATCAAAGCTGGAAGAGATTTAAAAGTGTTTGCCATTGAAGGAGAAGGAGAGAGGGAATAAACAAGAATGCTTCACTCATAGTTTCTGGTTCATTTTACAGAATATGCAGAGCTCACTGGTTGTGAGCACAACTAGAAAAACATACTGCACTTTTTTTGAATAACAACTCCTAGAACCTTTTAGCATCTGCTGTCCAAAAAAAAAAAAAAAAGGAACCTAGCTATAACAGTTAACAGATTGACATATGCAGTAGAAATGTGCTTTTTCAAGCAATACTAGCTGGATAGCTCAGTGAGTTAGCTATTTGGTTGTAGAGCCAGATATCGGGAGTTTGATTCCTACTGTGGCTCTCTAAGCAGAAAGCCAGCTTTTGTGGCCTTGGGTAATTGCACAGTCCCAGAAGAAGGGAATGATAAACTACTTCTACCTGGAAAACCCTGGAAAGATTCACCATAAGGAAGAACTGACTTGATGGCACATCATTACGGAATACTGTAGGACCTATCCCTGTCAAAACACAAGCAACTTATCATGACTGCTTGGAAAGAGAAAGCACCATATTTTCTACAGGTACACCCAAGACTCCCTTGCACAATTAATGGGTGGTGAGGCTCACTACTTGCAACGGGTGGGGAAGCCACTTGGCCAAAAACCTGTCCACTTCATGCTTTGAACACAGCTATGGATTTAGGCACTAGGGCAGGAGCTGGGGAGAATCAGAGCTGGAGAAAGAACATGTTTACCAAGACCACTAAACTGGAAAAGACTAGAACCAATTGGGTGTATTCTGTGTCCACAGCCTCACAGAAGAAGACCAAGCACAGAGGAATATTTAGTGACCAACACCAAAGAGTATCCTTTGAATAGTTTTTTTTATAAGCCTTTCAAAAACAGGGAAATCAGATTATCTTCCATTAAAGATAGCATTTTCAGTAAACCGTTGTTACTTATTTCCTTAAGGTTATTGGAGAAGAGATGAAATCCAACTAATCAAGGAACCTGCATTAGGAAACGCAAATCTCATGATTTCTGTATCAAATGAGCAACATCATGTCCCTTTAATTTTTTTTTCCGAGGGGGGGGGGTTGATGCTTGTTCCAAGCCCTGTTCAAAAGGTTTAAAGAGGAGGCTGGTGGCGGCCTTTGACAAAAGAGAACGCAGAAGGCCAAGTCTTGCTGGAAACTCAGGCGGTAACCTGCTTCTCCTATTCCCGGGGCGTGCAAACTTTTTGCAAGGAGGGTCAGATTTGGTGACCATTCAGCTACACTTGGCCCCGGGGCCAGTCTTTGGACAAAACTCTAGGACATGCAGGGAGGCGGGGAAGATGCTGCGGCAACAGAGGCAGGTAGGCTAGGCGGATGATTGGGGTGATGGGCGGAGGCAGGGAGGGCAGGCAAACCATAAAACTGCATTCTGATGTCTCCATCCAGCATGGGGAGGGGGCAACTGGCAGGGATGCGTGACAGGCTGAGCCGGCGGGAAGAAGAGACTGCGGGCTGCTCAAAATTTGAAAATGGGCCACATTTGCCCCCCCCAGGCCGGACTTTGGACATGCCTGTCCTATTCTCTTATCTCCCTCCTGAATGTTGATTTTTCTCTTCCAGTTTCTACCTGGCGAGGGAATATGGCCAGGACATTTATCCCAAACCCCATACCATTTTGAACCCCATCCTGTCAGAAGATCAGCGTTTAAGGACAGCTGGTCTGGATGAGTACTGTACCAGGATGGGAGACTGCCAGGAAATACCAGGCATCTCCTGACAGGACTAAGAAAAAAATTCCAGCATGAAAGCTGGAAGCCTGACACTGCCAACCTCAAACATCAGTAGCAGGGTGGATGGACCTAGCCATCTGATACAGTATTCAGGAAGCTTTCTGTATTCCTTCCTATATCCCTAGGATTGCATTAGCTTTGTGTCAGAACCTTTAGCAACTGGAACCAATAATTGGAGAAAGATTTTTTTTGACAGTAACTCCCAGAACCTGCCATCCAACGTGGCCACTGGATTCTTGGAAGGACAGTCTTCTCCCAAAATGCAACACTTTTCAAAGCTCTGCTACAAAATGCACTAACTAATACTGCCATTCTATTTACCTGCTGCTGAAGTCCCCTCTGGCCAAGAGAGCTGAGTGGCTGTCCTCCTCTTGGACCCAGCCGCAGTTCGACATGGCATAATGGAGAATAGCATCGGTGACGCTCAGAGGGCCCTGGCCCTGGACACAAGCTTCAATTTCCAGCACAGAGAGCTGGCTCTGGAGGAAGAGGTGCAGTTGACTATCTGAAAGGAGGACCACGTTTTGTACTACCCTAGGAAGGAAAGCAGAACATGAGACAGGATGAACAAAAACACACAAGAGACAACCAGCAGCTCCTGGTGGGATCTCTTTTAATCAGACCACTGGTAGATCTCTGTGCAGACACTCTGCAACCACATCAAGGCTACGAGAAGCTCATTTCCCTCCTCCAATGGACCTCCGCTACCTGGTGGGCAGAATCCCTTATGGGAGACTGCTAGATCATACCTGGGATCTCCTGGCAGGGCTAAGAAAACCCGCCAGCCTGAAGCTCCTTGCTTTCCAGCACCCCACTAGTCCCTCATGGCAAAAGGGGGTAGAAACTCCTAGTTTTCCCTATTGCTTTTGTTAAGTATGGCCAATCTTCCCACCCCTTTCCTTTCCGTTGCTTTCAAAGAAAAGCAAAATAAGTATTCTCGGTCCAGGGCTCACAGTTTTCCCTCTAGCCTCAGGTAAGTCCAGCTTCCAAAGGAGGGCTTTAGATCTCGTGCCTTCTACCCACCATCAGTCTGCCCCAAACATACCCCTTTCAGTCTCTCTGCTGCTGGAGCTCCAATAGCAAACCGCAAAGGCTTTCCCCCAGCAGGACGTGAAGGCTGCCAACCATGGCTTCAATACAAATACTAACGTTACTTGTGGTTATAGCCTATGTTTCCTCCAAGGAGTTCATAGTAATATACACTCCTCCTACTTTTATCAAGACAACAACCCTCTGCTGATAGGCTAAGCTCAGTCCAAGGCAATACACTGAGTTTCATGGTTGAGTGGAAATGCAAAACTAAGTCTTTTCAGGTCCAAATCACTCTAACCACTATATCCATGCAGAGGAAAGTCCACAATATTCTATTATGCTTAGAATGTACTTTTCAGTTTTGGCTTGCCAAGCAGAAAAATTCTCTATTAATCAATAGCTGTTGTGAGCTTTTCATGCTGTTTGGCTGTGTTCTGGAAGTTTTTCTTCCTGACATTTCGCCAGACTCTGTGACTGACATCTTCAGAGGGCAGGGAGCTCAGGGAACTTGGAGTTCTCTCTGTGCTCTTTACTAATCCCTTGCTTTATAATTGCTACACCTCTCTTTTGTTTGCAATTTTAATTGCGCTTCACCTCAAATCTTTTATTTAAAAAATCTTATAATAAGTCACTTTACATTTCTAGACAAGGCATACCTATTTACCAATAAATGCTCAAAAATGAATGGAGTGCTTCAAAACCATGACAGAAAACTACCCCTCAAACTCCAACACATTAGTTGCACCAGCACTCACACAGTCTTTTGAAGGGGAAAAAGCACCATAAAAACCAACAGAATCAAAGCTAGTGACAAATACAATTGTGAAAGAACCCAACAGAGCCTCCAACTTGTCTCCCAGTGTGGGAAAATGTCCAGTGCAACCCTCCCCTCCAGTATTTTTGACCCCCACCCCCATGTTCTGCTTACTTCTCCAGGAACTGCTGGAGCCCTTGTCTCCGTTTCTCAATGAAATCATCAGTGCTACCTGCAAAGAAGGTAGATTTCCCTGGAAGCTCTGGAACAGGCCTGGAAGATGGGATAGGATCGAGACAGGTATAATAAGCAGCAAGGTGACAAGAATGACAGTTCCCCCTCCTATATCCATATTAACAGGGCTCAAGGAACCGGTGGCCGTCTGCATGTCACTGAATCCCAGTTCCCACCCACCTCAGCCATCCGAGCCAAGAGTGAAATGTGATGCTAGTGGCAGTCCATCAACTTCTAGAAGTCTCAAGTTCCCTCGGTCCTGCCACACCTTTTGCTTCTATCCGTCTGTTTTACATTATGAAGGTGGCCTTCCCCAGTTCTGTCATCTCCCTCCCATATTCTGGTCCTCTCAGGAATGGCAAGAGCTTCAATCAATTCAGACAGAGGAACTGACCAAGCCAAAAAGCAAGGTGTATATTTGCTGGGAGATGGCATGCAGCGTGTGAAAGTTCCCCTACAGAAACAATATGTCCCTTCAAGGATGGCGAGCAAAGTGCTGCCTGGGTTCCCCAGAACTTTTGAAAAAAGTTTCCCTCAAGTTCCTCTTGCTGTCAGGTAGGCATGGGGGAAATTCCGTCACACCCACCTGGCCTGTGCACCTGTCCTTCCACTCCAAATTTCAAAAGACCCTTTTTAAAGAAGTTGCTACTGGAAGGTGCAAAGGCTTTGTGGTTGTTTAAAAATTATGGAAAAGATTGTTGAACTCAAGAACTTCTGTAAGTCATGGGCACTGGCAAAGCGTTATGTTCCCTTCCTGAGATCTGTACCCAAGGCTGGTGCTCTCTAAATGCATTAGACTACAACTTTTGCTCAGCTGGGTCTGGGAGGCCTGATCTATCCCAGGGGTTCTCAGTCTTTGAGCCAACCAGCTATTTTAGACTTCGGTTCCCACAATGTCAGAACAATGTATGTGGAATTTTTGGGAGGTTCCGTGCCTAGCACCTGGAGAACCACTCATCTACACAGCCTTAAAATATAGCTGTAGGCTGTTATTCGATCACGTTTTGAAGGCTCCCATTCTTTGGATGTTTTTCCAAGCCCCACTTTGTGTTGCATGTCTACACCAAGATTTGCAAAGGCTTAACCTATGACTGCCGTGTTTTCAATCTTGCTGTCTTTGATCGGTGCAGGCGGATGATCTCTCATACTTACACCAAGCCAGCATTTTTTTGGAGCCGTTTCTTCAGCCATACAAACTCACGGTATCGTCTGCGCACACAGGAGGTCTTGGCCGTGAAGGCTTTGCTGTTGGTCTGTATAAATAGAAGGGAAAGGAGAGACCTGAGTTGCTGGAGGTTTTCTGCTTCCTTATCTCAGGCTCTCTTCCCAAGCTTATTGCCCTCTGCTGGCCATGAGAGGAAAAGAAGCCTGGGATGATAAAAGTATCTGCTCTATAAAAATGAAGATTTTATCTATCTATCTATCTATCTATCTATCTATCTATCTATCTATCTATGCATTTATATACCGCCAGTCTTCCAAAAAGGAACTCCGGGTGGTTTGCAATAGTAAATGGTTTAAAAACATAAGATATAAAGTACTAAAATAGACAAAAAAGAGAGACTAAGCTAAATAGCTAACCGGCAAGAGCAACTTAAAGCAAACCCTGGGGTAAAAACAAGGACGAGGAAGCAAACGCACTAGGGGTCACCATGAGCCTCAGTAAAGAGCGAAGTTTTAAGTGCTTTCTTAAAAGCAGACAGGGACTGTGCCAGACATATCTCGCTAGGTAGCTAGTTCCATAATGTAGGGACAACCACTGAGAAGGCCCAGTTTCGAGTGAACGTTTTTCGGGCCTCCCTAAAAGTAGCTGCCCTAAGCAAGAATGTCTGCAAATCTCTGGTGGGTCTAACTGCCAACAGTCTTGCTGGCTAGGGCATACAGGAAGCTATAGTCCCAAAACTTAACTTTTCCAGACTCCGATTATCACTCATTAAAATTTTATATTGAGTAGAGGTGGGGCTCTCTGAGCAAACAGGAGCCTCAGCAGTTTCTTTCTCCTTTCTATTTCCAGCATGTCTGTGACCACAGTCCTATTACTTAGAGAATCCCATCCATATAAGTTAAACGCTGTAAATCACAGCAACAAACTACCACTCATTAAGACGTCAAGGAGCTGTGTGAGGAGAAATGCAAGTGCTGATTTATCTGCTGGCAATTCACCATAGCAATTTATACTCTCCGACTTACACTGGTGGGTGTAAGTAACAGGATTCTGGTCTCTCTCTTTTTGATATTAAATGTATAATGCTATTAACCATCCCACCTGCATGATCTAGCAGTCTAATTTCTGGCCCTTTAAGTATGGGCCCTCCCTAGCTGGACTCACTTCTTCATGGAAGTCACCATCTTCCCTCAGAAATCACTTTCCCAGCACAGGGATGGGAAAAATGACAACCTGATAATACATCCAGACCTCAAGGTGATTTTCTGACTGCTAGCACAATCCCAGGTCCCTTGTCCTCTACCAAAACAAGCAAGCAAAAAAGTATACAGAGCAGGAGAGGCAAAGAAAAAAAACTATCATGGTACAAGTTCGGGCAGCAGAGCCTTATGAGGCTGGAAGCAATTGGATCTGTTTAGCCTCAAGAAGAAAGGAGAAATATGGAAGGAATCTTGAAATATCTGATAAGAATAACGGAACAGACTGGCTCTCCAAGTCATCTGCCCTCCTTATTTCAGTCGAAGGTAGGTACAAAACTGTTGAGCAGCACTGAACCTATTTTAAAGATGCATCTGTTGTGCACCATCCTGTTGCTTTGACCTATGGGGACCCTAATAGGGTTTTTGAGGTGTATATGAGATGTTAAAGGAGTTGTTTATCATTGCCACTCTCCAGTGCTTTTTGTATGGCCAAACCCAGATCTGAGTTCTAGTCCAGGGCTGTATGTACCACACAGCAACATATATGTACGCTGATCATCTAAAATAACAAAGATTACTGCCCACGGCAACTGTCCAACCTTCGGAGAAGGACTCGCAGCAATCTTCGCCTTTCTCTTTTCCAACATGGGTTTCATTTGACTGTCCCTTCTCTCTGCACTTGCTAGAGGGATTGCAGCAAAAGGCAGAGTCTTGTTGCATCATAAACGCCCTACTGGCTTAGACCAAAGACTTATCTAGTCGAACATCCGCTTTTCTCACTGGACAACCACATGCCAAAGGGAAACCCAAAAGGAGAACAGAATTGCAACAGTGCCTTTCCTCTCATATACCTCAGAAGCTGCTACACAGAGCCATGTGGCCTTGGATACAGGAGATGATATAGTATAGCAAGTAGCCATTGATAATCCTAAGTGCCATGAATGTATGCAAATTTATTTTAATGCCATTCCGCCTGGAAGCCATCTTAGGGCAGTAAATTCCACACTTTATCAATGGCAGCATGAAGAAACACTTCCTCATATCTGCTGGATTCAGTTTCCGTAAAAGTATAATGAAAAGAAAAGCATCTCCCTCAGTAATTTCCAACATGATATCCATGCACAGACCCCAATCATATATTCCTTTCCCCTTGCCTACTTGCATAGAGGCTTTGGCTATGGGAGGTGAAAGACAGGGGAATGTTAGCTGCTTCTCCCTTTCTTCACAACTCCCTCTCTCCATGCCTAGCTAACTAGGTTTCTCTTCCCTGTGTGCATTTTAGATGGTTCGAAAGACAGAGCTGGGCTTTTGTCTCAGCTGCACCACTCTTCGAATAAGGCAAGAAAACAACAGGAGGAACTGCTGTTCTTCCTTCCTTGCTGCATTACAGCACAAACGAAAGGCAGCTGCCTACCCACAAAAAGCTAAAAGACTGCAGAGAGGAAGACGTTTGGCTAATAAACAAAGCTCATAGACACTGAACTTTGTCATCATGGTAACTCTGGAAGTGTGGGTGCTCCTTGTGATAGTTCCCCAAATGCCTAACTTCTTTGAAAGAGAATCTAACAATACAGTGAGCTGCATCAGTTCATATCAACAAATTAGGAGCAGGCATTTTGTGCAGTAAATGGACCCTAATTTTCCTTTCAGATTTAATCCTCTCCCAATGATTTAGACTACAACAATTTGCAAAAATACACTGTTTCTGGGAAAAATTCATTTTTCTACCAGCTACTGTGAAAAATCACAGCTATCTTCAGAATCAAACAAAGAAGCCCAAGGAGGGTAGGAGCTAATATTTTAGCCCCTTATACTTGAAAAGCCCTGGTTCTTCAACTCTGCAAGTTCTGGGTCCACTACATTCTGCTCATAGACCCCTAGAAGAATAGAAAATGAATAAAAATTAATTATACCCATCAGTTTATCCTTTGACTATCTCTACCCAACATAGCAACCTTACAGAGACTCATTTATCTAGAGGGGATGTCTGTGAAGATTCTCAGTCACCCAGGTGAGTTTATCTGGAAGTTGAGTCATGGCAACTGGACTTCCTTTCGTGAGGGATTGAAATGTTTCACTGCTCATCCAAACAGCTTCATTAGTCTGAGGAAAGCTAGTTGCAGGTCCTCCATTTTCGCAACTAGCTTTCCTCAGACTGACAAAGCTGTTTGGATGAGCAGCGAAATGTTTCAATCTCTCAAAAAAAGAAGTCCAGGTGCCGTAACTCAACTTCCAGATCTAGAGGGGATGTTAAACTCAGTGCATTTCTCCTCCTTAAGACATGGGCCAGCTGTAACTACCCTTCTACCCTATTTGCAGGTCCTTCTACTTTAGATCAGTCCATAAATTAATTGCTTCTCATCTATAATAGTTTTCAAGCCCTCAAGGATTTTTTTAATTTCACTTCTCTCAGTCCACAAGGCTAAAGGTCAAGGACTCTAGGCTCTAAAATATCTGGAAGTCTGCTCATGTATATAATGACCAAGTATAGTTATTTATTTATTTATTTATTTATTTATTTATTTATTTATTTATATACCACCCATCTTCCCGAGGAAACTCCGGGCGGTTCACAACAGAAAAATATAACAATATCAACAGTTAAATAAAAACAATTTAAAATAACAGTAAAAACCAAACAGCTAGTAACTAGCAGATGGCGGTGAAAAGGAAAAAAAAACTTTTTAGTCACCAAACGCCTCTCGGAAGAGGAAAGTTTTTAATGCCTTCCAAAGGCTGGCAGGGACTCTGCTAGGTGCTTTTCGCTGGGGAGGTGGTTCCACAAAGTAGGGCCAGCCACAGAGAAGGCTTGTGTACGGGTGGAGTTTTTTCCAGCCTCCCTGGGCGTGGCCACCCACAGCATGTGCACCCGCGACAACCTAGTCGCTCGGGCCGATGTTGACCGCTGGTCGATTCGCTCTGCCAGGTAGTCAGGTCCCAGGCCATGGAGGGTTTTATAAGTTAAAACCAAGACCTTGAATCTGATTCGGGACGTAACAGGCAACCAATGCAGATAAGCCAGAACTGGGGTGATGTGGTCGAACCGGCGCACACCCGCCACCAGTCTGGCCGCCGCATTTTGTACTCGCGGCAGTCGCCGAAGGAGAGTCAAGGGTAACCCCATGTAGAACGCGTTGCAATAGTCTAGTCTCGAGACCACCAGCGCTTGCACAAGTCCTGAGGGAGTCCCCATCTAGGTAGGGACGAATCTGGGCTATTTGACAAAGGTGAAAAAAGGCAGTCCTGGACAGTAGTAACATTGTTATTCCTTCTTTCCATAACATTGATAGGTGACATCATGACCATAATACAGCAGTACCATCAAGTATATATATATATAAATAAAACCCACACTGAGAGGTTCACTGGTTTCTTTTCCACAGACGTCAAACCCACAGAGTTGTTTTAAGTCATGCCTATCTATGCTATCAGCCTGTCTTCTTTCTTTAATGATGGCTCTTGGGGCTTTCCTTCATTTCAACCTTTCTGTACTTACATGAAGGAATATTTTGTAGTCAACGTAAGAGTTCCAGGAGCCTTCGTTCTGTACACGAGGATCTTGGACTCGGACAGTGGTCAGCTCCTGGGTCATGGGATAAAGAAAAAGGATTTGTGTTGGCTCATTTATTAAGATTTACACTCCATCATTCTTTAAGCAACTGGCCTCTGGGCAACTCACAGTTAAATAACTGATACAATAAACCCTGGCATGTGCAGAATTCGTCCATTCTCCCAACACCTCCTCAACTTTCTAAAGTCTCTGTGTAGCAGGAAACAAAATTACTCCCCATCTACAACCTAGTTCAGAGTGTAAAAAAAATCTTGCCGGAATAGACTCAGAGCTTAGAATAGGTATTTCTGGACTACACTTCTCAAAATATTCCAGCCAGCCTGCCTAGTGGCCATAGGGTTGAGGGATTTGCGGCAGAGGCGTAGCTAGGCTTCCAGAGCCTGGGACAACAGTCAGTTTTTGCGCCCCCATTGCAAAATATAATCTGGATGGAGGGTGGGGGGCAGCAGCGGGGGGGTGGTCGGTAGGCAATTTGGCGCCCTGTAATTGCTGAGCCCGGGGTGCCCCGCCTGCCCTCCCTTGCCCTCTCCAAGCTACGCCCCTGATTTGGGGAGCTGCAATCCAAAGAAATGAGTTTCCCAAGTTCTGTCAAATGTTAATCCAGTTTCAGCAGCAGCTGAGCAGATGCTTCCAGGAAGCCCTCAAGCCCTTCACAAAATGAAGTCAGCCTCCTTTCTTTTGCTCTCATTACCTGGGTCTCAAAAGTCTACTGGCCCTGTATTTGGAGCCAGTGTGTCTCCAAAGGGAGGGAAGGAGAAGGAAAGTTAATGACTATCAAGCAACTGCTTGCACTAGGAGCTGAGACACGAGAAGCCTTCAGATGTGTAGGGACACAGGGAGAACTCTTGCAAAAAAAAGACCAAAAAAGAGCAGGGAAAGACCCCATTGGTAGGTCCAGGACTAAGTTATCTTACAGGGGCTGCATCACTGTTGTTATGTGTCTTCAAGTCAGAATTGAGTTATAGCAACCTGAACACGGCTTTCAAGGTAAGGGAGATATTTAAGGAGTGATTTTACCAGTTCCGCACCCTCAGTAAGTCTGCATGGCAGAGTGTTATTTGAACGCACTATTCCTGAATCCTAGTGCGTTACTTGATCCATTATATAGTACCACACTAGATACAGGGCCTACATAGACTGCTTAACAACCATAGAAGAATGAAATGAGAAGTGGTTAAAAGCCAACCCCCTGTTTTGAAAGCATTATATATTTCAGAGTGTTTTATGGTGCAGATGAACTTAGGGCCTATTTTGAACTGGCAATTTTGGAGGCCTCTGTTCATCTATTTTTTTTCCAGGAATAAAAGCGGGGTTTGAGGAGATTTGCATGGAACTTGGTAGGTCTAATTTCAGGTCCTCGTTGAGCCATGAAAATCAGAGGAACCTGGAACCAGTCACTCTTTCTCTCTCAGCAGGACCCATTTCACAGGGTTTCTGTGATTATTCTAGTGGGATAAAGAAGGGCACATATGTTGTTTGAGCTCCATGGGAGAACAGCAGGATATTCTGTACATTAATTCATGCTTAATAAAACTCCAGTGGTTGCAAATGACAACAGTTATTTCCCAGAACAGTCCAGTCCTTTGCAATGGAAAAGAGGACCATGGGAATATATGCAGAGCTTAGAAACACCAGCGGCACACCACTAATGGATTAACATTACCTTGTTAATTAAACTAATTCAATGCCATTAAAATGTTGAGAAAGATTTAGAAAAATGTACTAATTTTAATCCAACTGTTTTAATTCCTTGATTGGAAGCCGCCCAGAGACCTTTGGGTAGTGGGCGGCATATAAGTTGTAAAAATAAATAAATAAAATAAATAAATAAAATAATTGGTCAACATCATTAAAAATGGCCAAAATGAAAAAAGGGGGCCACCAGCAGCTTAGCTGACAGAGCTGATCCCCATGGTCTCCGCATGAACACGGAGTCTTACCTCCTGGTCTTGAGGCTGTAACATTCTACATAGGAAGCCCAAAGGGAAGCATCTGTTTAGGGCAAGAAAATGATACAGTACACAGTTAACACCCAAGAGGAAGTGGGCACAGTCCATCCACACGTAATCTGTCAAATTCTTAAAGAGAATGGAGGAAGGGATGAATTTACTGTGTGAATCAGACTTTTAGATGTGACGCTGAACTGAAGCCTGAAAAATCACTTCTTTTACCACTTTGACTCTAGCCTCCAGGAACTAGTATCCCAAAAAGTAACTTTTCCAACCTCTGCAGAATTTGAGTAAATGAGAAGTAAAAGGAAGCACCGGTATAGGAAACCAAGTAAAAATGCCTAGGAATTTAGCGTGCCTGGATTCCCAAGTTAGAGGAGGAAGCAGAGAAATGTAATGAACTCCTAAGGCTACTTAACATGTTTCATAATAAACTGTTGAGAATCTCTAGGCTTCCTGGCCCCCTGGAAGAAGAGGGGGAGGTGCAAGTGCTAATTAGGCTGCTATTGTTTCCTATTGATTTCCAAAGCAGTTTACAATAGTTCTCCCACAACAGGGCTGTTAAGTAGCACTGTATAGTACTCTCAAAGGTTCCCCAGACTATAAAGAAAAGGTCATTAAGAAGACTATTGTGATGGGTATTATAAAGATTAGGTGATTTCCTTCTATATTACCAGCTAATCTTAAATCATAATTTTTAGCTAAGTGTGACAAACACCTGCCCTCCCTCTCAGACTTGGCAGAATTCTGTTCCCTCAGGATTACCAAAGCTCTGAAGCCCAAACTGAGAAATACTGTAAGCACTTTTTGCTGCCTTGCCTTTGACAAGCAGGTAAAATTGACTGAAAGGAGAATAAATACAGTACATAGGCAGACCTCCTGGGGCTCTCCAGATGTTTTATATTACAAATTCCACCAGTCCCAACCAGCAGGGTAAGTAGTCCTAGGGCTATATGGGAATTGTAGCCCAGAACAACTGGAGAATGTGACCTCACGTGCCTCACATTTAGAACTTAATAAATAAATAAATAAATAAATGTTGGGGAACAAGTGTGTTTGAATTCAAACAGACTGCAGTTATTGCACCTCTGATTAACCACTGTAACTTTCTTGGGGTGCTTTTACACGACCCCTAAAATCCGAGGCAAAGGGCTCCCAGATCCGGAGCTTAAAAATGTTTTCCCACCAGCTCCGGACTTTACAACCACGCCCACCTAAGCACGACCCAGTGTACTTTTCAAGTACCTGGCCTCCAGGAGGTAAAAAAATTTCTGATGCAGATGTAAAGCAGTGAGTGCCGGGCTCTCCTCGCCTTGTGTTTGTTTGTTTGTCCTCACTGCCCCTTTAAGAGATAGGAATCATGAGGACGACAGGGGTGGCTTCCACCAGCAGATGGAGGTGAGCCTGCATTTTTTTCTCCCTCCCCTCATGCAATGGAGTGCAGAGGGGTGGGAACACAGGAAGAGCGACAAACCCCCAAGATCTCTGGTCCGAATTTAAGTGGCCAGCAGATCTTAGGGGTCGTGTAAAAGCACCCTAAGTCACCAGGGTGTGGGATGGATTCACTAATATTAGACCCCTGGAATTTTGCACAAGCTTGAGTTGCAAGAGCTGTCTTCCAGTTAATTAGAGGCACCAAAGCATTCTGTCTCCTAGCTCTTGCTAGTCATTATGTCAAGTGGGTAAAACCATTCCAAGAGGCCCATGGTCTGTGCAGGAAGAGGGTGGCTCTGCCACATCTAGTAATAATCTTCTAGGAAGTAAAGTGGAGGAGGGAAAATAAACATAGAAGACATTTCAACATTTGGCTGTGGCTTCCTTAGTTTTCGTTTTTCCTCCCAGTTAGCACAAAACTCACAGGGTCGTTTCCACAGCCTCTTATCTAAGGGCAGGGGAAGGCAAATTGAAGTCCACAAGTGCTGTGGGACTGCAAACCCCTGCATTCTTCACCTTTTGCGCTGCTGACTGATGATAATGGGGAGGAGACACAATCCCACAACATCTGGAGGCTCACATTTTCCCCAACTCCATTTAAGAGCCATGTCCATCTGCAATCTACTCAGGTATGCATAAAATATTCTTGATGGGGGGGAATGACAGCACAGAAATGCCAAATGGCAATGTGGGACACCCCCCATCAGGGTTCTGGGCAGCCAATTCAAATAAATGTCCCACCCATTTGCTGTACCTTTACACTGTTAAGAAGAACAGCCTTATGGAGCCTGATAGAACAGCCTCACTAGCTAAAAAGGCATAGTGGTGGAGATAACATTGGAGAAAAGTGCATATTAAATTCATTCCACGGTACAAACTGCCCTATCTAGTGCTATCAACAATGTGCTGGACCAAGAAGTCCTATGATTCATATAGTGACCAGAAACAATGGGGTGCACAGTCCAATACCTCCATCAGATTGAAAAAAGACTGCCATAGAGGTTTCTAACAAAAAAAACTTGCAGAACAGTCTCCACTTCCAAAGTATAACTGCCACTCTTACTCTTCAGAAAGATACCTTCTTTCTTAGCCAAGAAAATGGAGGCATGATTCATCTGGCAGAACAGGTAAGCTATGATCTGAGGGAAGAATTACTCATCAGTTTTGGGTAGCATCTCCCTTACATGGAGCATGTGAACTGCCCCTCTCTGGCTATACAGGATCACACTCACCCACACAAAATCTATATGTGAGTTTTTTGGCTGGACCGTTATTGCCTCTGCAGTTCCCTTTTTGCAACCTCTTTCTTGCTGAGTGCTTGCTTTGGTAGGCCTTCACACCAAGGCTCAGCTCCAAATTTAACTTCTAACCCAGAGGGAAAAAAGGAAGCATCTCAGCATACTGTATGTGCAAAGTTTCCTTCCAGAAACTGATCACAACTCTTCTTCTTCTGCACCCACGCACTCTAAGTTCACATAGAAGGCTACAATAAAACCTTGCACGGGTGGCAAAGGTGGCACTTGGAGCCCTTTCTGTGGGCACCCGACATCGCCCTTTCATAACCACCTGAATACAGGTTAAATTACTGTATTGGCACTTTGCAAAAAAAATTAATGGGTTTTGAACTGCAATTTGGGCACTCGGTCTCTAAAAGATTCGCCATCACTGCTGTAGAGGCATTATCACAACTCGACCATCAGACAGAGAAACTTCATTTAGTACTTTGGCTAAAAGCAGGCATTAGGAAATGTGTCCCTGGTTCAGACTTAAGCTCCAGCCGATTCCCATCAGAGCAATGTCAGCACATCAGCAGACAGAAAGACACACCCAGTCAGTGACAAGAGGATTAAGAGCAGTGAGTTGCTTTATCACTAATCCCTATGATCATCTTAAACTCTAAATGCACTACAGCAGAAGTAGGAAGGTTAGCTTAAAAACAAACTCTCGTACTGTATCAGCCAGAGTCACATGAAAAAGATATACCCTTAGAATGAAAGAATAGGGTTCCTCGAAGTATATTCCAAACCCAGGACATGGTTTTCAGAGGAATTGGGTTGTAACCCACAAACGTTCACACTGAAATAAATCGATTCATCTGAAAAAGTGCCACAATAATATTGCTTTTCTTCAATATAACACAGCTACTCCTCTGAGAGATGAACTAAGCTCTCTATCTTCTTAAATACAGATTCAGTCTTTTTTACCTTCAAGCTTTCTTCATTGCAGCACATGCATTTAGATGGGTAAGCTCTTGTTGGTACTCCTGCCGTAAAACAATTGGGAATCAGAAATCAGAGATCTATGGGTCACCCCAATCCACTGTCCATCCCCACCTTTCACTTACACAAGCAATGACATTAGGGATGTCCTGTGAGCCAACTTCTGGCAAGGTAAATTGGGAGATAGAAAACTTGTTGAATTCAACCCCCCTCAGCACCAGCCAGCCATTAATGGGAATCCTAGCTCAATCTGAAGGGCCAGTGGTTTTCCCCAGATCAGATAATAGGAAGAATCCCACTGAACCGCAGTTCAGTGGCTCCCACTGATGACCAGGCTCTTTTTCAGGCACACGGGCAGAATCAAACTGTTTTCCTTTTCTCTGCAGTTCCAGAAGCCAAAATTCCCACTTCAGGGGCCTGAACTCACAGCTGTTAGGAATATTGGCATTGTTTGGTTTGTTTGTTTTAAAATATGTTGGGATTTCTGGGTAAACTGGCTGACTAGCTGGCCATCCTGCCAACCACCCCTCCTTGGAGAAGTGCTACCACCGGCAGGCCTTTTCACAACACAAAGTCCTCTGCCATCAGCCGCAGGTGGATACGACAAATAACTGCTCAGAATGTGGAAGAGGAAAGGGGTCTGGCAGAGTGCGCCCCTAAATATGTGAAAGGTTCTTCCTGCTCTAGAAAAGTCCAGCTGTGAACCAGGCATTGTACTACTACGCATAGAGTACTAAAAGAAATTCAATCCAAGAATCTCCGGTTGCAACAGGGGGACAGCAGCGCGGAAGTAGGATCGCTGGGGCCTCCAGCCCTCCGAGCTCATTGTACTTACGAAGCTCCAACCACTGCTCCATCCAGCCCGGTGCACCGCTAAATCCGACAGGAGCAGCAGCTAACGCTTCACGGGCGGAGGGGGAGAGGAGGAGGAAATATCTGCCAGCCTTGATTCCCACCCACCCCACACCCCCAAGATCTTTCTAACAGGGAAAGGCCACATCTTGAAGCGAAACTTCCCAATCCAGGGGTTATGCATCTCCACGTCCATTCCCGCCCCCCACCCCACCCCAGTTCATCCAGACCAACATGTCATGCCTTAAACCACCAACAACCACCCCTCTCCTCCCCGACACACACACAGGCATTATCGCTACTCAGCCCACGAGCAACTTGGGACCCACAGAACGAAGATAAAGCCGCGATCCTGGCAGCTGCATCGCTCACTTGTCTAGGGCAATACGCCCCATCGGCTACCCTTTCTTCCTGCCCCCGCCCCCGACCCGGTCGCCGCCCTTCACACAACTTCATGCCATTCTCTGGCTTCAGGGGAAGCGGCTCTGGTTGCTTGGTGAACTTTCGCGTCCTCCGCCCAGCCACCTTCCTCCCCGGTCCTCGCACCTTCCATCCAAGCTCGGCGTCGCTGACTGGCTTTCTTTGGGTTGTTTGTTTTCCTTCCACCCGACCCGCCCAAGCTACGGCTCTTCTGGACGCGGCCCCTTTAAGAACGCCGCACTCCCCGGGAGGCGCTTCCTAGCTTTGCTGGACTTAAACGACTCCACGTGATCTCCCCGCTAAATATAATAACAACAAGAAAGAAACGCCAGCCGCGCTCGCTGATGGGAAACGTAGTTTCAATCCTAAAAAGAAGAACCGTTCCCTGCAGGGACGAAATTTCTACTCGCTCGTATTCCCCTAGTTGTGGGATTGTATCCAAACCCGGATAATACAAAGTAGCTTTTTGCTTTTTCGTATTCATTCGCCCAAACATAAAGTTCGTGATACAGTATTCAAACAGTTTGAGCATCGACTTTTTATGGGTAAAGCAATTCCCACCGGGGAATTAACTGAAAGGCAAGGATAGGCGATGCGTTCATTTAACCACTAAAAAAGTCACAAATTTTAGTTGTCGAATAAATGTATCACTCACCCGTGCGTTAAATTATGTCCAATGATGATATAGCTTTTTCCTCTTCTGTTAAAGTAATAGTCATGAAACTCAATCTGATATAAAGGTGTATTTTTATTCCCCTTGTCTGTCCCACTTGATGATGGGGTCTGCTAAGTGAAATTTATTCCCCAACAAACATATGAATTGTGAAGAAAATAAAAGTTGTTTATAAGAAATTAATATGGATTCTCTGGAATATATGTAGATGGTCTACAGCATATTATTACATGGAATTTATACCCTTTTCCAAATTCTCACTATCTCTTTTAACTTTAATGTTGCTTTCTCATTCTGTAAGATACCCCTCAATTCCCTGTTCTAATCTTGACTATGTCTTAATTGTATTGGACTGTATATTGTCCCTCATTACTGTAAGCCACCTTGGATCCTTTTTCAAGAAGAAAGGTGGGGTAAAAATTACTCATAAATAAAATAAAATAAATGCCACCCAAGCCACAGACCCTGATCCCTTTACTTCAGACTGTTAGAAAGGTTATGCCACCCAGCATAAATAGGTACAGAATATTTTGAGAAAGGGAAAGAAATAAGGTATCCATTAACTCAGAATGCATGTGAGAAAGAACTAAAGAAAATGGGCATTGAAATAAGAACAACATTTCAGTGATTACTGAAAAGGTCTTGTAAATAAAGCCTACCCACACCCCAATTGTAGTCTGCAAACAGCCCGTGGAGCACAGGCGAGAATAAAAAAGCTATCTTTCTTAACAGAGAACAGAAAAGTGTTCTTCCTTTACTGCTCTGCTTTGTCTCTCTGATGCTTACACAAGGGGCATAAGGCACTTCATATCCCCCCAGCTGCACAGATTCTTTAGCACGTCCCAGAAATATACACTAAATTTTAGAACGTGTTGACTGCTAGCCAGCCTTAATTTACAAGCTCTCCACTAAAAGACGCACAAAACAAAAGGAGAAAAAATTAAAGATGTTGCCCCCCAACGTGGATATAGGAATACAAACAGAATCATTGGGGACGAGGTTGAACTGGAGTCTATGATTCTGTGAACTGCAAGTCTCTTCAGCACAATTTAGATGAGTGCTGGAATGGATTGGATTCTGTTCCGTAACCTGCAAAGCTTGCCTTTAAATAACTTTCAATGGGCATTTCTTATGTTCTTTCCAGTACACTATGTCCCTTCAACTCAGCTTGTGATTTTGTTGTAATTTCATTGTGTAAGTGCTTTCAATGCTACAACTACTGCAATTCTGGTAGAAAGATGTAGAAAAATACACAGGCAGTGTAAGATGGCTGATTGGTATCTTTATAATTTAGCATTTTTTTCTTTCAGCAAGGAGTGGGGAACCTCTGGGTCTTCAAATGTTTTAAACTCAAGTCCCACAATCCTTTCCAAAGTGGGACCTGCAGAAGTGTAGAGTAAAACATCTGAACAGCCAAAATGCATAAGCCACCATCTTTAACATGAAAATTAGTATCAGACATTCAATTTCCTCTAATCAGAGTTGGGATATCTTATTTTGGGGGGCAACTGCTCCCAGAAAACTCCCCAACTAGCATGGCCATAGGGCATGCTTATAAATAGCCTCATATAACATTGTAAATATTTATTATCATTATTATAATTTATATACCACCCCATAGCGCAACACATTCTCCGGGCAGTTTACAGCAAAGCATGCACAAGAAAAAATGCAAACACTAGACAAATATAAACTGACAAACCAATCAAGCCATTAACTACTAGATAATCTACATTAGACTTCACAGGTATAACACTGAACAAAAGATAGCTCTAAACAGTTTTGTTGTGCCTCTCCTGGAAGTTTATTCCAGAGGTATGGGACCATAACCAAGAAAGTCCATTTTATGATGTTTGCTCTCTTGGCCTCCCAAGGTGTTGTTTTTTAAACATCCTGGATGATGAAGAGTGGGTGGGATGGGTAGTTGTTTTATAGGAGAGATGTTCCAGAAGGTATCATAAATAAATAAATAAATAAACCATTTTGGGCCTAGGTGATAGCAGCATTTTGAATAGAGCACAGAACACACAAGGGAGCCAAAGGAGACATGAAAAGACTCGGTTACATCTGTCGGTACATGACATCAGTGGCAGTGGGTAGATTTACTATTCTAATTTAATTTAAAGACACTTGGAAATGGGGGAAGGATGTATATGGTGGTCATTCTCCCTGCAACCCAGGGGTGTAGCAAGCATATCTACCAGCATATTCTCGAAGGCTTTCATGGCTGGGATCTGATAACTGTTGTGAGTTTTCCAGGCTGCTTGGCCGTGTTCTGGCAGTTTTTCTTCCTGATGTTTTGCCAGCCTCTGCCAGCATTCCACTCTCTGCTCTAAATGCTACTAGGAGTTGTAGTCTATAACATTCTAAGGAGCTAAAACCTACATCACAGCAGATGCAAGGAGCTACCTTTTTCACAACACCCAATGTCTGGGGGTTGAACCTTTGGGTTCAATTTGCACCACATCCCCACTTCTTTGGGATGGAATTATGTTGGCTGCAAAACACAATAAAGAACTGAAATGTTCAGTGGAATACTGGCTGGAATCAGCATGAGTAAGGAAAACCCATGTGCAGCAATTGAGGAACAAGATCGTTCTGATTAAAATAAAGAGTCTTGTGGTACAGTACTTTAAAGACGAACATGGTGTGTGTGTTTTTGTAAAACTTTTCTATTGTCCTCATAAAGTTATACAAAATAAAGGTATTCCTTCTGCCACAAGATGCTGTATTGTTTTTGCTGCAGCACAGCTAAATCTCTTGAAATTGTTACTCCACTTCAAATTATGATCTATTTTACTTTATAAACTAATCAATTTTAGTTTACGATTAACATATTGTACCTGCCTGGATACAAGCCTAGGTGTAAACAGGGGTCATCAGGGTGATTACCTTGAGTGTTCAAATAATTTCACATTCCAAGTATTGGTTTCCTGTACAGTGGACCCTTGTATAAAAAACAGCTTGTATAACATAAAATCTGTACAACATAAAAAATTCCGGAGATAGGGGAAACTTGCTTAACATAATGGGGGAAATCCGTACAACATAAAATGGGATTACTCCATTTTCAATGTATTCCTATGGGAATTTGTATAAAGGAAAATTTGTTTAACATAATTTCATTTGGAACGAATTAATTCCTTTATACAAAGTACCACTGTATTTGAAAAATCAGGTCTGCTATAATCTTTTTTTTTTCAAAAAATATCTTATAACCAGGTAAACTTTGCCAAATCTGCACTTTTGTGGCTCTTGTTTGCCTGTTCGTGCTAATTGAAATCCCGTTAAAATCAACAGGATTTAGATCTAAATCCGGGATCAGCACTTCCAGTTTTAAAAAGGCGGAATACGTAGATACATTTTCTGAACTGGAAAACCCCATGCGCCCTTTCACTGGAGGAGAAAGGAGTCACGTTCTTGCCCAATCACAGCTGTGCTCGAGTCCCTATAACAGTGGTGGTGAACCTTCGGCACTCCAGATGTTTTGGACCACAACTCCCAGAATTCCAAGCCTGTAATGCCCATGTACTGCACAAAGGACTGTGGGAGTTGTGGTCCAAAACATCTGGAGTGCCGAAGGGTCGCCACCATTGCCCTATAATAACTTCCAACGAGCCTCTCTCACTCTTCCTTCCATAGAGAGGAGGAGAAAAATCAAAAGAATTCGATTTACCCCTGTCCCTGTCCATCAATTTCTGGAAGGATTCCCAGCGTGGTGTAGTGGATAGAGTGGACGAACGAGGATTCTGGCGAACAGGGTTCGAATCCCTCCTTGGCCATGACAGTTCACTAGGGGGGCTGTTGAAACCACTCCTTAAATATCTCACTTACCTTGAAACCCTTATTAGGGTCGCGATAAGCCTGTTCCTTCTCGACGCTCCAAAAAAACAGACGCACATGAGTCTATGGGCAAAGTACGGTTGGCCGGGGTAGACAACATCCGGTCCCACAATGCTCCGGGAGAAAGGAGGTCTTGGAGGACGGGGTGGGGGGAGAGAGGCTGGCGACGAAGTGGAGCATGCGCAGTGCGTCTCCACGGGGAGAGGGGTTACAGCGCTCTTTTGTTTGGCGGAGGCGGATCGAACGCGGGAGGCCCGCTGTCCAACCGTTGGCCTCTTTCTCTTTCAAAGCCAGCCCGGCTCTCCCCGACGGTTGCTCGCTCGCGCCCTTGGCGCCTCCGCCTCGCGCCTGTCTGTCTGCTGGGCCGCGCGCTCGGTGTCTTTATTTCCTCCCCCCCTCCCTCCCGTTTCCCCTTGGGCGTCGCGGTGAGGCTGAATAAGGTAAGAGGAGCGAGACGAGCGCGCGGGGGTGGGGTGGGGGGGCGCACAGGCATCTGGCGCGCGCGGCTGGCGAGGGCTGGGCGGCCATGTTGGGGGCGGGACTGAGGGGAAGCCTCAAGTTGTGTGTGGGGGGGGGAATAGTTAATGGAGGGGGGAGGGGAAGAAAGGTTGTTCTTGGGTCGAAAGAGGCGGGAAACAGGCGGGAAAGGGCCCTTCCGAAAATAAGAGAAACTTGGCCAAACGGGGGCCCGGCCGCGGGGGGGTGGTAATATGGTATATATACCATATACTTCCAGTGCGGAGGGAAGTGCGCGAAGTGGTGCCTCGCGCGGGTCCCTCAGGGAAGGGGCGCCCGAAAAAGTGGGGAGGCTGGGGCGGCTCGAGGAGGTGCCCTTTAGAAGGCTCTCGCCCCACGGAGCACGGCGGGGTGGGGGTGGGGGTGGGAGGGCAGAGTCGCTGGGGCAGGCGGTTGGAGGGCGAGAGGCACCGGATCTGCAGGCGGGCCTTCGGTTAAAACGGCCCGCGCGCGAGGGCGTTTGTTTGGTTCTCACGAGGGAGGGAGGGGGGCGGGCCGGGCAGGGTTAGGCTGGCCCGCAGAAAGAACAGGGGGGGGGAGTCGTGTTCGCAGGGAATGGGAAGCGCTGCCCGCTCAGAAGATAAACAGAGGCGTGAGATGGGGCTCCAGGTATAGCGATATCGTGGGGGTGGGGGCTGAGGGAAGCGGCTTCGGTGTTGAGATATGGACCCAGGTCCAAGAAGACACGATGAAGCTGTTTGGATGAACAGCGAAACGTTTCTATCTCTCAAAAAAGAAGTCCATTAGCCATGACTCAACTTCCAGAAAGACACGTGAAAGTTATTTTTTTTTGGGGGGGACTCTCGTTGGGTAGTGCTATTCATTGCCCTCAGCCACGGGGAAGAGGCTCGCAGTACCTGATTTTGTTTGGCAGAAGCTTTTACTGAAGTCATTTTCTGTATCTAGTGAAATTGAGTGGAGTTCAAGAAGGTTTATTGCAGTAAACTGCGTGGTGGGGGTCGGCTGTCCTGCCCCCCCCATTGGGAAGAAGTATGTTGGGAGAGGGGAGATAATGGTGATCTTTTTTCAAGACTTGTTACTTGGCTGCATCCCAGCCGCTGATGTATGAGGGGAATTCAGACGTAGTAGAGAAACAGTTGGGTTGGGGATTAAATTGGTAGCAGCATATAGTAGTTCCTTCTCCTGTTATGAACTTGTTAGATTTTTAAGAAAAGAATAAGAGGTCGGTAAATTTTTTTCCCCCTGGACAGTTGAAACTTGTGAAGTTGGCCAACCTCTTTGTAAGATGCACATAAATCATAGAAGTGTGTGGGAAGGCATGGAGTATGTGAACTGAAAGTCTCTATTTAGTGTGGATGGGAATCATAAGTTATAACAGTGTGGATGGGAATCACAGAATGTAATCCTGAGAAAGAATGGGGAGTTAAAGGGCACATATGAAACTTTAAAACTCAGGAAAGAGTTTTGTAAAAAAGGAGATGCAAACACAGCAACACTGGAATACCATACATGTGAAAAGGCTTTCCCTAAATATATTTCTGGGTATAGAGCAGAGGGCATGCTTAGGCACTCTGGTAGTCTGATTATAATAATACAAGCATCCAGAAGTAAGAAGGTGAAAAAAGTATCTGTTGGTAATTAAGGGAAATGTGAGGGGGATCTCTAGAGATAGGGTGTTTGAATTCCATAAATGTCTGTGCCATGTGATCTGCACATCTAAATTCTGTGCTTGTTCACTTTTCCCTTGTCTGGGGATGGCAAAAAACCGAAAAGCTTGAATTTTTTTTGTTAAAAAATTAAGTTAAAAATTACATAGGAGTTTAATGCAAACTGTTTCTTAAAATCAGACAGTACTGTACAATACTGTACAAATTTAGTTACTTTACAACAGTAATTCATGTGCTTTATGGTTTGGAACTACAGTGGACCCTCATTTAACAAACAGCTTGTATAACATAAAGTGTGTACAACATAAAAATTCCAGAGATAGGGAAAATTTGCTTAACAGAATTGCCTATGGGGCGAATCCGTACAAGATAAAAATGGTCGCAAATAGGGATTACTCCGTTTTCAATGCATTCCTATGGGAAATTTGTATATAGAAAAATTTGCTTAACAGAATTTAATTCCTTTGTACAAGGTACCACTGTACATGTAGACTAGATACTAGAACATAAGAAGAGCCATGCTGGATCAGGCCAAAGGCCCATCTAGTCCAGCTTCCTGTATTTCACAGTGGCCCCACGAAATGTGCCTTGGAACGCACAAGACTAGATACCTGTCTCCTGATAACTCTCCCATGCATCTGGCCCTTGAAGTAATCTGATTTTAAGACTGAAGATTACACATCTCCATCATGGTTTGTAACCTATGATGGACTTTTCCTCCAGGAATCTGTCCAATTCCCTTTTGAAGGCATCCAGGCCAGATGACATCACCACAACCTGTGGCAGGGAGTTCCACAGACTAACAACATGCTTGGTAAAAAAAATATTGTGTTTCGTCTGTTCTCCCAACCCTCAATTTGAGCGGATGTCCCCTAAAGCTGGTATTTTATGAGAGGGAGGAGAGCATCCCTCTTTCCACTTTACTCATGCCTTGCATAATTTTGTTCGTCTCAATCATATCCTCCCTCAAGCGCCTTTTTTCAGACTGTGTGTGTGTGTTGCGTCATTACAGTTGTGACCGACTCTTCGTAATCCCATGTCCATGGAGTTTTCTTGGCAGGAATACTGGAGTGGCTTGCCAGTTCCTACTCCAGGCGCCTACAGCACCTGGTATTCCCTGGTGGTCTCCCATCCAAGAACTAACCAGAGCCGACCCTGCTTAGCTTCCCGAAATCAGGCGAGATCGGATGTGCTTGGGGGATCTAGGCAGCACTTTTTCCAGACGATAAAGAGCCCTAAATGCTGTAGCCTTTCCCCATAAGGGAAGTCCCCCAACCCAGTAGTGATTTTAGTCTCTCTCTTCTGCACCTTTTCCAGTTCCGCTATCACAAGTATCAGGCACTGATCATCCTTTATTTTTCTGTGCCTGTTAACTACCTGATCTCTTTAAATGGCTTAGAATTGCGAAGGTCTATAGTTTTATAGTCATCTGCAGATCAAGGTATAGATATTGCTTATGTAGCATACTGAATTGCCCAATAAATACTGCAGGTTCAGGAGAGAGTTACTTTTTATGAGAGTGGTGCAAGGCCTTTCAGAGAAATTATCCAACAATCACCAGAATTCTATTGTAAATTTACACCAGAGTAAGTGTAATTGTAAATTGCAGTGGCAAATTGCCATTCTCATTTTTGATCATACAACAGGCACACAAGTAGAAATACAAGCAACAACTAGTTAATTGGTAGCTCACTGATTCTGATCAGTGTCTTAAATGTCTTTTTTCAAAAATAGTATAAATGAGTGTGTTGGTGATTTAAAGAGTGGCTGGTAGCAAGCTATACCTAGGGTTGGAATATTGTTCAGTAAGCATCTCCAATATACTGTGCATCTTTTTCTTCTAAAACAACTTGCTTGTTGTTTGCAAAAGTGCTTCAGGCGGTGGAGATTTGTTACTTCAGCTGGACATGCAGGTAACCTATTTTTTCACATGGCTGCCAGTGTCACCACTGTTCTTTTATTGGAAAATTAAGAATCATTGCTGCACACATTTCTTTCTATGTACGTTATGTAGGTATAGAGCTGTTTAATGGGCTGGGAGGAGCACAATCTTTTTCCTGCTGAAGTAGATACTGGTCTGCACTTCTGTGCACCAATAAAGGCACAATCTTTGAATATCAGTATTATGTGACCTCTCATTGGCTCATTCCCTACTTTCACACTGGAAAGGATGTTTAATCATCCTTGGTTCTGTATTCTGAATAGTGGAGATAGGGTATCTAGGAACTATGCTTTTTAACCGTGGGAAGTTGGTGCACTTAGACAGCACAGTGTCAATGCTGTTTGTAGCACCTGGGGGTAAATATTTTATTCACTCCTGACTTAGAAAATAAAATCGGTATATATAGAAGTGATTGCATGTCAAAAACTGGGAATTTCACTGATAACTTGAAATTTTGATTCTAGTTTTAAATAAATATTTTAAATAAATATTTAAAACTCACTTTGAATACAGTATGTTTGATTCACAAGAGGGAAGGGAGTTAAAGCTGAAATGTCATGCCTTGGGGTCTTAAAATATTAGTCCAGTGTGTCATGTGCTCTCAGGGACCTGGATTGCTTCATGTGAAGATTCAAGGCTGTCTCTTCCTTTTTCTCATAACTTAAACAAGAATGTAGTATGGATTTTTCATGAAGGTTTTTTTTTCCGGCTAGCAAGATACTTCAATATCTTTGGGAAATCCTGAACCTTAGCAACATTATTATGATGAAGCTATGAAAATAATGTTTGTTTACCTTTTTTGTTTGAGAGGGGAAATATTTAGATGACAGGTACACATGTTTCAGACCAGTCTTTTCCTTCGAGTTTTTAAAAAACTGGCCAGATCCAAAATAAATTATTCACACATAGATGTCATCAATTTCAGCAGGTTTCTGCAGCTAGAATCCAGTTCATATAACAGCACCTCTCTTGAATATGCTAAGAACTCTTAAAGAGGCATGGGTTCCCCACGGTTACATTTCCCAGTATTTTTGAGCAACACATACAAAAATAGTATGAGATCTGTGAAACAGAAATCTTCCCTCTAACTCCCAATTCAGCTGCTGCTCATAGCTTTCCCTAGCCAACTATCTTTCACTGCAAATGAGACCCATTTTCTCTGGACCCTGGCTGTGCTTGACAGCCCTTTTTGTCGGTTTTATCAGATTCTGACTGAGACAAGTACATTCCCCTACTGAGAGATGCTTTGTCTGCAGGAGTCCACCACAGTTTCATCTTTCCAGTAGACTGGAACATTTCATTTCAAAAAGAAGCAAGCTGTTTAAACTTTCTGTCTTGCTGGGAACTCTTGGCGACCCCACTTGCTTCCCCCCCACCACCACTGCCATGTTTGCAGCACAGTCACATCATAGGTTTTGGGGGGAGTTAAAGGTAAAGGGGAACATTGGCAAGGGGATCCTGCTTTGAGCAATAAAATGTTTATCCGAACAACTTTGGAACTCCTCTTGAAGTCCTGCCGTTTCCTTCTGCAGAACCTCTTTCTTTTGAATGTACTCAAGACGTTATTAACATGAAAAAACTTTGACAGAAAGATCATGTAGAGCAAATACTGTATGCTCATTAAGGTTGGTATGACCAATATCTTTTAGGATAATGAGAGATGGGGAATAGCATTGGTTTGTTCTGTGTTTTAAGGGCTCAAGGAAAAGTTGAGCATTATGGTCTAATCCAGAAGAGTATACCTTGCATATCCTAATGCAACATTTCGCCTGCCCCCCCCTTTAAAAAAAAAGGACTTGACTGGCTTAGAGAAGCATCAGCTTCTGTCAGCATTTTGTCACAAAATGTTTTTGACACTGTTTTTCTTTATGTGTTGATTAAGCTACGTTACAAAGTGGGCTTAATTTGGACCCCCTGGATGTTGGTAGGGCTTTCAATCTCCATGATATCTCTCTTAACTGCAGGTGATTATTAGCTGTGTCACTGGTAGTTTTCTTGGCTTTCTTCCCCCTGATGCAGTTTCTAAAACCTTCCTCTGCAGATCTATGGCATCTTTAAGTTTACATTGTTCATTATTAAATAATAAAATGAATGATGAAAACTTTAAAGGGACCGAGATTTCTCTCTGTCCATTTTACCTTAGCCTGTTTCCATTCTCATGTCTGCCTGATTATTTCTAACAGCCTCCTTTAAGCTGCAAAACTGGCGAGCACAATGGGAAAAAAGCAAAACAAGAAGAAAGTGGAGGAAGTCCTAGAAGAGGAGGAAGAGGAGTATGTGGTGGAAAAGGTTCTTGACAGGCGGGTCGTGAAAGGCAAAGTGGAGTATCTGCTGAAGTGGAAGGGCTTCTCGGAGTAAGACGGATTTCAAGTATCTTCACCATTGCAAAATATTCTGTAAAATGTTGTCATCCACAAATATGATAGCATCTTACCCTACATATGCCAGATTGTTTGAGACAAAACACTGTTAAAGGAAAGACCAAGGTCAGGTCAGTTTATCGGCCCATAACTTGACTGTCACCCAGCACTATAGATCTTTACTGCAGCTTGTAGTTGTTAGAAGTCTACAGGATAGGGAGGCTGAGGCTCAGGGTGGTAAAGTGTTTGGACTAATGAATATGTCAGTCTTAGAAAAAATCCATTTCGCTTTGACCATGTGTTCACCTGTGGCTTTTACTAAGATAGCAGGGAACTCCAGAGATTAATAGAACACTGTTTGCTGTCTACTCCAGTATGAGTTAAGAGGTGCCTGAAAAGCAGGGGCAGAGTCTTTTTTTAAAATAAGTACTATATGTCTGCTTAGGCTCTGGTCTCCAGCTGCTAATGAATAAATCAGTGAGTGATGGGAAGTCTTGAGTATAAAACATTGGTTTGCCTCACACTGTGGCCCTGGAGTATCAAAGCTAGGATTATTTTGTTGTTGTTGTTGTTGTTTTGTTGTTGTTTTACGTTTCTTAAGTCAAAAATCCAATAGTTCCCCATTCTGGGAGTTCTGCTTGAATCATACTGTACTGACAGAAAACTGGTTCACAGCAGAGGAAAGGCCTAAACTGGCAGACTTTGAGGTTTAGCTAGATCTGTTTTTGCTTTTCTTAATTGGGTGGAGCTAGGCCTAGCTACACCTCAAAAGCCTTCCAGTTCTGGCCTGTTATCCCCTTTCTCTAAGATGTGTCTGAGTCAGGCATAACTCCTATAATGGAGATTTACTGAGCTTGTCATTTCAAGAAACCAAAAATTCCCTTCTATAACAGAAATATTTCTCATAAGTTTCCAGTGAGTTGTTGAGAACCCCTAATGTTATCCATTATTAGTTGCCATTTGGATGTGACAGAAAACCTGTCTTAAAAGCATTTCTTCTGCCTGATGGGTGCTGAATCTGAAAAGCAGGTGTACTGCACAGTTCTAAGTAGTAAATAGAACATGTTTTCTGTGTGCTCTTCTGCATTTTTGTTCTTTTCTCCATTTACTTTATAACTGTCTCATGAGAGCAAACTTTAAGCAGCAATAAACCTAGACAGTTGACCCATGGATAGTGTGGCTCTGCCCCATCCTTCTCTTCTGTTGTATATTGTTGCATTCCAACAACTTAAAGTAATACTGAGCCACTTTGGACAGATGTAGGGAAGAGCTGCCCTAAAAGTATTAATAGTTGTCTCAGGTTTCCAGCACAAATTGTCTTCATTTGCAGACTTGATAGATAAACTCTCCTGTCCTGGAAAGTCATTGGGCCTTTTTACACTACCGCTAAGATCCGCTGGTCCCTTAAATTCGGACCAGAGATCTTGAGGGTTTGTCACTCTCCCTGCGTTCCCACCCCCTCCGCAGTTCCTTGTGAGGGGAGGGAGAAAAAAGGGAGAAAAGAATGCACTCTTACTTCCGAGTGCCGGTGGAAATTGCTCCGAGCCCCGTTCACTTCCTGGTTCCTCTTAAAGGGGCGGGAGGCAAAAGAAAAACAACAAAAAGAAGCGAGGAGAGCCCAGCACTCTGCACATCAAAAATTTTCACTCTCCCAGAGCAAGTACTTGAAAGTTGCGCTGGGTCGCGCTTAGGTGGGCGGGGTCGCACTTAATTTTCTGTTAGCTCCGGAGCTGGTGGGGAAACATTTTTAAGCTCCGGAGCTTGCAGCCATTTGCTGCGGAGCTTAGGGGTCGTGTATAAACGCTCACTGTTGTTGAGTTGTGTGAAGAATATTTGCCTCCAGGCTAATGAGGTAAAAACACTTTTTGTTGCAATGTGAAATGAAACAGGGAGAAACCTTCTAGCCATTAGTCACAAAATCTAGTGTCTTGTAGTGTTGTCTAGCTAATAAGACTTGTTTGGTTGCAGTGAAGATAACACGTGGGAGCCAGAAGAGAACCTCGACTGTCCTGACCTCATTGCAGAGTTCTTGCAGTCTCAGAAAACAGCACATGAAAGTGACAAGTCAGAGGGAAGCAAGCGCAAGGCAGAATCTGACTCTGAGGATAGGGGGGAGGAGAGCAGACCAAAGAAAAAGAGAGAAGAGGTAAGGCTGTGAAGCTTGCTTAAGTTTTGTAAAACACACACACACATGTACTATGGTATATAGTGTGGAAATAGAATAATATGTGAAATTGAATTGAAATTAAATAGTACCACTTTAGTATAACTTGAATTGTTTTCAAGTCAGATCATATAAGTTCATTTGAGGTACTTGCTCTGTAACAAATTGAAGTGACACAAATTCGATTAGGTCTGTGTATCACTCCTATGACCAGTCATACTACAGATTTCCATATGAGTAACAGTGATCATCAAACAAGTAGTTGTCACATTCTTCCAATTACACTTCTAAACATACAAGGCACTGGCAACATCACAGACACTGCTTGCACAGTCTGACCTTTACCTTGTCTTTTTTGTTCTTTTGGTGATAGAGAGTTTTCTCCACTCTTCTTATATTCTATCTAAATTTTTATCCCTATTTCTTGTTGTTTTTGTAGTTAAATGTATGCATGGTACTTTGAGATAGTTAAGAAGAAATAGCCAGACATTTCTCAACATTCAGTCTGCAGAGTTGCTTGGATAATCTTACTTTTCCTTAGCTTTTCTTTCTGTCTTCCTTTTTTTATCTTCTGTCTCCTGATTCATTATTCTTCCCTAACTTTTTTTCCTAATTCACCTTTCGGTGTTTCCATTTTGTTATTACCTGCTTTCTTTCCTCCCATTGTTTTGGGTTGTCTTTCTTGCTCTTCGGATTATCTGTCCCCCACCCTCTACAACCATTGCCAAAAGCATACATCTAAAAAGATGTGTAACTAACTATTCACATGACAAAGATTCTGTTTGCTCACAGACAGTTTCCAGGTGGAGTTGAGCCCTAACACCTACAAGTTAAAGAAGAAACCAGCATTTATCAACAAGAACAAAAGTTCTCACAAGCAGTTAGATCATTCTCTGCAGTCAAATTATTCTCTGTCCCTTTTGCCTCTTAAACATATGTTGGACAGTGCTAAGTATTATTGGGCTGGCAAGCAAGGGACTTAGTGTCCTTACCTCATATCTAACAAGAAAGGTGATGGGGGAAGATCCTGCATATATCTATCCTGATCTCTTTCTGGGATGGTGTGACTTGTATAACAACAGAAATTCTAAATATCTGTATGTGCACTTACTGTTAAATATGATTGCAAAGCAGTTTTATACTGTAAACAACTTTTGAATTTATTAAATAGAAGTAGCTTCTTCCAGCAAAAAAGAATTCTAGTTTCCCAATGCTAGGTTTGATGGGATTCGTAATGAGGAATCATGACAACTACATTTGAAATTAATTAATATTATTATGTGTTGTGTCATACTTGACTCTGTAACACTGGAAATGTATATTTTGATAGTGAAAGTGGATTGGTTTGCTTTTAGGAAGCAACACCAGATCAAGGTCAGGGCCTCATTCTTTTGTCATCACGTCGTAACAAACATTTCAATTTTTTTGCTTCAGGCTGAGAAGCCTCGGGGTTTTGCAAGAGGCTTTGAGCCAGAGCGGATTATTGGTGCCACAGACTCTAGTGGGGAGCTCATGTTCCTGATGAAATGGTAAGTCCACTCCTTAAAGTGTGCATTTGTCTTGCATGTCCCGCACCAAACATTGTGCCTATTGTTAAATTTTAATGAGGTGGCAGTGGCTACTGTCTCTAATGAGATCGTAGGATATGGTCCAAAAAGTAGGACTTTTGCTACTGTAGTACAAAGTTACTTTGGCCTAGTAACTTGTAGCTAGTGGTGTACTGCAGCTTGCAACAGCCATAGGCACCAGGCCAGTTGTCTTGCCATTTCAAAGCTTAAATGGTACAGTCGTAGGAGACAAAATGCAGCTGCCTAGATGCCCTAAGCACATCCGATCTTGCCTGATTTTGGAAGGTAAGCAGGGTCAGCCCTGGTTAGTACTTAGATGGGCGACCACCAGGGAATACCAGGTGCTGTCGGCGCCTTGTGTAGGAACTGGCAAACCACTCCAGTATTCCTGCCAAGAAAACTCTGTGGATGTGGAGTCACGAAGAGTCAGTCACAAATGTAACAACACAACACACACACACACACATGGGACACAATTATAGTGCTTCTGAAGTACCAGAACTGCTAAGAAGATAAATTTTAAAGATAATGGGGATCTGTGAACTAAAAATTAGGAGCTGGTGCAGGAGACCAGCTTTAAGAGTCTGTATTTACTGTAAATTTTTTGGCATTAGAAATTGATTTTCATTTTCCCCCTGCAGTAAATCCCACCTTTCCTTTTTTTTTCATTTTGCTTCTGCAGGAAGAACTCGGATGAAGCCGACCTAGTCCCTGCAAAGGAAGCTAATATCAAGTGCCCACAGGTGGTCATCTCATTCTACGAGGAGAGGTTGACATGGCACTCCTACCCCTCAGAGGATGAAGAGAAGAAAGATGACAAAAACTAATCTGCCAAGCCTTCTGTCCCCTCCTTCCTCTGGCTGACTTTTGTATTAAAACATCAGACTGTGAGTTTGAACATGAGTGAGAGGAAGCAAAGAGGCTCACGGCTGAGGAAGATGACCTCTGTAGAAACAGGACAACTTCTATATCCATAACAACTTGGTGTGGCAAGTGCGCTGCCCCTTCCTTCCTTCCTTCCTTTCATGTATATACCTGGGGAAGGAGGGGAGAATGGGTGAGTGTCACCCAGCTGTTCCTTGCTTGGGGGATAAAGCAAAACTATCTCCATGCAGGAAAAGGCCTGGGGGATGGACTGGCTGCCCAAGGGACAGCAGGTTGAGGCTGTGTGTTCTTCGGAGACCATATCTGTGATCCACAGCCTTCCACCCCACCCCACCCCAAATAGTGTTAAATGCATTTTTGCAACTTAGCATGTGTGTAGGATTTCTTTCTTCCTTTTTTGCTATCATTGGTGTATCATTGTGGGTGGGAAGGGAGGGTAACTTCTGACTAACGTGAGACAGGAAGCGATTCGTGCTTCTTACTTTAAATGGCTACTTGTGAGAGGCTGGAGCCTTAAGCATCTAAATATTACAATTGCTATTGGAGGTCACAGCGTTTAATGCAGCCAGCTTCCAGAATTGTTACACTTCTAAAATTAAATGAGGAAACTTCATGAGATACTATGATCAAGTGGAAACAGTCTTTTCTTCTGTCTCCCCTACAGAAGTGCTAGGCTCTTTCTTGCTTTTTTATTTTCTTGGAATTATGTGAATTTCAGATAAAGTTGTTTGGGCGAAGGAAGAAAGTGGGGGTGATATATGCCCCGTAGCACAGCAGCAGTTTGAACCCTTGGTGAACATCTATATTATGTTTGGATTTGGGCATTAGTGATTGATTTCCTTGCTCAGTTTCTGTCCTGATTTTCTTTTCCTTTTTTTTAAATCTAGCAGACTTCTTTGTTCTTGTAAAGAACACAATTTTACCTCTGAATTTGTTCAAACCGTAACCACCCACCAACTCCAACTCCTCCATGGGGCTGTTATGTACGTAGAAATGTATTGTACAAACCTTTTTTAAAATAAAGCATGTGTTTTAGGTTTCTGTGAAAATGTTGTCTAAAACTTAAATGTTTGGATTTTACCTTCATACTGAACTGTCTTTTTGTCTCAATAAAACTTTAGATTTATAATGCTGCTCTTTATATTTTTCAGTTCTTCTGATCAAGCCATTCTTTGCAAATGTTTCAGAGGTTTAGCAAGGATTTACAGAAGGTTCTAGGTAGGTTTAAAAGCTGTTCTTGACACAGTACAAGACTATTGCTTGCTGTGCTGACATCATCTCTTGAAAAGTGAGGTGGGATTAGAGATGTAAAATTTCTAGAAGTTTTGAAATCATGAAAAAGAT
Source organism: Phrynocephalus versicolor (assembly GCA_023846285.1). Lineage (NCBI taxonomy): Eukaryota > Metazoa > Chordata > Lepidosauria > Squamata > Agamidae > Phrynocephalus > Phrynocephalus versicolor. Next base: position 11,962,803 of record JAHTLZ010000111.1, on the reverse strand, counting down.
ACATTGGAAAAAAACTGAAAAATTGAGAAGAAAAATAGTCCATCTCCCCAACAAAGTTTCCAGATATTTGACAATTCTAGGCAGGATGTGATGAATTGGTAATAAAATGTATAAAATACCTCTTGAAGCTACCACTAATATACTTAAAGTAAAGGAAAGGAAATATTTAACTAAGCCTTGTTGCATTGTGATTAAACTGTAGAATTACAGTTAGAGTTCTGCTCATCATCAGCATTCAATTCCAGCAATTCTGACTGCCACCTTTTGGTTCACTCAGCCTTCTATCCTTCTGAAGTCGGAGGGGTGGAGGCAGTGTATAACCTACATAATTAAACTGTAACCTGCCCATAGAATCATTTAAAGCACTATGGGGCAGTATATAAGCAGCACATTCTGAATGGAACATAATCTGCCCTTCCTGGTGATGCTAAGTAGAGACAGGCACGAAACGCCAAAATGGTGTTCGTTTCTGTTATTCGGGCCCCTGGGGCCCGCTTCGGTTCTTTACTGTTATTTGGGCCCCTGGGGCCGGCTTCATTATCGTTTATTCAATTTTCGGAGCCGGCGGCATGCAGGCCGGGAGAGCTCTCCCAGGGGCAGGCGCCGCCGGAGTGCCATGGAGATCGCCGGATAGGGGAGTGATCCGCCCTCCGCCTTCCCCGTGCCAGATGACAGGGTGCCTGGCACTGTCATCCGGCATGGGGAAGCTGAGACCCCATGCAGAGGGGCAAAAGGGGGACTCAGCTTCACCACGTGGGTCATGACAGCGCCAGGTGCTGTCATGACTCCCATGGGGAAGATCTCTTTGATACCCCCCTTCGCCCCTCTGAGTGCAGAGGGGCGAAGGGGGGTCTTGGCTTCCTCGCGGGGGTCATGACAGCGCCAGCATCATCCCAGGTGGAGGAGATCAAGGCGGGACCATGGCCGAGCCTCAGGCTGATCTCCTCCGCCCAGGATGACAGCTGCGCCGGCCGTCACCCCGGGTGGAGATCGAGCCGTGATCCCGCCTCCGCACGCGGAGGCAAGACCACAGCTGAGGCTCAGCCGATCTCTGCCCAGGATGACAGCTGTGCCGGCTGTCTTGCATCCGCGGCGGAGATCGCTGGAGAGGGAGCCCCAGTCCCGCCTCCGCTTGCGAGGCAAGAACGGGGCTCTTTCACAGTCCTCCCTGCCGGCAATGACAGCCGGAAAGAACGAACCGAACAAATTTGTTCGGTTTGTTCCCAAATTGCTATGGGTTCCGTTATTCATTCCGTTACATAACGGAACAAAAAAAATGTTTCGTGCCCATCTCTAATGCTAAGGTAGGGGGATTGAGGAATCTTATCTTCTTCGAGTCAGTGATCAGACAAGGAAAGTAAAAAAGCACTGTCAAGAATGAAAGTGCCAGCTGTAGTTCTTCTCTAAGAGTGAAAAGTTTCAGCAGCAGCCTACTGATAACAGACTTTTGTGGGCTACTTTTTGAAATTAAGTTTGCTCACAGCTTGTGGGTATCTACTTTCATCTTATAGTTGGGAATGGCTGTGTGAGATAGGTTACAAAAAAGTTTCAGGAAATTACTTGTACCCCTGAAAACTAACTACAGTGGTAGCTCTTCTTACAAGTTCATTCGTTCCAAATGCATGCTGATAAATCAAACAACTTGTAAGCAGAGCAGCCATATTTAAAAATTAAAAAGAACTTGTAAGTAGAGCAGACCGCTTCTAAAGTTAAATTGCTCATAAGTAGAGCCGCTCTAAGTAGAGGTACCACTGTATAGTGTAATGCATTTCTTTTGAAATACTGGATGGCACCACTGACTACAGAGGATTTGTTTTGTGCTTCATTTACCTGCAGGGATTTTGGATTTACTGTGCCCACTTTCTCTTACAGTTGGATTGCAAGGTACCTTTTAAGTCTGCGCCATTCTCAGCTTGGGAACAATAAGGAAGCACCTGCCTTTTCATTGGGAGGGTCTCAAATTGTGAAATTAAGACTCAATTTAAAATATGTCTTGATTTTGCTGCTCCCCAATCACAGCCATGTGGAAGATTTCTCCACCATTTGTTCTAACAGACAGCTATTACTTCCATCTCCTTATTAATTATATGTTATCAAGTTGATTCTGACTTGTGTGAGCTTTTCCATAGTTTTCTACATATAATAGAAAGGTTTAGCAGTCCGTTCTTCTGGGTGCACTTTGGGATTTGCCCAAGCTTATACAAGCTGGGTGTTCTGGAAGGTTCCCTGAGGGATTTAAACTCCCAAATTCTAGCATCACAGACTGGTATTCCAACTTACTGACCTATTCAGCCAGCCTCTTGGGAAACATCACCATAATCTGAACAGTGTACCATCTCTGTAGTGCAACAAACACACACCATGAGCCCCCACTTTGCTTTCTCATAAGCTTATAGCACTGAAGAAGTCTCAGTAATTAACTGAGAAGGAAGCTACAACAAAGGTGCTGAGTACATGAAACAAGGATTTCTTAATTATGAGACCAACTTATTACTCTTTGATGAGGTGTGCACTAAAATGTGATGGAATATACAGTCAGGTCCATAAATATTGGGACATCGACACAATTCTAACATTTCTGGTTCTAGACACCACGACAGTGGATTTGAGATGAAATGAACCAGATATGCTTTAACTGCAGACTGTCAGCTTTAATTTGAGGGTAGTTACATCCAAATCAGGTGAATGGTGTAGGAACTACAACAGTTTGCAGATATCCCACCCACTTGTTAAGGGACCAAAAGTAATGGGAAAGAATAACAACATATCAAACGTTCACTTTTTAATACTTGGTTGCAAATCCTTTGCAGTCAATTACAGCCTGAAGTCTGGAACGCAAGCTGACAGTCTGCAGTTAAAGCCCATCTTGTTCATTTCATCTCAAATCCATTGTGGTGGTGTATAGAACCAGAAATGTTAGAATTGTGTCTATGTCCCAATATTTATGGACCTGACTGTACATTACATGCTCACATATATTGCACACCTCATTCTGCTGCTTTATGTCTGAAGTGGATGTGTAGTCCACTAAATGTTGCATTAAAATATGAAAGTTAGTCTTTAAGGTGCCATGTTTTTTGTCTTTTGTTTTGTATTGTATTTCTTTCATTTTGCCTGGAATTCTTCGTTCCAAGGTTGGAATGTGAAAACCATCAGCACTATACAGGAAAGGTTAATCAGAATGCAGAAACGAAAAGCGTCATTTATTTGACCTCTTTTGTATCCCAGCCTTACTTTGCCAGCTCCTATGACTAAAGTCCTGAACAGGACCATTCTCGTAGATAATAGGAATACACTACAATGTTTGGGTTATTTTTGTGTGGTTATTTTAGGCAGATCCTATTTCTGGTTACTAATTACCCCTCCTCTCCAGAGTACCAAATCATTTAATCTTGTATCTCCTGCAATTAATTCTCAATCATCTCAACAGTTATTTGCTGGGTGTGCAACTGATAAAGCCTAATATAATCAGTCGTTCACTTGATGGAACTGGGTTTCTATAACAAACAGTTGACCCAAAACTGCACATTTCTTATCATTTTATTAATCTGAATATCAATAAGGGAATGTGCATTACTACTTAGACAGTGCCTATGTGCAGAACCATTTTGAAAAGAAGTCACTTGTTAGAGAAGGCTAAGCACTTCCCTTCTGCATGATTCAACACACCTCTCATTATATCAACAATATTAATCAAATTGCCACCATAACACCTAGTATAGGGAAAGTGTCAGGTGATGTTGTCCCTCTCTTTGCCCTGAAAGCTAATGGCACATGGGCTCATGCAAGAAGTTTATTATTTCACCCACAGGTAACTTGACATATCATAACCATTTTACCTGCTTATATGCAGGCGCCTGGAGTAGGAAGGAACTGGCAAGCCACTCCAGTATTCCTGCCAAGAAAACTCCATGGACATGGAGTCACAAAGAGTCGGTCTCGATTGTAATGACACAACACACATTTTAATTTGAAGTTGCATCGACACACCAAATCCATTTACAAAAAGATCTGATACACAGATGCAACATCAAATCCCAGCTTTACCATGCACATTACAGGCTAGCACTGCTAGTCTTGCCATAAGAAGGCCAACACCTTTTGAAGGCATATCCAGTAACCATTTAAGCACAATGCCATACTTTGTTCCCATTTTCTCCACAGACTCTGAAGATAAGTTGGGCAGCAAACATATATTTGCATTTTAGCTGCATCTTTCTGGCTGCTAAATAAGAGACACACACAAAACATGCTGAAATAGTGAATAATCCATTTTATTTTTGTCCTGTACTCACACACTCTCTCTCCTCTTCCCCATCAGGTCATTAAAACCACTCAAAAGTAAAACCTCAAAAGGAAAAGATAAATTAACACATGCACACATTAGGGCTCCATCCTAACCATCCAGCAACCCAGCCACAGCTCCAACACCTTTTGTGCTTCAAATGTCATGCTGTCAAGTCACAAGAGACGTGGAAGAGACACAGCCTTGTTTTCCTCCCACCCAATCTACTGGTTCTCCCTGCACGAAATCACGGCCTTCCAAAGCAAAATCATATGGAACATTTGGCTGCAAAATTTTTTTGCTCTTTACTGGATAAACAGTGCTTTATACCTATTCCCCACAACCCTCTGGAGGATGCCCATTTCAGTGCTATGCTCTCACACCCTCATCACATACACAGGACTAACGGGCTGGGAAAAACCAAAGCCATTTAGGTCATCAGTTGCTGGTAATGTCAATAATATTCCCAGCTGTGCTATACTGCAGGTTAACAGCTCTGAGGATTGCCTCAGAGCCTGAGGCCAGCTGTGTTCAAGGCACTACCCTCACCCTTCACCTTTTTTTTAAAGCAAAAGGGGGGGAAGGGGAAGTTGGAATGACACCCAAGGACAAGGAAAGCGAGCTGTGGAATCACAGTTAACACACTGAGTCTTTATGGCAGAAAGAACTTTCAGCAGCTTTTAACATCTTAAGGAAGCATCTCCCTTCTTTCCTACATGCATACTATAAGTTCATCCTACAGCTCTACAGGAAAAGGGAAATAATATAGGAGCCCAGAGTCCTAAAAAATAATAAATTAATCCAATCAAAGTGCCCATTAAAGAAAGGGGCTTGCCACAGATGACTCTTCATTCAATAATCTTCCCCACTTTATGGGACCAAAACCTACTGTCCTGAAGTTCAAGTGATAATCTCATATCAGGCTCACACCTAGCAGAAGGTGAAGACTCCATCTGACCCATACACCTCTCCTGGCAAAAAGCAGTCCCTTCAAGCCAATCAGTGGAAAGAGACAGCTTGTAGCATGCATTTTACCATGTGCTGTCTTGTAATGCGTCTTGATGGTGACCCAGCAGAATACTGGCTCCTCACTGTGGGCAGTGACATGCTTAGTGAGTTCTTGATTGTTGTGCAAAGGGGCAGTGGGAATATACATCATCATGGTAGTTTATTAACACCCAGACCCGCCCTCCCAACATTTATGGTAAATGCTGAAGCCATCAGTTCCTAACATTGGAATATCTCGCCTCCCCTCAAACTGAAAAGAGTTAAGAAAAACCTCTCCTCTCTCAGAAACAATGCACATCCCTCCTGGATTCCACCTGTGGTGTCACACATTTATAGATCTGGGGAAAATGATGGCAAAGTCATGGGATTCAGTTGCGTTTCCAAATTATACACAACATGTCATAAACTGGTTCTAAAAATAAGCCCAGCTATCTGAAATATCCAAGTTTTGGAAGTTCAAAGGGAAAATAAAACCTCTCTTAAATCTGATCTGATCTGCCCACTTAATTCTTCCCTTTAAAAAAAAAATCAGCCACCTTTTACAATTCTATCCTTGGCTGTGACTCATCCCCCTCCCCACACATTATGGCAGCTAGCTCCCCCCTCCCCAACGTTCAACAATGGGTGCCAGGATGTGGGGGCACAGGTCTTTTCCCAACATGCTTTGCCATTCTGCCTCCAAAGACTTGTAGGCCCCCTGCCCAACAGTCTGCTCCTATACACTGACTGGCAGCTATCATGGTTTGAGAAGATATATTGGATAAGAAGGCATGAAAGTTCCTTCAAATTCTTCCGGGCTCAGCCCTTCTCCAGGATGTCACTTCATCAAGTTTTGCATTTTCCTGCTGTCATTCATTATCTCTCACTTCCTCCTGTCTTTCTGTTTTCTCTCTTGACGCCTGCCTTGCTGGTCAGCCAAGGAGCGTGGTATTAGGATAACACTGCCATTACTGGCATGCTGTAGGGCATACTGATTTGGGGAATAGGGCTGGCCGTTCTCATCCCGCAGGCGTCCAAACACTTCCTGGTAAAGGCTCTGTACCTTTTGCTTCATCTGGCGTATGGACCTGAGGAACTCCACTTTCTCCCTGAGCAGCTTTGACTTGTCTCTCTGCAAATCCTCCACATCTCTTTCCAAGTTGAGGATAGTGTCCAGCTTTCTCTTACGACAGTTCTGGGCAGCCATCTTGTTCTTGCCCCGCCTCCGGATGTCCCGGATGAGACTAAGCTGGGCCTCACTCAGCTGGTACTTTGATAAGAGTTCATTAAATTCCTCTACAGGTAAGTTGATGATATTTTCATTGGAAAAAGGAATCTTCATGGCTCGGGCTCGGTGTTCATCTCGACTCATCTGCTTATCTAGAAAGTCGGCCTGTTTTTCCTTGGCGCTCTTTTTGCCCGCGTTGGCTGGCTGTGGCTCATCAGTATCTAAGGTCCTGGGGACCATATTGTAGGTATGGTTATGATCCACATGCTCCAGATAAGGCAAATACTGCAACTGAGAAGGATTCTGGTAGCTCATACGACAGAACTTGCTGTATTCTGGCTGGTACCCTACAGCCCCTTCTGCATCTTCGAAGTCCACATTTTCTGAGTCAGAGTTGTAGCCCACAGCCCCTTCTTCAGAAAAGGATGAAGAGGCTGATGATGAAGATGACGACGAAGACGCTTCTGAGCTGCTGAGAGAAGCAGGGCTATGGCTCGAGTCCAAGGAGAGCCCTGAGTCAGAATCAAACTCCTCCTCCAGGCGGGAGGCCTGCACCGGGTTGAAGCCTTCTTCGATAGCCAGGTCCATCAAACTGATCTCATCTAGCATGGCTTCATCCAGGAGCCCTCCAAGAGGATCTGGGAGTTCAGCCCCAGATGTTTCATTTACAGTGCCATTTAGCTGGGGAGGAAAGAAGATTCCGCTCAGGTTGGTAGAGCCAAAGGTGGTGTTAAAACCAGTGGAATTGTCAGGGACTAGTTGCAACAAAGCTGGACTGCCAGCCACTGAAAGGCTCTCAATCTCAGAGCTGAACAGAGAAGGGAAGTCCTGGGTACAACCACCCAGTGACGCTTGATGCAGACTAACATTCTGGTTGATGGGAGTGGATGGAGCAAGGGTGTAGTTTGTTGCCAGGATGTCTCCACCTGTGCTATTGTACAGGTTCTCTGCAGCAGTTGTACTGTTCATCTCCATGCCCTGAGAAAGAAACAAATACTTTTCAGTTGCAAAAATCTTGAGTGTTTATGAAAAAAAATTACACCTGGAATATCATTCAAAGAAAATTCAAGAAAGAAGATCCCCAGGAAAGAATATAGAAAACCAAATCATATTCTAAACATATCACTATGAAAGTTTAGGTATATTAGCATTCAGGTGAAACTCAAAAAATTAGAATATTGTGCTAATGTTCATTTATTTCAGTAAGTCAACTCAAAAGGTGAAACTAATATATGAGATAGACTCATTACATGCAAAGCGAGATATGTCAAAGCCTTACTTTGGTATAATTGTGATTAAATGACATCAATAATGCAAGGATCGGAAATAGAACAATAGCAACCTCTGAAAAGTATGAGCATGCGTATGTATTCAGTACTTGCTTTGGGACCCTTTTGCATCAATTACTGCCTCTATGCAACGTGGATGCTATCAGCCTGTGGTTCTGCTGAAGTGTCGTGGAAGACCAGGATGCTTCAGTAGCAGCCTTCAGTTCGGTCTCATGTCCCTCATCTTTGTCTTGGCAACTCCCCATAGATTCTCAGTCTACGGGGTTCAGATCAGGCAAGTTTGCTGGCCAATCAAGCACAGTAATTCCATGGTCATTGAACCAGGTTTTGGTACTTTTGGCGGTGTGGGCAGGTGCCAAGTCCTGCTGGAAAATGAAGTCAGCAACCCCATGAAGCTTGTCTGCGGAAGGAAGCATGAAGTCCTCCAAAATCTGGTAGATGGCTGCATTGACTGGACTTAATGAAGCACAGTGGATCAACACCGACAGATGGCATGGCTCCCCAAATCAACACACCCTGTGGAAACTTCACACTGGACTTCAAGCATCCTGCACTGTGTGCCTCTCCATTCTTCCTCCAGAATCTGACTCCTTAGTTCCCAAACGAGACGCAAAAGTTGCTCTCATCAGAAAAGAGGACTTTGGACCATTGAGCAACAGTGTTCAGGAGTGGCTTGACAAGAGGAATACGACATTTGAAGCCCATGTCCAGAATCCGTCTCTGTGTGGTGGCTCGAACTCCAGCCATAGTCCACTCCTTGTGAAAGTCCCCAATACTTTTGAATGGCCTTTTCCTGACAATCCTCTCCAGGCTGTGGTCATCCCTGCTGCTTGTGCACTTTTTTCTTCCACACTTTTCCCTTTCACGTAACTTTCTATTGATGTGCTTTGATACAGCACTTTGGGAACATCCAACTTCTTTTGCAGTCTGTACCTTTTGGGGCTTTCCCTGATGGAGGGAGTCAATGATGGCTTTCTGCACAACTGTCAGGTCGACCTCCTTTCCCATGATTGTGATTCCTACTGAACCAGCCTGAAATACCATTTAAAAGGCACAGGAACCCTTTGCAGGTGTTATGGATTCATTAGCTGATTTGAGCCTAGAATATTGAACCTTTTTTAATTTTCTAAGATTATGAATTTGGAGTTTTCATAAGCTGTATGCCATAATCATCACAATTATACCAAAGCAAGGCTTGACATATCTTGCTTTGCATATAATGAGTCTATCTCATATATTTCACCTTTTGAGTTGACTTACTGAAATAAATGAACATTTGCACAATATTCTAATTTTTCAAGTTTCACCTGTATATGAAAACCACATCTTATATTTAAGCATATAGGCAGCTGGAATGTCTACCTCACATCAAGACCTCCACACTGTGTTCTTAAACAATTTGACATCTTTTTTGCTTGAACAAACCTTCATCTATCAAGCCATGGCCAGGCCTCCCTGGGTACTATCCAAGCCGTCTATGCTCCATATCAGTACTTCTGTGTCCTGTCTAGGTTTCACCTTCCCTCCAGCAACATTGTTCTTGGCAAAGCAAAAGCCCACAGGAGAGAGGGGAAATTGTTTATTTATTTATACATTTATATACCGCCTGTATTCCTAAAGGAATTCTGGGCGGTTTACAACATTACAATGGAAAAGAATCAAATCGTATGAGACAAACTGCTGAGAGTCCAAAGAAGTAATTTTCCCACCACACATTATACACTTGACCAGATGCTGAAGATTTCTAGGCAGAACCCAGCCTTCTGAAAAAGTTACACCCACCTAACAAAGCTGGAAGACCAAAGGCAAAAATCACATAAAGGAAAGGAATTTACTAGTAAGTTATTGAGGGACGAGTTGAGTGCAGAAAACAAATTTCAAGGACAGACAAGGAAGCCAGTACTGAAACCTGTTTTTCTGGGTTTTTAGCAAGGAAAATCCCAAGACCACATGCATTCAGCTGCAGGCATTCTACACTATTGAAAATACAAAGGAATCACCGCTAAGGCAGCAATATTGTTATTACATTGGGAATATGAAGGCATACTTCTGTTCAGAAGTTCCACGTATCAAGTTGTTCAGGGAACCTCTGTTCTGCTACTTTGCTGCCAAATACATTTATTCTGTTTTTGAGAAGCTAATATTAAATGTTTTTTAAAGTTTCCCCAACTTCTGTGTTTGTCTCTTAATGGATCAATGAGTTGCCACTCACTCCCACTTCTATTGCAGAAACTAGTAGGAACAGAAAGATCCAATGAAGGTGGAATGAAGATGTATTAACATCCTCTTTTTCATTTGTCTACTAAAACCATGGAAAACAATACATCTCTGAGTCCTTGCCCAAATTAAGTACTGAAATGAGGCATACCACGGCATAGTCCACTATTTCTTTCACTGAAAAACAATATGACAACACCCCTTGCCTGTGCTGCTCATGTGAACGTAGAATAATTAAAAAAAACAGGAAAGGAATAGGACCTAATGAAACTTAGTACAAACAATGCAAGAATTGGGATATAACCAGAGAAATAGGTCAAAAATGCAAAGCAAACATTTAATCCAACATTTAACCCCACACCTCTAGTTACACAATCATATTAAACAGCATTAAAAAGCTTGTGATATCTTGTATTACTGAAGATATCTAAGTTATGTACATATACATAATCAAAGAAGATTGTATACTGTAGAGCACACACAGTTGAAGCTCCTTGCTGTGGAACCAGGGTTTGGAGTTGAAATGTTCACTGCGCCTCCCAGGAGAAATGTTACCCCATGTCATTTTGAGAAGTGCTTTTTTGAGAAATGTGTAGCTTTGATTTTTGAGCAGCACTAGAAGAAGAGACTAATAAACCACTTCTAAGTACTTTGTACCCTGAAAACCTTGAGAAGGGCCACCATACAGAATCAATGACAAAGCACAAATATGCTATAAACATTAGTCGCACTGAAAATAAGAGGCATATTTCAACCTTTGTCTTCAGTAATTCTTTTATTTTATTTGAGGCATGACAGATAAGTAATAAAACCTCCAAACGATAAACTGGATACCAGACTCTTTAATGCCAGTTTATGAAGCTATGAGAAGACTATCCCCAAAGATTCTGGACTGGTAGGTAACAAATTGGAATAATTGCCATCCATAAACCCTGCTTTTCTCTGACTCTGTTAAAACCTCCTAAGAGAGTAATTAGGAGTTTTCCAGCACTCCGACCGCTAACAGCAGTTCAGCAGTTGAAATGAACTACAGTACTGGTATTTCATCTAGCAGTATGTCTGGTATTTCCAACCCAGATTTTCATTTGAATACATGCTTACAGTATATTTCCTGTTTTACTGTGATTATTTACCTAAAATAGGTACCTTCCATAGCATAAGACATTGCAGTGTTTTCAACGCTGCATATTATCACGATTGCACTGTACTATCATATTTTGTGTAAGTAGATCTGTGGAGGACATTGTATTAAATTTCAAAGCTGTGTTTCTTGTTTATTTTGTTGTTATATCCATAATTTGTGCCTTGCTTTTATGTGAAGTATGTTGCAAGGCAAACAGAGACATGATAAACCCACCTGGGAAAGAAGGTGAAGCAGTGGACGGCTAGAATAAGCAACTTAGGAAGGGAAGCCAGCCCTCCTCACCTGTGTTTCCATAATAGACATGAGGTCCTGCCACTGCTGTTCCAGGTCAAAGGGCAACTCTGTTTCTGTCAGAAGAGGAGACAGGAGTCCGTCTGGCACAATGGAAGAGCCACTCTCACTAGGCAGCGCTTCCGTCAGGCAGGGGGCATCTGCGGCTGGAAACTGAAACAAAGCAGAATTGGCTTCAGAGCTGCAGGCTGTCCAAATCACCAACAAATCACTACTACCCCTCCCTTCCTTCCTGAAACTCCACCACAGATTGTCATAGCCATCCCACACTTCCAAGGTTGTTTAAGCCCACCAGGGCTTTAGGGCACCCAGTGGGATAGAGACACTCGTATGTTTCCTATTGATTTCCCTGGTCCATTATTTGGAAGAAGCACACACTTCTTTCTTGACCTGGAAGGATTTGCTTAGCAAAGCCGACAGAGGCTCATGCCATTAAGCACAAGGACACTGGGTTCTTCCATGCTGACAGAGGCAGGTAACTTTAGATACTTCACTCATCTCGGAGCATAACCCACATTACAAGGTTATTAGAAGGACACACGCTAGAGATTTCAGTCCTGTTTCTCTATTAAAAATGCCCACAGAAATGGCAAATACTGAAGAATTAAATCTTCAAGTTTCCTAAGGCCTGCATATACTAACCTCTGAATTTTCCCCAAAGGGGAATGTGGCCTCCAGAAGCCTAAGGCACTCCTCCAAGGACAAGGCTGTCTGGTCCTCGACCCCAGGTGCCTGAAGAGGACAAAGAATGTAACAGCTACCTTACTGCACTACAGCCTGGCCCTGAGCATTAGCTAAAACAGCAGACAAAATGAGACCCCCCCACACACACAATTTTAAACATACAAATCAATTTTTATTCCTCATCTTTTAACTGAACTTTTTAAAGAAATGATGTTTAAGGTGGTTTGAGATCTTCCTCAAACTGGGATCCACCCCTGCTCTGAATTCCAGCCTACAAATTAAAAACCGTTGACTTATTTAGTCCAGTCCACAATCCAAGAAAGGACTGTCTGCTCAGAACTAAACAGACCCAGGCAAGTTAAACTGCCTGCTAAAAATATTGCAGTACACATCTGGTGTATCTACCATGTGGAGCTTCCAAAGCCTCACATCCAGTCCCTTTTTCTTCACTATGACTGCGTATTACCTATCTCAATTATAATCAATTACTGCCTTCTGCCCTCATAGCTGTACTTCTTATCCCAGCCAAAGGAAACCACCAAACTGTTCAACTGCTAAAGAGATGTTTCCTGGAGTCAAATTTATTTAAATGCACATGCTCTAGGTGCAGACTTGGATGCAGCCTGCAAGTATGTTAGCAGAGTGCTGTTCACAGTGGCTGCTTCCAGAAAGATGCTCTATCAATATCATTAACTCATCTGGGTCTGTCATTCCAAAACACATCATCTTCCCTGTGGTTTTCTACAGGCTGGTATAGAAGCAACCCCTCAAAATAGCAGGTGCCGTATTGTTACAATCAATGTCCCCTCTAATTTTCGGCCTTTCTGTGTGGGGCTTGAGCACATATGCCTCACACACCCCCACTGCCGCAAAGGTTCCATCGCAAACAGAACAAAAATGGTTGCGGCAGGTGTATGGGGGTGGGAAAGCCCTGTACCGGGGGGGGGGAGCAGAGGCGTGCATCCCCACACACCTTAGATGGAACCTTGGTTACCAGGAAAGATAGAGGTGGGATTAGGATTGACTCAGGCACTAAGTAGGATTGTCAAACGTGGTCAGAAGATCCAAGGTGGCCAGCACCCGAAACCTGTTTTTAAAGCCACAGAACCAAGGAATACAGTATACAATTTATTTTATTTTTATAGGCCCATGGTGGGATAATGTAAAAGAAAAAGTTGCTTATAAGGATACAAAGGAGTAATTCAAAACTTGAGTTCTAAATATTAAATACTAAGTAGAAAGAGTGATTCTTAGAGAAGGGAGACAAGAGAAGGCCATTATGCTGAAAAACGAATCAGAAGGAGAGCTCAGAAAGAAGTGTGCATAAGGGCCAAAGACTAAGGCCTTTAAATGGGTAGCTAAAAATATAACAGGCCTGCACTCAGTTCCAATACAAACAGAGAAACAGCTCTGCCTGCTTCCTAGGCATGAGCAAGCCTGAACACATCACTTTTTCAAGCTAATCCTCTTCAGAGCAGTGGAGGGCATGCTCAGGATCACAGCCCACCCTCAGTTTTCCCCTTGAGAAAAAAAAATTGTTCCTAGGCCCACTCAAGCATACAGCCAATCACAGTCAGCTGCAGGGCTTCCTTCTTCTCTATTGGGCAGCTAAGGAGACCCATGTCAGAATGGCAGGAGAGAAAGGTGTATTCCGCCCACCCCCCCTCCTTTTTTACCTGTGCAGGGAAGCTCTCCCCTGTCTCACCATCCACTAGCAAGGCCCTTTCTGCGACGCTGCCGCCTCTGTTCCTCCAGCCATCCCCATACTCCTCCCCGTTATTCGGTTCTTTGTCCACTTCGTTCTCCTTTTGACGGTGGCTGTAGTCAAAAATCTCACGCCCAGCTCCAAGGTCAATATCCTGTCTCCACAGGATGTCAATTAAATCAATATCCTAAAAGGGGGGAAAAAGAGGGGGGGAATATGACTTCCCCTTCCTCTGCAACCTCTTATCTGGAAGACGCCCATCCCTGCAAAACTCCCTGCTCAAACACCTCCAGACTCCCACACCCAAAGCACCAGCTTAACTTTGGCCTCTCTGTGAAACGCAGCCGTTTGACCCGACTCACCTCCAAATGCCGCCCTTCGTTCCAAGTGGGGTGCAGCCTCACCCCACCAATTCTTTTCCTGGACCATCCCCGTGGTTGTGGGGCTCCAGATACCTTCCCCCCACCTACAGCCATTCTGCACTGGGAGCTGGCCAAGAGCGGCTCTGCAAAGAGGCTGCTCTGGGGGGGCACAGACCGGGAACTCCATGAACAGCAACAGAGCTGTCTCCTCCTCCTCACTGCCCATGCTACGCAGCAGCAGCAGTGTTCGTTCTGTCCAGGCAGGAGGGAGCCTGCAGCTTTAACCGCTCAGACAGCCGGCTGGCTGGCTGGCTGGCGGGCGGGCGGGCTGGCTGGCTAAGGGAAGGAGGGGAGGGGAGGGCGGGCCAATTGTCATTCTGGATTGCTGCTCCATAGCGGGCTTGCATCAGCCTGTGGTGCCATTCTGGGCATTTGCATAAAGGGGTGGGGATTCTCTGCATTTCCAGCCACCTGATGCAAGTTAAGAACCCAGCCTGCCATGCACACTGGGCCTTGCCAGCTTCCTCCACTCCAGACAGCAAAGCTGCCTGCTGTGACTAGCCGTTCGGACAGAAAGCAACCACCCTGCTCAAAAGTGGACCCCCAATGGGATGCCTTCATCCAACCGCAAAGCAGCTATCACAGCCCACATCCAGCCTTGATTCCAGACACATTTTTTTCCCCGTTTGGAATATCACCTTCTGTTAAACACCCATCTCCCCTGCACAATATCTTTCGCCTACTTCTTCCATAGGACAGCCTCTCCCAAAGGCAACCCAGTCATTCCCAGGGCTATTTTTATTCACGCACTGCAGGAGGGGCGCCTTTCATCCAGCCTCATCCCCGGAACTGCCAACCACATAGGGATACCTCCCCACCCAGTGGCTCTGGCCGTTGTTCTCTGAGTGTTACAAGAAAGCCTGCAGTTATGTGCCATCCTTGGCCTGTACTGGAGCCCCACCCCTCCACATCTCCAGTTCCATGGAAAGCAGATAATCCCCTTCCCGGCCAGTAACAAGCCACCCTTCTGTTCCTGAATCATGTGAAGGGTATCAACAGACTTAGAATCCAGGATACCACCATCAGGCATTTCAAGTCACTTCTTTCTATTGGAAGAGTACCAAACAAAGTAACCTACAGAATAAGATACACACCATTGTGACGGTTTCTCTCTTCACCCTTCCTTCCAATGCTACACAACAACGCTATTAAAAATACTCTCCTCTCAACACTTCTATGTTATGGATGTGAATTTGGGTGCCACTCTCAATCAGAAATCAAAATATTTCAGGACTGACTAACAGAAGAGACTATTTTCTAACCAAATGTTCCTCTTCTAATCTGTCTTGTCTTACCCCACCCCCCCACCCCCGGCTCTCCTAAAGACATAATTGATTTCACAGGGCCTAGCTGGTAATCAAAACAAAATAAAAAACAAAAACAAAACACCCTTTCTGTGTTTTGTATCTTCGTCCAAATTAGCTAAAAGGGATTCTCGGCATCTTCACATCTTGAAAGGCATCGTTTTTTCCCCCTCCCCTAGCAGGCACCTTGATCTAATCTACTGTCCTGATCAAGAATTACTTGAACCATCCCTCCTACCATTACCAAATCACCATGCAAAAGAACTGATTTTGATGGATATCTTACCCAACAAACTCCAAAGCATTACTGTATTTATTTTCTGGCTGATGTGACAGAGTGAACAATCACCACAGTTTCATTTAAAAAGTGCCTATCTCTTCCCCGTCCATGTTGTAGAACAGAACCCCCATATGAATCACAGATACCCTTATCCTTCCTCCCACCAATTCTCCCCCATCAACTCTCCCATCATGCAACAGTCTGTCGCTTCTTACATTCACCTACAGTAAAACTCTGCCCATCCTCTCCCCTTCATCTAAAGAGATCACTGTCACAAGACTCCTAAGAGTGCCCTCATTAGCCACACTGTAGTTTTCCTATAACCAAAAAACAACTATGAAGACACCTTCAGAAATTAGGGATTCTGGCCGGCAGTACTTCTGTCTTCCCAAGCCTAATCTGATCAAGACAGCCAAACTATTGGGGGAAAGGGGGGGCAGGAGAAGGCTTCTTTTAAAGCCTGCCCCTCCCCAGACATCACCACCCTCGCCCCAATGCAGAGATCCTTTAAGGGCACGGTGCCTGCCAGGGAGAAATCTGGCCTAGTCTATCCTAGAGCAAGCAGCAGACAGGCATGGGGGTGAGAAAAGGGTTAAAAGGAAATGATACCTTTCTCATGTCCCCAGCTGCCGCTCCCAGAGCTGTCCACCCAGATCATGGTCTATGTAGAGCACAAATTCCGGGCAGGCAGAGCTGGGTGACCCAGGCAGGGTTCTGGACAGACATCTCCGGTTTCAGTTTAGCAGTTGCTCTTTTTTTTTTTTTTTTTTTGGCAGGTTTGCCAGCTGCCTCTGAGTTGTCTGGAAGCCCCCCTCTTTGCCAGCGTATGACCCACAGGTGCTGTGCTACAGCCACCCCTCCACCCCTCCCGCTCTTGCTTGAGATCCAATCCTCAGCTCTTCTCCGCTTGAGAGGAGTTCCGGCGAATCCCCACCCCCTGCTCGATGCCCAAGCTGCAGAGATGGAATCCCCACCCCATGTGCCGTGCTGAGGCTGCAGCGAGACTGAGACAACACCCCCCATACCCGTTACCTAGGCTGCAGCCAGAGCCAATCCCCTCCCCCAGGTCACCGCGGAGGATGCAGAGGGAAGCCAGGCTCCGCCCTGTGCTGGTTACCTAGGCTGCAGTAACAACCAATCCCGGGTCTCCGGTCCCTGCTGAGGATGCAGGGGAAAGGGCTCCTCCTTGCACGCGTCACCTAGGATGCGAGAAGGCGAGCCAATGGTCTCCCAGCTCTGTTTCCCCGCCCAGGTCGCCCTGGGAGCTGCAGTAGCAGCCGTGTTTGGGCCTCTGTCTCCTTGAGAAGCTCCCACGCCAGGATGCCCCACCCAAGCCAGGCAGTGATCCCGACGGTGGTGGTGCAGCAGGGCAACACAGAAAAGAACAACAGGCAGCAGAATTGCCATTACTCCAAGCTCTTCACACAGATACAAAACTGATCATGTGGTGTTTTAATCCACAGAAGCTTGTTTATTGTATAACGATGTTTTAGTGGTCTATACAGGTATCGCCTATTTTTGCATTTTTATTTTATTTTGTTTGGACCACATGGCCAGTTTCCAGATAAACAAGAGCAACTAGAATGGTCTGAAAAGCCAGTTCCATGAGGCTTCTGTAAGGAGAAAAGGTGATGAAAATGGAGGAAGTATTTATAGCCTGCCTTTTTCAAGAGCTCATGGCAGTCTAATACAATTGTAAATGGTCAGAAGGGGATAGGCCCACTCCCACAGCATCCATATTCTAATGCAGAGGGGGAAAAGGCCTTGACATGCTTACCAGAAGAAAATACTCATTACCTTATTGCTTTCAAAAACACAATATGTAAACTAATGAAATCACAGCCTGATAAGTGGCAGATAGACTGTGCCCAAGGCCCCCACCTCTGTTGAGAGAGGGGTTTTCAATGCTCACATGAATGGCTTCCCTGACCCTTCTCTCAAACCACCTATCTTCTCTGTCTAAAATGTATACATCCTTGTCTTTCAATGAATGCCCTTTGTTCTTCAAGTGGAGGTGTACTGACCTTCTGTTTAATGGCTGTTTAGCTTCTCCAGTAGAGATCTGCACACTCCTCACTGCATTGGACTGCATATACTATATTGCTCCTTTCACAGGCTGTGATTTCAGCAATACCCAGATAAATCAAAAATACTTCACCCCTTCACCACCAAGGCCATAGCTAACAACCCATACTTTATGGGTTTCAGCACTTTTGACCATTGTTCACCTTAAGGCTACTGAGATTGTTGTCTACCTATCAAGCTTATAAGGACCGGCCCCAGCATACAAGAAAGCCCTAGTTATTTTGGGGGGGGGGAGGTCTAGTATGTACAGAAGAAAAATTCAGGATAATTGAGTTAGATGCATCAGTGATGGAAAGAGGGATGAAAGACTGAAGGATCATTACATCTCAAAAACAGATAAATCTTTTCAGACCACTAGGGCTCAAACCATTCCCAGCTGCCTGATCCCCAGCCTTCTCATCACACCATGCCTAGACAACCTGCCTAGAGCGTTTTGCAAGACAAGCAAACATTTCTTCTAAATTTAGCCTTGATCATTAAGTAATGTCTTGGTATACAAGCACTGGAGCTTGATCACAAGTGAACCAATGGTGGCTTGCTCTCCCTTCCTCCTGCTGCTGGATTGTGGGTGACTGTCTGGAATGATCCATCTCAGGCAGCCTCCCAAGCAGAGGCAAGAGACAGGAATAGAGGTCTCTCTTGCACCAGGCAGGAACGTGCAGGTCATGGTTTTATTTTTCTTTATATTTATTTATTTTTTCAAAATTCTTGTTTTTTTCTAGCTATTTCTAGTCATGGGGCAGCTAGTAAGTGTGTATAGGGCTACAAATTGCCCTTTATTATTGTCACATTAAAAATATAGAGTAAAATCCAGTTGTTACTTCCAAGCAGAGCAGATTCCACAGCCAGGTACCTAAACCATAGCATGAATGTGGACTTCTAGCCAAATTCTAGTGTGAGATTTGGCACTACATGTGTACAATGTGTTGTCTATGGGACCCCAGAACAAATCATCTGAGTTTCCAGTATTTCTTATGGGGAAATTTGCTTTGATATAGGAATGTTTTGGTTTACAAGCATGTTTCTGGAATGGATTACGCACATAAACCAAGGAATTCATTTTAGTCTCATGCTGTTATGTAAAACATGGCTTTCACATACATCAGTGGTAACAGTCGTTTAAAAATTGACTTGTATGACAAAGTCTTCAGCTCTTTAGTCAGCAGTAAAACCCTCACCTTAATACTACTGACTAGAATTGGCCATAAGCAAACAAAACCAAATATAAAAGACCTGCAGAACTGAAACTGGACGCTGAAAGCAGTGAAGAAAGCCCAGCTGGATCAGAATTCTAGTCAAGCTAAAATCCATTTTTTGTACAACAACAAAAAAGTTCTGTTGGCTCCAAATTTTTGGCAGTCCTGAGTAAGAAGTCACCTTGTGGGCTCCCCACTCCCCTCTCTTGTTAGCTGTGCTTCCTCCCTCCAGGACAGCTGGCAGCTGTGTTTTGCCTTGCCACAGAGGGAAAAGGCAAGCAAGCAGGTGGTACCAGTAGAAGAGATGGTACTCCTATAACAATTGAAGAAAGGTGGGCAGACCTAATCTCAGTAAATTGGAAGTGGACCTTTCCCAAAGACCACTGCAGCTGTATAATAATGGCAAAACAGTGCCAGTACAGAGGAAAAATAAAAGTGGTGCCCAATATGGAATGAAATTGAGGCCCCAATATGGAACGAAACAGAAGCAAAACCTTAGAAAGTTGTTGAAACACAATTAGTGATTGCTCTAAAGCTCCTTGTCAAGAGAAGCTAAGCTGGATCTCTTATTGCTGTCCTCCTGCCAGCAGAAGGACCTTTGAAATCTAAGTTGCGTTATTGCTCAGGGAGATTTTAACTAGTTGGGTGATACCCCTTCTTTTTATTCCTGCATCTTAAGCTGCATTTTAATCTGTCCTTCAGTTTTAATTGTAGTTGCATTATTCCTCCTGGTTTTATCATTGTTAGTCACCTTGTATATCTCATTTCTCTCTTTCAGTATTTTTTTGATTCAAACATTCCCAAGGTATACATACATACATAAAACATGGTAGGTTGTAAATTTGATAAATTTGTTAGAAGGAGATAACAGATTTCTTCAGGGGCAATACATTTTAAAGAATCTGTCCCATAGTGGGAATGTAGACCACCATCTTTGAAGCTTCACTCTCTTTCTCCATTGCTTGTTTTATACAAGCCTGAATCTGAGTTTTATACAAGTTGGATGAAGGACTACCTACTATGTGACTTTTATATGGATTACCATACATGACTGCATTGACTGATTTCATAAGAACACCTGTGTTTTCATGTTTACTTTCCACCCCTCATAATGGATTTTGTTTTCTTTTGGCATGCTCTTTGTAGCTTTAATGTTACCTTTTAATGTTCTAAGATGCCCTTCTAATTCCCTGTTCTTAATTTGAATATGTCTTAAATACTCTGGGCTGTATATTGGCCCTCATTATTGACTGAGAAGCAAGATATTAAGCTGCCCCCAGAGTTTCCTTGAGCACACGTTGGTGTGAAAAGTCCCTGAAGGAGGCCACTTTTGGCCGAAACACGTTGGGCTCTTTTAATAAACCATTTTTTCTCAGCATCAAGAGAGTGCTTTCTCCTGTACTGCTACTGTTTGTGGATGCTCCAGTCTTTTCACCTCATTATTGTAAGTCACCTTGCATCCTTTTCCAAGGAGAAAGGTGGGGTAAAAAATTAAAATAAATACATACATAAAATAAAAATAGTTCAGCCTTGTTAAACAGCCCCCCCCCCCCCAAGGAGACTGAATTCAAGAGGAAAACCAACTGAACAGTCTGTCCATGGACAGAGATTTTGTACTGACACTGTTTTGGATGCACATGCTAGAACAGTTAATGTAAACTCCATTAACCCTCATGTCTGTGAGGAAAGAGCCTTTCATCTCTCTTAAGTATGAGGAAAACACTATGTTCTCAACTGGCCCATGTTTACAGTCATTGCCTAAGGGACAACTCACACCCCACCCCTACATGGTGGGGGAGAGACAGAGCAAAGGGTAAGAAGATCTCTCACTGTGCAGTGCCAGAGCAACCACAGGCGTGGGGTGGGGCTGGGTCACAGCACAGAACTAAGTCTAGCAGTCCAGTCTCATCACATGCTCCCTGAGCTATCATTTATTTTTATCTTGTTGTGGAAATATTACAAGGACGTCATAATCCAGAGAACAAGTCTTTCTAGAAGATTAACCTACAGAATTGCAAAGTGGGAAAAATATCAGGAGAAAACGCTGCCACCCTTGCAAACACTCTCTTGGTATCCCTGAGGCAATGTAAGAACAACAGTCACCACAATATCTTTGGAGTGCTAAATATAAGTACCTTTCATACTTAGACAATTCCTACCCCTTGCCAGGAGGAGGAGGAAGAAGTCAGCAGACTGCAAAACTATAGTTGCTTAGCATTTTCTGGGTCACTCACTGTCTAGTGTGGACACTGCCTAGCTTCATTTTTAGAATGGACTAAGGCTAATATACTGAACCTGAATAAATGAAGATCCACCTCTCGGGATCTCCAGGCAAAAATCAAAACAAAATAAAAAAAAGCAAAACCATGTGGCACCTTAAAGACTATTATATTTTAATGTAAGCTTTCATGGACATGTCCACTTCTTCAGACATATACAATAGCAGAATAATGTGTACAATTAATATACAATTCTTGGGAGCTGCGTGTATACCTTGGGTGTATCCCTGGACCTCACACTAGAATCCCAGGTAGTACCCACAGATTAGCCTTCAACCAACTGAGACTAATCACCAGCTACACCCCTCCATGGTGGTGGTAGTGAGGCTATGAAGATGTTGGTGAGCTGGTGTTTTCAAAGATTGACTTGACTACTGCAATGTTCTGTATGAAACTGATTGGGAAACTTCAGCAGGTACAGGATGTGTAGTAAGGCTAGTGATAAATGTGAACAAGTTCAATTTCCCAATCTTGATGCACTGCACTGGCTGCCTGTGTTGGTCTAGACCAGGTTCAATGCTTTGCCTTTGACTTATACTAGGACATCAGTACTTTTCAGAATATCTTTCCCTAAAAGCATCAGCCCACACCACCTGAACTTGTCCCACCATGCTCTTGGGTAGGAGTGAGGAACCTTTTAGATGTTTTAGACCATAATTCTCATTGGCAATATAGGCTCAGAATTCCAAGGGTGGTAGTCCAAAACATCTGGAGGGCCAAAGGTTCCCCTTCCACCTTAGGAGTTGCTACATTGAATGAGGCCAGGAACTCGGTCTTCTTGGTTGTGGCTCCATCCCTGTGGAATGGAGCCCTGCTCAAGGTGCATCTGGCCCCATCCCATTCAATCTTTAAGAGAATGCTGAGAACAAGGCTGTTTACTGAAGCCCTTGAAGGCATTCTCTCCTGTTATTTTCTGTTCTTATACTAATGTTACTTCTCTTGTCAATATTTGGGTTTGCTATATTAATGAGTTGGGGCATGGATTATGTTTCAATTCATTTGATTAGCTTGTATGTGTTGAGTTACTTCTATGTTATATTCTCATTTTGTTTTTACTTTGGTGCAAACCACCAGAGTAGTGCCTAGCACTAACAGGTAGTATACAATGTTTATGAAATACATACATGCATGCATGCATACAGTGTATCACAGAAGTGAATACACTTCTTCAAGTGTCATGTCCTCGTAAAACATTGGCAATCAGTAACCTGAACTGTTTTCTATCTAAAGCTATTCTATTCTATTCTATTCTATACTATTTATTTATTTATTTAATTAATTTTTATACCACACCATCTGACCAATGGTCACTCTGGGAGGTTTACAAAAGTTAAGACATCGACAATACAATAAATAATACGATTAAACAATATACTGTACAATATATAGACAAAAATAAAATTAACCAATCAAACATAATTAAATCTGATAACAAAGCAAAAATAATAAATCAAATACAAGTACATAAAAAATGAATAGAGGCAGATTAAAATATAAAACCAAATCAGGAGATGGGCAAGATGACAAACAATGATCAGGGAAAGCATGTCTATACAGCCAGGTTTTAAGCAGATTTTAAAAACGTGTAGCATGGGGGCCAAACCAATCTCAGGGGGCAGTTGGTTCCACAGACGAGGTGCGAATGAGAAAGCCCAGTTCCTGGTAGCGGTCTTCCAAGCTTCCTTCAGGGTCAGCACCTTCAAGTGGCCCACCTGAAAGGAGCAAGTGTTACGGGCAATACTCTGTGGCAGGAGCTGTCCTGACAGATAAGGCCCCAAACCATTTATGGCTTTGTATGTTAACATAAGAACCTTGGAGTCAATGCTGGATTGCAGTGCAGCCAGAGTTGGGGTAATATGTTGGTTTATTTATATACCCATTATTAATCTGGCTGTTGTATTCTGCACTAGCTGGATCCTGCCCATTAACTTCAAAGGCAGCTCGACGTAGAGCATGGTACAGTAGTCTAATCTTGAGACTAGACGTGCATGGACCAACGTGGCGAGGGCCCCCGAATCAAGGAAGGCGCACAGCTGTACAATCCACCACAGCTGCAAATGGGTGGACCAGACAACTAACACCATCTGGGTCTCCATGGTGAGTGCCAGGTCCAGAAGGATGCCAACACTACACATCTCTACCTGGGCAGAGAGTGTTGCCCCCCATCCCCAAAGCTGATTGAGGTTCCCAATCCCCCAACAGTGGGAGCTCCCTCCCAAAAGACTGGGAACAGCTGTGCTCACTGCTGACCACTGGCTTACATTCTTAAGCCAGAATGTTTTTCTATGCCCTGGGCCATGCTTCCTGTCTATTTTTGCTTGAATGATAACCTGCAGCAGATGATATTTCTTATTGTGCATTATGTGTCTAAATTATTGCAATTTTCTTCTCTTTCTGGTATTGAGGATTTCTAGATTTTTATTCATGCACTGTAATACAGCCACATTAGTGACTCTGGCTGTCCAAGGTATCTTCAGAATTTGTCTGTACGTCCACATTTAGAATGTTTCCATTTTCAACACCATAGAGAAGTATACTGAATACATAGGAGTGAAGTATTCGAGTACAAAGTCTGATAGATAAGTCCCGGTGTGTCAAGACTTTCCTGATTTTTCTGGAAGGAATTTCTAGCTTGTTCAATTCTACTACAGATTTCACATGAAATATCCCAGTTATCCTTGGCATTGCACCCCAAATATTTATAAGCTGATACTCTCTCATTTATATCACTTCTGATCTTGAGAAAGTTCTGTGAACTGTTTTATTTTTTACTGATAACCATCCATTTTGGTACCGCTTTGAAAAAGAGGGTATTGCCCTCAAAATATTAGCAACTTTTTTGTTATTTTACTAGTAACCTTAAGGTATCACCTAGTCTTGTATTTGTTTTTTGTGATGGCTACATGGCTCCCCAACTTATTTTGCATCCATTTTGTCTTCTTCATGTTAAGTCGCAATCCCATGACACTGTTTTCTGCAGTTACAGAATCCAATAATCCTTGCAAATCTGCCAGATTTATTGCAAGCAGGACAGTGTCATAAGCCTATCTTATGCTATTGACAAGAACTCCATTCACCTTCACACCTTGGTTCTTTCCTTCAAGAGCATCCCGGAAAATACTTTCTGAATATATATTAAAAAGTAGAGGTGAGAGAATGCAACCTTAACTAACACCTTTCATAATTGACACCCCTTCTGATATCTGACCATCTATCCGGACACCAGCACAATGATTCCAATGCAAATTCCTAATTCATAAATATTTAGTATTTCTTTTCATGTGAAAACACTGAAGAAATGACACTGGGGTACATGTAAAGTAGTGAGTATACAGCTTGTATAACAGTGTAAATGTGCTGCCTCCTCAAAATAACGCAACATACAGCCATTAATGTCTAAACTGCTGGCAACAAAAGTGAGCACACCCCTAAATGACAATGTCCAAATTGGGCACAAAGTGTCAATGTTTTGTGTGACCACTATTATCTTTCAGCATTGCCTTAACTCTCTTGAGCACAGACTTCACCAGAGCTTCACAGGTTGGCGCTGGAGTCCTCTTCCACTCCTCTATGATGACATCACGGAGCTGGTGGATGTTAGAGACCTTGTGCACCTCCACCTTCCATTTCAGGATGCCCCAGAGATGCTCAATAGGGTTTAGGTCTGGAAACATGGTTGGCCAGTCGACTACGTTTACCTTCACCTTCTTTACCAAGGCAGTGGTTATTCTGGATGTGTGTTTGGGGTCAGTATATTGGAATACTACCCTGTGGCCCAGTCTCCAAATCATGCTCTGCTTCAGTATGTCACAGGTCACAGTACATCTTGGCATTCATGGTTCCCTCAATGAACTGTATCACCCCAGTGCTGGCAGCACTCATGCAGCTCCAGACAATGACACTCCCACCACCATGCTCGACTGCAGGCACAACACATTTGCCTTTGTACTCCTCACCTGGTTTCTGCCACACACGCTTGACACCATCTGAACCAAATAAGCTGATCTTGGTCTCATCCATGTCCTCAGTCTGCTTGTCTGCACCGAACTTTAAGAGAGCTTTCTTGTGCATCATCTTTAGAAGAGGCTTCCTTCTGGGACGACAGCCCGACAGACCAATTTGATGCAGTGTGCGGCATATGGTCTGAGCACTGACAAGCTGAACCCCCATCCCTTCAACGTCTGCAGCAGTGCTGGCAGCACTCATACATCTAGTTCCCAAAGCCAACCTCTGGATATGATGTTGAGGATGGGCAGCAGTTTAGACAGTAATGAATATATGTTGCATTATTTTGAGGGGACAGCACATTTACACTGTTATAAAAGCTGTATGTTCACTGCTTTACATTGTAGCCAAGTGTCATTTCTCCCGTGTTGCCACATGACAAGATGTGGCAGCCCTCTCTCGGCTGGAAAACCACCTGTGCCTCTTTCTGGGC